>OZ018328.1:115122729-115442033 GCA_963969495.1 Ceratothoa steindachneri
TTTCCGTCTTTTACAGTCCATTATACGCTTGTACGTGCTGGCCTAACGTCTCCCTCTGTCGCCAACGCCTCTCATTACAACCGCGACCGATTTCGACGTTGATCTATGACACTGACAGATGCTAAATAGGTGCGGTGAATGGAATAAGTATATATATATATATATATATATATATATATATATATATATATATATATATATATATTAAAGATGAAAAAATTCCATAAATTGGTGCGGTTAATGTATAGCAATATTAGACAACTGATTCTACTCCAGATCCAGAGGGAAACCTTAGTACTCGATCTGGTGCCTAACACTCAAGAGGTCCTTTTATTGCACCTAAAATGATACATTTCAAAAGACCCTCTTTATGTCCATCTAGTTTACCATCGTAAAAAACTGAATAGTTATAATATTTCAGCGTTATCTTTGCTAAATACATTTTAAAGACGCGCAGTGAATGCTGGCGGAGCAGTATCCCGCCGAGCGAATGCGGAGAGAGTGTTTGCGAAGGACTCCACGTACCCGGGGTCCGAGTTTGCGGCAAAATTCTCGTAGGAAACGGGAGGGGAGTGCTGCAAGAACTTGCCTCGAATTCTTTTCACTCGCTTCCCCAGCTTTGCTCGGGTGGGTCTTACCGTTTAGTGAAGACACTTATGCCCGCCAGGAAAAGCGGCAGGCCTGCGTCAAAACATACCGAAACCTATCTTTAGCTCGAGGAAATTCACCGATAGTGAAATGACCCGTGCGGCGCTTATAGCGCATGTAGGTATAACTATTCTGTTTAAGGGTAGCCTCACACTCAGCAAACTAACATGTACGCGTTAGGCGTGAAAATTTGTGGAAAATGTGTTTAGCCCTCAAAGGAAAATAAGAAATAAACCAAGCAAAAATTGCTCACCTGCGACGCGGAGATAGACCAAGCAGCAAAAAACAAATAATAACAAAACAAATTAAAACTAATCCTTAAAAATATTGTTGGTTTAATTTATCCAGGACAAATTTATCATCTAAGAATTTACACGCGCCTAGTATGGTCTCCTGCAAAGAAAAAATAAAATAAACTATCGGTGAACGAGAGAAGACGAGAATCTGCAGCTCTTCCCAGTTGGCCCCGAGTCCGCGGTAATTCCATTAAAGGAATATACCTTCCAACCCTAGCTCGGAGATGTGGGAGCACTCTTCGAAGATAAAACCCTCACCGGAATGGCCATACGCTTCCCGGAGGCAGAACACCGGGCGCTGTTGGCTGAACAATGCGTTGAAGGCGCTATCGCCTTCGAGGAAATATCGGGTGAGGTTGGGCTCGCCATGCAAGTCTTTTGTTCTTCCTCTGCCTCAAAACATTACGCAGGCTTGGGGGCTTTGGAGGCCGGGATACCTCCTCTAGAGGGTCCACTCTGTTCGCACCATTCAGTCCAGCCTCAATGGGAGCTTAGTAGGAGATGACGCTCCTCCTGCAAGGGGGTACTTGTGTAACCTGTTACACTTGGTACCTGAAGGAGTTGTACGTCCTCCCGGCCTGGGTGCAAATTAGGGAGGCCCTGCTGTCACGGGGTTGACTTGAACTCTATGATGGGGCCTGGAAAGTTCTTGGTGCGCTTTCCCCTCGCCCACCTTTTACCATTTTATTTGTCTTATTATTATTTATTTTTATTAAAATTATTATTATTATCATTATTATTATTTGTTAGTATTTTTTATTGTTTTATATTTGTTAGTCGTATTTATAAAAAATAAATTAAAAAATTAGTATTTATTACATTATAATTATTTATTATGATTAGATTAATTAGTTTTATTATGAGTTTTTTTATATTATTTATTATTGAACATTATTTATTATAAAGTATTATTTATTAGTATCATTACGGCTCTCCTCTCAATTTTTTCTCCCCGCACTTTGCACAGGGTTCAGTACGATAGCCACGGTGCCTTGGTGGACTGCATGCCATCGTGGAATCACCTAGCACCAGGGTATGATAATAATAGGTGATCACCCACCTTACTCGTTGTCTTTATTACATAACCTTTTTCCGCTTTACAAACCCTCTCTTCTATTCAAAGAGATTCTGGCTTCCTTCGCACTTTCGTCCTCTTATGAGCCTTAGTCGAGTGGCAGTGTATACCATGAGGTCCCTATCTGCTGCGAGGGCCGAAAGCCTGCTGGATAAGGCATGCATTAGGTACGGGTCTACTGGCCCCTCAATTCTGCTCGCTTTCTTCCAGTGCAGATATAAGTTGGCTACGCCGGCAAAACCCTTATGGTCAAAGTTCCAGGACAATTTCGCCTAAATGGCGGGCCGGATTGCCAAATTCCATCACTCATAAGGCCCTTTTTTATTCTTTCGATCCAATCATAGTGACAACTGTAAGCAAACGTGGGAAAGCGCATGGAGATCCGCCTCCATGCGTGGCCTCGTCCTCCCTAAGTGTCTGGGAGGATGGGAGAAATCGAAGCACCCCTTTAACCAAAGAATTGACAGTAACAGACCAAGCCCCAGACGGCAGAATATTGGCGGGTTCAGTAACAAGCACAGAACCCGAGTCCCCCTCCTGTGCAAGCTTGCTTATCCTCAGACGGCTCGTGCCCCCGAGGGCTTTGAAGGAGAGGGTGAAGAGGGACCTGCTCGCTTGGTTGGTGCCACTCGGACAACTAAGACCTCCATCTCGGTCCATCCAGCCTTGGTACTTCTTCCGGCGGTGTTAAGAAGTGGGTTCATTCCCCACAATCATCTACTAAAAGAAAAGTAGCAAAAAAATAATACACGATCCTCTCACTCCGCTGTAGCCCTAGGACGGACGGGTCTGCTGCCGTTTCGAAAAGTGACCAGGTCAAGATCGGCACGCCTGTCCCCAGACACCTACGGGTGGGGAGTCCCGGGCAAAAATTAATGTCGCAAGCGCGTTGAGCGAAGCCACGATTACGTTATAGACCCTCATTGAGAGACTACCTGGCCTTTTCGAGCCCGCTGGCTTCAAACGCTTTCTAGCTATTCAGCCAATGATGGATGAATAGCTCGACTGATGGATGAAAAGCTCAACTACGGAGTCAAATTTTTTTGCATCCGGAGCCGAGTGTGTATTGCGGAAGGTGGACTCGATCCACCACACCGGCCTTTGCCTGGTAACCGGTGCCTTCTGCACGTCTTCCATTGAGAGCTTACTTGTCGAAGCTTTGGAACTGCCACTCGCTCTGCGCCATGCATTATTCTCATGTACACGACGCAAGCCCGGTGCCTCCCTTAGTCGCCAACAGCTCAACGGTGCCTATGCCGCCGAGAGACGCCAGTCATACCTTAAGCCCTTTGGGTTTATGGTTAGGAAACTCCTTCGAGAGCTCGTTATAGCTCTCGGGCCGGTGGCTTTCTTGGTTCTGCCCACGATGCCACCCTTGAAGGTACCACCTTTGACTATTTGTTGCCACGCCTCTGCTCATAAAGCCTCTACAGCGCCGGGAGTATTGCGTTCGTCCTTTTTGGAGTACGCTGGAACCGTGCTCCAAGCCCCAAGAGGGCGTCGGTTTCCGCGCCGAGGGGAATTTAAAGTTACATGTCATTGCCGCCACGGCTTCAGATTGTTTTCTGCCGTCTCCGATTTGGACATACTCGCGAAACGCACCGCTATTTGATGGAGGGCTCGCCTGCGCTTTATTGTCATGACTGCGTTGTCCCCCAGACTTTTCGGCATATTCTTGTGAATCTCTCAGTCTAGATAATCTTCGCGCATTTTACCTGTCCTAGTACCGGGACGAGCTGGTTCGCTACCGCTTGTCCCTTGTACTTTGGCACCCATCTCTACGGAGAGGTAATCGTCTATAATACATACAGAGGGGAACCAAAAATCAATAAGAAAAAAAATATTAGAAAGAGAAAAATATGGAATCTTATGCTATTAAATCCTGTGGATAGCTGATCGAGTGCCGTAAGTGTTCATTTTTCGTTACTTTTTTTAACTTAAACTTTCTCTAATGTTAAAATATTGAAGAATGAAAGACTAGCAAGTCCATATTTATTGCACAATTTTAATCAAATAAAAACCAGCGTGCAGAGAAAAGGTGTGATAACAATTTTATAGTTCAATATTTTGGAATTTGTTCATATATTTTAGGTTATGAATGGAACGCCCCCCCCCTAAAATAATTATTTTTTAGGGGATATATTACTGGAAACAAATTTTCTTGAGATTTACATATATAAATATTACATATAAACCCCAAAATATTTATTTCCTTCAGTAGTTTAATTTTTTTTAAATAGTCAAAATATCATTTTTTTGCCCCCCCCCCTGAAAAGAAAATAGGGGGTGGCCAAAAGTTTTTCTCTATTTCAAAATAGTTTTATGATATTAATATACTGTTAAAAAATAAGGAAATCGGAGATATCTTTTGCACAGCTCCCTATAAATTGCGTACGGTCTACTTAATGTTACTAGGGAAGTAGAGAATCAAATTAAGAAGTTATAAGACAGTCCCGTGACAGAGGTGTTGATTCTGGCTTCATTACAACTGCCAATAAGGTCTAAATATGTAACAATCTTCCTTTTAGAAATACTTGGAATATTTAATGTTAAGTTGTTTACAATTTAATGATGCTGAAAAGTTTATGCCTTCTCAATAAAACAGTAAGAAAGTAAGAGAATCGTGAGTTTTGTGAAATTGAAATGAAGAATTCAATCTTTTGATGCATCAAAAGTAAACATTAATCTACACCACCTTTTGGATAATGGGCTACTTCTCGATTGTCATATACATTACACGGATATATCACGTTACTTTACATGCCTGGGACCAAGAATGACCAACCCATTCACCTGATTGTTACCTAATAGACTCTTTGATTTGGCATTCTCTATTGCATATATTATAACCAACACAAAATTAATTTAGAGAAAATGAACTTAAGGAATCTTTTAGTGCAGAATTGTAACATAGAACGTTGGATATGGTTCAGGATATGATCCCGGTGATCACATAGATAATTGCGTAAAAAAGATTGTTTTATTCATTTAAATGTTTCCGAGCACGTTATTTCTACACGTGATAATTTTTCTACTATGATCAAATTAGGCAGTTAAATCATTTAAATCTACAGTACTCATAGAGCGTAACCGTGAATTAATATCTACTAAATACCATTTAGGCTTTTTAATCAACGGGCATTGACTTAGTTAAATGTAATTGGGTGATAGTGCCAAAATTTAATTACTTAATCTTTTCTGTTTCGATAAATAATTGAATTATGAAAAATATTAGATTTGTAAAAATATATCTTTTGAATAATAATTAATTAAATATATAACATTATTTAACTAAACAATTTAGAGTATTAATTTTACTCCTCAGAAGTAGACGGGAAAGAAGAAGAAGTTGGTAGTCCAGGAGGTTGGTTTAACTTAACATCAGCTTCGTCCGATAATAGAGGCTGGTACAAGTGTGCTACAGAACATATTCTTGGTCGTTTTTCTTCTCATTCCGTCTACATCAACGTCCTACGTAAGTTTTAATGTAAAAATCTCTGAGATATATTTTCTTGGGAAAATTGAGGTGTTTCTATTCCATTGAATCCTTTCAAATCAAGTTTGAGTTAGTAATTAAAACTCTCTTCCGATGTTTGGCATTTGGCATAGTAGTGAACTAACTTATGAGGTTTATTCTTTGCCTCCTTACTCTTATATGATCATAACTAAATCAGTTTATCTGCAAATGAAGTAGAATAAAATGGAAGAAAGATTTTTTCGCGCTCTTGAAATTCAATATTTGCTCCAATATCGATCATTTTGAGGATCTATCCCACATTCTTCTATTTCTCTTTGCATTCTCATGAAAGGTTTAAACCTCACCTTTCTTTTACCAGCGCCATTACCCCCAAGAAGAGTGGGGGCGGGTGCACGAGTTGAGGCATCTCGATATGGTACTTCGTTGTTGTGGCCCACAAATTTCGCGAGAAAGCCGAAGAATATGGACTTTAATTTGGTCCCCAATTTAGGTGCCTACTCCGTCATACCATGCTCTTTCCTAATGGGACCATCGTCTCTCTGCTGGCATATAAGTTCTTGGGTGTAGGGTACTCTGGTCAAGCATGAGCGTTAAAGTAGAATGAAAAAAAAATTATTTAGTGCAATGTAGATAAGGACAACTAACAATCGCCTAGTTCCGACTTTTTCTCTCGTCTTAATCAATGCTTCCCTCTTTTGGCATCTTTTTCTACATTCAGTGGTTAAATATCTTATCTTCGAATTTTCTGATTTTCTGATAGCTTCAACTGCTCTGAGATTTGTTTAACGACGCATGAAAGCTATTTTTCTGATATTTTTACACTGATTTTATTATGTAGGTAAGGGATCCTGTATTCTGTTAAATTTTAGCGCATTCTTATTCGCTGATTAGC
This sequence comes from Ceratothoa steindachneri, assembly GCA_963969495.1. Classification (NCBI taxonomy): domain Eukaryota; kingdom Metazoa; phylum Arthropoda; class Malacostraca; order Isopoda; family Cymothoidae; genus Ceratothoa; species Ceratothoa steindachneri. Next base: position 115,129,119 of record OZ018328.1, read on the forward strand.
AATATAGACCTAATAGATACAAAGATTTGCACAGTTGAAGCTTTCTGGCGTCGAATATATCGTTGTTTTCTGTCAAGTGGCTTAGTTGCAAAAAGTCATCTCGACGTCATCATACTTTGCCCTTTTCATGCTTCGGCTTTTTGCAGGTTATATTTAGCTCTTCGAGGATGGCTTCAAGTATCTCTTTAGTGAGTTCATCATAGAGATTTTAGTCGGGTTTTTTTTTAATTTATTTGAACTTTAATACATACTAAATAAATTTTTAACTACCAGCTATTATTTTATGTGTTATAGATGATGATTCTGAAGGACTGATCACTCAGCAGTACCCATTACGACATAGAGATAACCCACCACCTCTCAAAAGTACCCCTCGGAACTGCCATCCAATACCAGTAGAGAATAATGACGCAGTTAATAGATTTATCTGGAAGACAGGTATGAAAATATGTTGAGATTCAACGGTATTTTCATTTGAGCTATGCGGTCAAATGTAATCAATAATTTACAATGCAGTACACAGCTGAATTTACACCCCATTATAATGACAATTTATTTAGTCTAGTGTTTTTGCACCAAAATTGTTATAGTAAAGCGATGGCTTTCAATATGCTATTGAGTTTCAATATAATAAGTTGTAAATGCGAACAAGTAAAATCAAAATTAACTCTCGCAACCAGACAAAGAATGAGTTTAAATTGTATCACTCCTTTGATAATACGTGGGCGCTTAAACGAGTAAACCCATATTTGCAAATTTTTTAGGATGACGATAATTTTCTTTGGAACTTTAACTGCGGCCACAGATTACAAAACTACAACGTTTTGAATTGATTTGTTTCTACATATCTACAGTGAAAAACGAAAACCAGATAATGTGACTAAATAAAAAAATATGGAATTTTTTAACATCTGTTTTGCATCATTTTTACATTTTCTTTACATCAGGCATCAAAATTAAGGTTATGAATCGAACCCACGCCGCTCTGGAAGGAGGTCCAGCCATGTTGACCGCACATTTATGTGGAATTCCTATTTCTCCTGATCATGTAACTTGGATCCCTCCCTCCCGAGACAACACTCTGTTTCCGGGCAAATCCTTTGGTCGATGGACAGCATTTAATCTTTCTGTAAGTGACAGTATTTTATAGACATAATGTTTTGCTGTAAGCTGAAAGCTGATTACAATGAGTTCGATCAATTAGGCTATTTTCTTTTGTAGTTTTTTGAGTATGCTCTTTGTATAATCCGTACCAAAATTAAAAAATGGTCTATACTGGGCCTATTTACCTTTTCCCTTTAATCTCTCTTCTTTCCTTCCCCTATTGCATCTGAGTAAACATGACTACTATGTGGCATTTCGGTTTCCTCTATCATAATAACTACTAAGTGAAATATTATGTTTAACGTTATTATTCATCCTTGACAGTCACCGGACTCGCAGAAATGCGTCCTCTCCAACTTACACATTGTTCCCGTATATGGAGCCCAGGATGCAGGAGCTTGGGTTATCCTAGTTGCCAACTCTCACTCTGCTCATGCGGCCCTCGTACGGCTCAACGTATCTGCCGCTGCAAAATCCCTGGCAGCTGCAACAGCTGAAACTAACAAGGGTCTACACATGAATGTGAAAAAGCATATGTGGCTCTTAAGCCTCCTCGTCATATTTTACCACTAATCAACGCTTGCATTCTTCTTCCTTTCTGACTGATAATGGTTGTACTAGAGCAAGGTCAGTGGTGGCTTGTTTCACAAATATTCAGTCACTTAGTTGTGCTTGATTTGTTCCCGAGAAATTTAAGGATTCGAAATTATCAGTGACAATAAATTACGCTTTTAACTGCAACTTTCAATTAAATTTGTAGGAAACAAATTTAGTGTATGTATAAGAGAATTAAGAACATTTCTATTCCTACAAGTGAGGGCATTTATCCGTTTGTGGTTGAGATTTGTTGTTGTACTTTGTAAATCCGTTTAGAAATCTTCATGGAAAACATTTCTTTAACAAGTGCTCATACTCAATAAAATTTATCATTTAAATGGATCTATTCCATTCATATATACATTTACACCTTTTTCTCATATAAAATTATACTTAATTAGTGTATATAAACACTTAGGTATTTTATTTACATATAAATTATTCCTACAACTGTGTATAAGTAAATCTGTAAACATGTTTTATGCCAAATGGTATTTCAAATGAGGAATTTTATCAGAATCAAAAGCAAATATTAATTTTGTATTATTAAGATTTATTTTGGTCTGTTTGCATAAAAGCTGGATGTTATTCGTATGGAATCAAATCCAGCCAATAGATGAATGTATCACATGTAGATGAATGTATGTATGACATAATTAAACTATCAAAACTTAGCAAATTTTGGCATAATCATAAAATACTGATCCAATATTATTTTATACATATATATATATATATATATATATATATATATATATATATATATATATATATATATATATATATATATATATATAAACTAATATTGGATCACTATGAAATCCTCCATAATGCAACTGTTTTAACATCCTATACCCCAAAACCTTGGCAATAATGTTCAAGATACCCTTGAATATAATTTAATAACAAAATACAGTATTGATGAATTTATTGATAATAAATGATTAAAGATCAAAATATTGTTCGATTAGCTTAGGTTTGTGCAATTAAACATGCTCTAGCTAACCTTATTAAATAGTCATTTAGACATCCTCTTCCCTATGTTTTCACAATATAACATCCTCTCATCTGAGGATTAGATCTTAAATTGATCCCAATTATTCTTTTGCCTTGTGAGGGAATTACTTTCGTCTTTCTCCTATAATTCATTAATCATTGTTTTTATTAGCAAATATATACAAGTAAACTTTCCCTTAGCCAAAGTATTTGATGATTATGCCAAAATTTGCTAAGTTTTGATAGTTTAATTATGTCAATTTATAAAAGGCCTGGTTAAAATAAAATTTATTATCTGCCGTTAGACAACTATAGCTTGTTTTACGAATGAGCATAAACTAAATATCTTGCCGATAAAAGCAGTCAAATATCGTACAATTCTAAATTTCATGGAAAGTTGATGATTCTTTAAGTGAATTAGCGGAATAATCTTTATGTGTAGTATAGTTTGATCCAAAATTTGAAATCTATTATAAAATATATTAATTTAATAAAAAAAAATTCCTAAAGGATTTTTCCAACTTATTTTACTTCGTTTCTGGCCATTTGTGTTATTTTCTGAATAAGGCGTGATTACTTTTCTCAATCAGTGAATTGAACTGAGCGTATCTTGTGTTTTTTTCACTTAGTTTTGTTTGTTTGGAACAAGAAGGTTATGAATAATTCCGAAGATTAATTTTTCAATTTCAAAACATTTAAAAAACTTACGGTTAACAATTGCTTCATTAAAAAACCCAGTTTTTTTATTTTATATGTAGAAGAAACCCATGCTTCAAATTTATTGAACTGTAAACGTATAGAACTGGTCATCATCTTAGACCATTAAAACAGATACACAAAAGAAGATTATATTTTTTATAGATAATTAAACTTTTCTGTAAATCCTCTATAGATGAAAAAGTAAACCTCGTAAAATAATCTATAAAATTTTGTACCTTCATTTTAAATCTTTTTAGCTTCCAATCTAATGGTTGACATCATCTTAACTTCTTTAATTTCTATATTCCTACCATAGTTTTAAAATCAATCTAATTGTTTTACGCTGTAATTTGATTTTTTTAACTCAAATCCAATTTATCTTTAAATAAAGTATAATCCTTCGCTTATTTTCCGTATTAATTCCTTAAGGAGAAAAGGAGAAAACCCTAGGCCACCAAAGAAACTTGCAATACACTAGAATTAAACTGTTCATTTTATTTTTTTCAGTGTTCCAACTGTTTTAATTATATTACATTGTAATTATTATTGCAGTAGGTAACAAGATACTTTGGAATTATACCTAGAATATTTTGTAATGACTATTTTATAACAAATTTAAATTATTATAGTATAGCTGTTTATGAGTACTTCAGATTCGTCTGTTTAAAAGATATTAAACGGAGATCTTTTTCAGTCTCTTTTTAAAGCCTCGATATAAACTGCGCGCTGTGAAATGCGCGTTGATAAAAACAGTCATTCGATGAAATAGTGTCAATAAATTGAAGAAGAGTCACTAACCCACGAGATCCATTCTGAGGAGAGTAGGGCCGCCAGGTCAGCCATTAACTGTTTCAAAATTGTGTATGTACACTTTTAATAAAAAGGCGCGTGTCTCTCTGCTGTTCTTGTGAGGATTCCAGGTGGTATTCTCTTTCGTTGGGATTCCCTTTAGGAACACCCGATGCCACCTAAGAAATCTTCGCACAGGAGCCGCTCCGAAACTCTGTACACCTTAGCCTCCGAGGCTGAGCCAGGTCCCTCGTCTTCCCACTCTGAGGAGACAGAAGAGGAGGACCCTATCTGCGCCGGCAGGCACTTGACTCCCTCGGCACCAGGGAAGTTCAACCACAGCCTTTGACCCCAGATACGTCCACTACCCCCCCCCCCCTTCCATACCTCCCCGGCTGTTAGGCTTTTAGCCTGAGCTCGACCTTCCCCACGTAATCGAGGAGAGGAGTTGTCTCCGATTGGGACCTGATTGTGACCCACCTAAAACTCGTCTGGTCACCCCTAATTCCCCCTTTCGTACATGGGACTTTGAGGAGCTGCAGTCACTCTTTGTCTCTCACCGCCTTCGGGTTCACCTCCTGCTGGTTCTCTAGCCTTCTTTATTCTTCTCCAGAGCAATAGGTTTTCGGGATGAGCATAAAAAGCATTGCGTTGAATGACCCATGAACTTTTTTTTATTTCAATACTTAGCGTGCGTGTGAGTTCAATAGTCTTGAATAGATGGATAGGTCCACTTTGTGGACTTTAATATCAAACCTAATCGGAGCGTATATGTTCATTACGTACTCGACGATTGTTTTGAGAGTGTCAGATGGTTGATCGGTCGTGACATATAGTCGTAAGATACGATTCACCGTTGTTAATCATCGAGAATGGGCTAATTTTCCTGGCTTTGGTAAATTTTGGTTTAAATCTCCATTTGAAATAGACATGACAATATCATATTGATATTTCTGATTAGTACTTAGATCTAATTGATCCATGCTAGGCAAATTTGATGGTATCGGTTCAAAGTTGGCTGTCTAGTTTTTCACACCCATCAAGTCTTTTAACAATCTCACCAGTGTAACCCCTTGGACCTGCAGTTTTACTATCCAGCGTTTCAATTAGATGGCGAAGAGGTAATTAATTCATTGGCGTGGACTTGACATATGAACCAATGGACTCGTTTATTCAATTTGAGTTCCATCAATCTTACACCTCCTTTGGTTCCGGTATTAACTGTAGTGCCGTCGTATCCAATTGCTACAATACTGTTTTTATCAACGAACTTTTCAGATAAAAGGTCATGCAAACCATTAAATATTGCTTTAGCAGAACTGTACTGATATATGGCCAAAGTATTTGGATCCAGGTTCTTCAAAGATCGAGATATGTTCTTCTATTACATTTTCTTTCACAAATTCCCCACTAATATCGTTTTGCTTCAGAGTCTCATCATTTCGTCCCTCCAAATAGTCCTAAGATGCATTGATCAACTGTGGCGTCTTCTTCTTGAAGAGAAACCCGCTGTTTGTAGCGACTCCTTCTTACTTTGGATCGATCAAGTACAAATGATGGATTTATTTCAGAACATCCTGCCTTGCCATGTAATACAGAACTTGCAATGAGTGTTGCAGCTCAGTCAGTAAACCCCAGTTCTATCACAGGGCCGTTTTACTGTTGGTGTTTTAATGAGTCTCGTTTTATTTTCTTTATTGATGATTGTTCCGCAAAATATGGGTCTTTTGTGCAACCACTTTATATTTATAATGAGAACTCTTCTTCTTTCAAACAATTCTTCATTTTTCTTTAAAATTTTCAGGTCAATCACTCCAATAGCCATTTTCCTTTCTGTTCTCTGGTCTGTTAAAAACATTTGCTCTCTCTCTCTGGTACTTTTCTGTGCCGTTCACAAGTGCAGTCTGAAAAAGATATGCATTTACAAGTTAAAGTATCAAACAGAGTTTCTGCTGCCTTACTTTTGAAATCATCAACCCTTTTCTTGAAGCTTGGATTATCTTTTCTACTTCTCATTGATTTCATAAGAACTCTGTATTTTGGTGGTAATCAACAAGCATTTTTTTTCTTCTGTCATCTGACACATGGAATAGAAGCTTTTATCCACAATGATTTTATTTATTTACAATTAGTTTGAAATATCACTTACTGAAGAATCTTTATTTATGTTTGTTTTAAGAATCTGTCTCTCAAACGAATAGCATTTCATCTTGTCTGAATAAGTCGGCAACACTCTTTCACATAAATCACAAGCGTTACCGAAAATGGCACACTCCGGTTCATTTCTTTTCGAAGTCATTTTCTCTTATAAAACTTGTTTTTTATAAATTATTCATAGGTAACCAGGTAAATATATTCAACATCTGAAATTCAAAGTTTTAAATCTGTATATTGAATTTTGAAAAAGTTGATGGCTCGGCGGCACATAAAAAGATTAGAGTATCTTAAAACCCTTTTAGTACACTTAATATTAACCAACGGAGCACCATAATATCACTATTGCAATTCTTTTTTCAAAAAAGATTTTTCGCTCAATCCTACTGGTTATAGAAAATTCTTTACTATATACAAAAATAAATTATATAAGTAATTCTATAATGGATAAACAACATGAAACTAAGGGAGGAATACGCAAAGAACAAAATCAAGGTCACGGAGACTCGGGTTATAACTGAACTCGATGAGGCTCGTTTACCAGACGTACGAACGAACTCTTAAAGAAAACGGGAAGGCTAAGTTCCGAGGGTGACTCACTTAAATCGGGGTTACGATGGGGGTTTGCAATGTCTGATTACTAACACTTTGTTTAACCTCGTCTAGATGAACGAGGGAGTACGCTAGGCGAGAACGGAGCTGACTCGTGGGTTCACAGAGATTTGTCTGTTGACTAGCGTCTATCTGGCAAGAACCCTTGTTTTCGGCTGCAAGAGAGACAGAGTCGACGGCGGCTCGTCACGTAACGCAGGTGGCGGTCCGCAACTGTACTGATTTCTAGTGGCCCTTGTCTGATTATTTATGTGTCCTCAGCGGAAGTGCATCGCCCGGGGCGTCGGAAGGGAGCGGGTCTTATCAGACGAGACGCGTGCTGCGTGGATTTTCACGGTCGCGCGGAGTTTCCGATCCGTTTTGAGCTCGCCCTGCTTAGAACGCTCTCGTTATCTGCGCCGGAAGTGCACCAGTTCCCATTCGCTGTATGTACACGTGGGGCTCACGGCCGTTCCAGAGCATCCCAGCTGGGGTTATCCGTCTCTTTCTGACACTCCTTCCCTCCCAAGATGTAGTTTCCGAGGGAAGTGACAGCTGAATAATGTAAGGGGATTACTCAGCTTAATTTCATAATAATGACCGCACACAAAAGGGTAATACTAGGGACTCTAAACAAAAATAAATAAAATTTACTGGAACTCCGGGGAATACAATTGTATGTTCGCAACATCAAAACAAAAAAAAGAAAGGAATTGTAATACAGGAAGACAAACCGGGCTACTTTGGGTATAGTTATAGTTAGTATTGTCTCGGTAACCCTTGGCTTAAACATACAATTGTTATACAAAGAAAAGAAATGTCCAACGCAATTAATAATAAAAAATAAATAAATAAAATAAAATAAAAGTATACATTAAAAAAATAAATTATCAAGATATATATATATATACAATAAAAAATATATATTCTTATAATGAAACTAAACAAAGAATTGTCACAAAAAATTATATATATAAAACGGATACTAATAATTAAAATAATTAATACAAAATTACTCCGGGGACAAATCCACAGGATTTCTACCCAAACTGTCCGCTAGACCGTTTTCGCAGCCCTTAATTGAAATTCTTGGAGAGAGAGACTCCACCTCATAAGGCGACCGTTGTTACCTTTGATGTTTCGTAAGAAGGAGAGGGGCTTATGATCGGTCTCGATAACAAATTATTTCCTTAAGAGAAACATCTTAAATATTTGGAACCCCAGACAATAGCAAGGGCTTCGTTCTCAATTAACGCATAGTTTTTCTCACGGTCGAGGTGTTTATGGCTAGCAAACGCGATGAGGAAACTTTCACCATTGTCACTATATTGGATAAGGACGCAGCTTATCCCTTCGTTACTCGCGTCGGTCCGTATGTACCTCTTTCCTTAAGAGAATCTGGTAATAGGCTTTACACATCTAATTCGATGATGAATTTGGCCTTCTCGAACATGCGCAAATTTTGATTGATGAGAGGAATCGGCTCGGTGTCGAACACGGTGACGGAGTTTAATTTCCGGAAGTAGATACACATCCGGTAAGAATCGTCCGACTTCTTCACCATGACCACCGGGGAACAATACTCCCACTTCGAGGGTTCTATAATGTTTAACTTTAAAAAAATGTTCTACCTCACCATTTAATGCTTTTCTTAGTGAGCCGGATATGGTGCTCGAACTGAGAAGCACAACCAGAGATGTCCGAAATTACGTCAGTGAATTGCTTAAGTAACGCTTGTAACTGATTCTTTCGAAGGATCAAAAGCTGATTATTTATACTTAACTCGGACGAAGTGGCGTCTGGCGAGTAGAGGGTATTCGGCGTCTTGATCCACACAGGCGAATTGTACCACGACCAAGTGGCATAGTGGGTAGCCGGACTCCAGGGCCGATGCTTCGTCTAGTGCCACAAGTTGGTTGGCACAAGCGCGATGCTGGTATTTCTTAAGCATATTTACGTGAAATAACTTAGTGCCGGACGGAGGTTGGATCAACGGGGCCACGACTCTCGATCACTGGTAAGGGGCTGTTTTCCATTAACTCAAAAGCTTGTTGCTCTCTGAGGGGGAGTAATAATAGAACCTCTTCGCCGGGGTTAAATGTCCGATCTTAGTCCTTACAGTCGTAATACACCTTATACTTGCCCAAGTTGGTTTCATCATTCTCGTATGGGATCTCTACGCACTTTTATGGCCTCTGTCTCAAACCTAGGAGGTAAGCGTAAGAGGATTGAATATCTTGGTCTAACTTTTGGTTGGAGAAGAGCTCCTTTAGGATGCTAAGGGGCCTTCTAACGTTACTCCCATACAGGAGCTCAAATGGGGCCAAACCTAATTTACGGTACGCGGTGCGCAAAGGGGCTACCTGCAGGAAACGGTACCATTCTCGGGGTTGCTGGGCGCACAATTTATTGAGAATAGATTTGAGAAAGCCGTTTAGCCTTTCATACAGACCTTTGCCAGCTGGATGAATAGGAGTTTTATCTTTCGAAGTTTGCCAACGTACTCCATCAGCTGTGAGGTGAACAGGCGGCCGCGATCGGACAGTATCTCTTAAGGTAATCCCACGCGGGAGAAGATAGAGATAAGTGCTTCGGCGCAGGAGATGCTGTCGATTTTCGTCAACGGCACGGCCTCAGGGAATCGGGTGGCAAAATCTACTAAAGTGAGGACATAGCTGTGCCCTCCACTCGACGAGGGATGTACTGGACAGATGAGATCGATGGCGTCACGGAAAAATGGCTCTGACACTAGGGGGTTCCTTCTGTAGTGGTGCGGGCTTAATTCTTCCTTTTGAGGGCGTTTTTTGGCAGATGTCGCAGGACCTGCAGTAGCGAAGGATCTCATTATGAGCACCTGGCTAATATAAGTATCTAAATATTCTTTGGGCGGTCTTTGTGTAGCTGAAGTGGCCTGAAAATAAGCTACATATCATGGGCAGTGCGTAAAATGTGGACTCGGTGATGGGAGTTACTTCTGAACTGGGAGTTCTGGGGGCAGTGGGTCTTCACGTGGCTTCCGGCACCACATTAGAAACAAATAAGGGGTCTCTTGGGAAAGAATGACGTATAAGGGTTCGACGCCAATGGTTTTACGTCTCGATATTGGGACGGAAAGAGTGGTTTTGGCTTTGAAGGCCCAGTTACCCTTACAAACTTGCTTCCATTTTGCGGGATGAATTTACTCTTATTTGAATTCGGTTTGGGCGAAGGGGGTGTCATCTTCTTACCTTACTTCTGGTGGCAACTATAGCTAGCCGAATAAACATCGGCCTCTTCTAGGCACTCTCTGAACGTAAGGCATTTCCGGCCCTTTACGAAGGACCCGATTTTGGGCGGAAGTGCAGCCAACAGCTGGTCCATCAGAAGGAAGTCAACGAGGGCCATCATAATCATGTGGGACCTTTGATGCATCGAGCCAAAAGTTGAGGTGACGCTGGATGGTGTATCCAAACTGACAGTAAGTTTGGCCCGGCTGAATGCAGGCATGCCTGAATTTGGATCGGTAAAAGTCTGGGGTCATGTTGTACGCCACCAGTAATTTGAATTTTAATGTGGAGTACTGGATTGCCGATTCCGAGGGGAGAGATATGAATGTGTCTCGGAGTTTGGTGTTTAATAAGGGCAACAATTGAGCCACTCCATCTGCCTCGATGTCCCAATGGCTAATTTCGAAAATCTTTCGGAAATGAATTAGGAAACCTCCAAAATCATCAGCTTCTTTGAAAACTGGGAGCTTAACTGACGCAGTACGTGCGACGTCGGACTTCGAGCTGATAGACAACGTTTCGTTCCTGCTCCTACTCATTTCCAGCTCGTGAAAGCGGATTCTTTTTCTTTCTTCTCGTTCTTCTCTTTCTTTCTCCTCTCTTTCTCTTTCTCTTCACTCTTCTATTTCGTCCTTTCCTCCTCGTGAATGTACCCTAGCAGCTCCTTACCACTGACCCCAAGTGACTCTCCTTGCGACTCTCCTTGAATGTATTGCTTTCCTGACCGCCTTTCTTCTTCTTTCTGACAACCTGTCTTCTTACCCTGCTTTCTCACTTTCCCTACAACCTCTTCCACGACTTTCTCTGGGCTGCCTCAAATTTCATAGGGTAGACAACGACCAACTTCCTCTCACCCAACCATCCCGATTCGGGGCTGAGAGTGGAGAGGACAACGTCCCCTCACCCCTGAGATCCAGTTTAGGGTGGTGGGTTTTTAACAACCTGCTTCATACCCACCCTCACTTTCCTCACATACCCTTTCTCTCTCCTTTCGCGACCTATCAATTTTACGTACAGCCTAAGGTAGAGCCGCCATGCCGAAGGGCTGCCTGGCAACAGGGCGGGAGGAGTGGTCTCAAATGACTGCAGCTGACTTTGCCGGCCCCGAATTCACCCTTCGCCGAGTGGGCTACTGCGTGGGGGGATGAGCGTTTGCCTCCCGTGATACAAATAGGATCAATATACCCTATGATGAGTTTTTAAAAAAATACTTCCCCTCTACCTTCATCGGAGCCGCCTTCGGGCAGCTCCACAACATAAAAGAAGAATCCCATACCCATGTGCTTTCTCTGATAACCCTCCAAACTACTCTGAACCGATTTCTCTTCTACTAGGCCTACGGATGCAGAGGACTCCCTCTTACTAGCGGCAGTCCCACCTTTATTTTCTCAGGAGACTAGCAAGAAAGCACGACAGTGCTCCATAATTAACCACTTTCTCGATAGGGCCAACTCCCTTAGGTGGGTAAGGATTGACAGGGCGCATCGGTCCGTGCCCTCTAAGGTCTTGCTTGTGTACCTATCAGGTTTACAGTTGGTCACTGTACGAGTCCCCCTCTCTTCCTCGACAGATGCCTGTTCGTTGATACTTCAAACTTTGCACATGTTTAAAGATAAATTATGGGACTCATATCACACCTAATCTTTAGCACTTTTCTGCATTTGATTTGGTTAGCTCTCTCCCTAAACATGCCCGTTTACAGGCTTCGATCAACATTTCTAAAACCCTCTCACTCTCAGCCACTAACGACAAAACAGCAGCATATAGCAGCATATATAAAACCTTTCCTTTACCCTTTCTCCTCAATCACCACTTTCCCTCATTCTCATTTGTACTTTTGTTAGTATTCTCCCCATAAATAGAGTAAATGGTGATGGTGACTTCATGCAAAATAGTCTCACTCAGGACAACCTTTGGTCTAAAACACCTTACAATATACCTAGATAATACTCTTTATACCATGTAACAACCAACAACTAACCATTCTTAGAACGAATTACAATGCTTCCTTATTTACATGATACTTAGCTTTGTTCAGAAACATGAACCATGTACACCTTTACATTTCCTATCCTTTATTTATTTAGGGAGTGGCATATAGTTTATATGTGCACAATTTGGTAGAAGTATACAGCCGAGTTAACGGACCAAGATAAATTCTTCTCGGGGATTAAGCGTCCGCAAACATATAGATATTGTATATATATACAAAAGAGGGAACAAATTACTTATGGTAGTTAAATAAATTATGTGAAGATTAATGAGGTAATCTGGGGATGACCATACACGATCGCTTTGCCTTCAAGCGCGGGAGAATTGGATAGGGGCTGAAGACAACGGCGCAGGTGTTCAAGAAGATAATTCGGGGAGTCCTAACTAGGAGGACTCGAAGATGGGGTTGGATTACTTCGTGATGAAGAATGAGATTTTCTCTGCTCCAGAGAGATGTAATCTCAACTTGAGACGATTTTGCTGATCGGCAGGGAGTCTCAGTCTCGAAAAACGGGAATCTTGAAGGGGTGGTGAAGATGAGAGCTCCGCACAACTCTCCGGGAAGAAGGGGGCTCGATAGCTTTCCTCTGAACAGGGACCAAAACTTAACAAAGGTAGATCTGCTGACGAGATCTTCGACGACGTATGACGGCAAGTTACGGGGGGTCACGGGAAACAGACGGCATTCCGGACTGAGTAGATGGCGGGCTTTCAATCTCCTCGAAAAATGGTGAGCTTCAGGTTAAATACCCGGGTGGCTGCTCTGATAGAAGCCTCAGGGCCTTGCAGACCCTAAGGGATTATTGGCGCCAGTCTAGGCAAACACAATTCATGATAACGCGTCGTTCCAGACGATCAAACTCGCCTCGCGATATGGGGGTAGGGTGAATATGGCCGCGCAGGGCGTTATCGCAGGGAAGGGGTGGACAATCGGCGTCTGAAAACAAACACAGATGGGACGGGTGAGTAAGCGAGTGACGGATTCTTCCTGGACTTTCTAAAATTCTCACGCTGGCTCACGTGGTCTTGAAAGAATAGGTGGGTATCGCCAAGGGGCTTCCTCTCACGGTGGTCCTTTGAAGACATTTCTTCCCAAACCTCCCTTTCCCAAGATGACGTTATCCTGATTTGAAGAGGAGGAAAAAGGGCATCGCCAAACATGGGAGGAGTCGCGTATGGGAAAATTTTAATCTGAGTCTACAGGTGCGCAATAAGGGTGGACCTTTAAATTTAATTCGATACAGCAGTCACCAAATTAATGAATTATTTCCGTTTACTCGCTGGCGCAGGGTATACTTAAAAAGGGTATGGTCGTTAACCAGGGCCCTCAAAACAATACACAAAGTAAATAAATGCGAGTTACAAAAATATCAAAAGGGTTTATTCATAAAAGGGTAGTAGAACCATATATCAATAAAAATAAAGAAACATACGATACAAAAAAAACACACGCAAAGGACAAATATGTACAAAAGAAAGACAAAACTTTACATGAGCACCAAGGAACATAAACATACGCGGTTAGGACGGAGTTCTTAAATTATAAAAACAAAACGAGTACACAGAGTCGTTTATGTTCGCGGGAGTACAATGTACATTATACTTCGCAGAGGGAGGATCATCGACCGGATTCCTACTTAGACAGTCTGCAACAAAGTTTTCTGTCCCTTTAATGTACTTTATTCGGAATTAGTATTCCATTAGAAGTAAATTCCAACGCATAAGCCTTCCGTTCTGGCTTTTACAATTCTTTAAGTAAGCCAATGGGCGATGATCGGTTTCGATCACGAACTCCTTACCTAACAAATATGTTTGGAATTTCTGTACACTCCATACGATCGCTAGAGCTTCCATTTCTATGACCTCATAGTTCCTTTCGCGTGACGAGAGCTTCCGGCTAGCGTAAGCAATGGGGTAAGTGTTGCCTTCTTCTTCATACTGAAGCAAGACGCAACCAATGCCTTCATTACAAGCGTCCGTTCGTATCCAAAAGGTTTGTTCGTATTCGGGAGTTTCTGTATGGGAGCTGATGTTAGTCTTTCCTTCAGCTGATTGAAGTGGACGGTCGCTTTAGGGTTCCATGCGAGGGGGTTCGGGAAACGTTTCTTTAGTAGGGAGCTAAGGGGAGACGCTAAGGCACCAGAATTCGGGACAAAACGTCAGTAAAAGGATTTCGACCCGAGAAAAGAGCGTAATTGTTTTTTAGAACGCGGGAAGGTGATGTCGGCGATAGCCTTTGCCGTTTTTATTTGAAGGGCCATTTGATTTTCACCAATGCGGAAACCGAGGTACTTAATAGCGTTATAGGCGAAATGACACTTGCTAGGGTCTATAGTGATGCCGTTTTCACGAAGCCTATTAATGAGCGATTGTAGGGAGGTAAGATGCTGGTCCCATGTACGGTAGTGATAGAGCTTAAGCATATTCACACGAAAGAATTTGTTTCCTGAGGGGGTTTGTATTATGTAATCTACGGAACCGCCTGCTTCTAGGATTGGGAAGGGCCTTTTCATTGGGACAAGAGCTCGCTTGTCTCCGTGGTTAAGATGAGCAGCACCTCTTCACCGGGCTTGAATCGCCTTTCTTTGGACCTAACGTCAAAATAGGTCCTATATTTTTTCTAAATTTAGGTCCGAATTTTTGTACGCTAGATTGACGCATTCTTCCAATCGGTTCCGAAGATCTAGCACGTAAGAATACGAGGACTTGATCTTCTCATCCAGGTGGGGATTAGAAAAAAGTTCATTCAAAATGCTCATTGGTCCGCGTACATTTCAGCCATATAAGAGCTCGACTGAGTCAAACCCCAAAGTTCTGTAGGGGATTTCTCTGCAGGCGAACAGGGCAACCGGCAGGTATTGATGCCATTCTTGGGGCTGAGCATGGTATAACTTTTGCAGAATGGTCTTCAGAGTGCCATTCAACATTTCACAGACATCGCTAGCGGCGGGGTGAAAAGGGAAGGTGAACAAAGACTTGATCGTAAGGAGCTTGTAGACGTGTTCCATTAGCTCAGAGGTGAATTGTCTACATCTGTCGGACAAGATCTCCTTCGGGATGCCGACGCAGGAAAAAATAGAAATAAGGGCCTCCGCAAAAGTCACGCTATCAGTTTTTTTAAGCGGCACTGCGTCGGGGAATTTCGTTGCAAAGTCAACAAGAGTGAGGACGTACGAATGTCGGATAGACGGTGGGTGAATTGAACCAATTAGGTCTATGGTCACTCTAAAAAAAGGCTCCGAGACATTTGGGGTCTTCTGGAGGGGGTAGGTGGTATTCGTCCTTTTGCTGTAGTCTTCTTGCAAATGTCATACGATCTGCAAAACTCGGTAATTTCTTTGGCAGCACCGAGCCAGAAGAAATAACGAAAGATTCTCTGAGACGTTTTTTTGTGACTGTAATGATCAACCATTAATCCATCGTGTGCGATTCGGAGGACTTGGGGAACATGGGACCGGGGGATACACAACGAGCGATTGGGGGTTTTACCCTCAGCCGAACTGGAGCAATAAAGGAGTCCGACGCTAATGGGGTAGGCGCCTTCCCTTTGACTACGGGCAGATCCACGTTCGCTACTTCTCGCTTTTTCCCGCAAGGACTGAAGAGTGGGGCATTCCTTTTGAGCGCTTGCAAAAGTCTCGTTTTGAAGGGCTGCAAACTCTGGGGCATAAGGGGGTTCTAAAGACACAGGGCGAACAGTGTCCTTTAGCGCTTGGGCCCTCGTGATGACGGGCTGAACGAAAGGGTTAGGGGAGAGTTGCGGGCTCTGACCGACCAACACGGGGCAAAATATAATGAGGGATGCTATCACTTCGGCCCAACCAGTGAAGTATTCGCATTTGAGTTAGCATCGGTCCACAGGGAACCGATTTGCACGCCCCAAGTAATCATGGACTACTGCGAATTTATCGTGGTCGGGGCCCACTGTGGGGAGCAACTTTTCAAAAACGACGAAGCAAGTGCATCCGATGTCTCTTACGAGGGTTTACACTCGGCAGCTATTAACACTTCCATTTTAAAACTCAAGCCTCCCCCGCGGGAGCTTTTGTTGAAAAGGAAATTAACTTGCTATCCCGGTGGACTGCTTGCTGGGGAAGTTGCTGGCGTTTCAGGGCGAGCGATCGGATGGGAGAGAGAGGCAATTATTTGGTGGATTTGATGACTAGGAGCAGAACGAAGTTAGGAGTTTTGGGTCAGTGAGTCCTCACATGGCCAGGAACTCCGCAAGAAAAACAAATTATGGGTCTACGAGGGTAACCCGACGCTGGGGGATTATTTATGAGGGGCCTGATATCCCTCGATTCTGGCGGAGAATGGTACTGGAGTTTAAAAAGATCAGGTACCTTCACAAACTTGGGTGAAGAGGGAAATTTGGAGAGGTTATTTTTACTTTAGGGGGATGGGGGATGAGACTTCATGGGGTCTTTCAGGTAAAGATGGTGGCTTGATGCGTGCACATCCGTTTTTTCAATGCATTCCTTGAAAGAAGACACGCGTCTGTTCTTCACGAATGCGCGGATTTCAGAGGGTAGTGTAGCCATCAACTGATCCCGTAGAACGAAATCAATTAGGGAGGGGACCTGGACTACCAAGGTTCTGTGCTGGTGGGCGAGGCGCCACCAGTAAATATTAACGTATCGAAAAGAAATTTGCACCGATGAAGACTGTTTGCCTAATATAGCCTTTTAACCGCATATATATATATATATATATATATATATATATATATATATATATATATATAAAATTAGGTAAATGGCCATGTTGTATACAGGTTCTATTGGAGTCCACAGCTGTGGCAGCCTTAGACAAAATTATGGGGCAGGTATGAAAAAGTGACGAATATTGATTGAAATCCATTTATTTCATACGTGAAATAGACATTTTTGCGTATATTCTATAAATAATTAATTAATATTTGATGTGTCCTTTTGTTTTTATAACTGCTCTTATGTGTTTTTGCATATTGTACATAAGTGGTTGGGGCAACCTTTTGCCATTCAATATGTGATACTAACGTTTTTTTCATTTTTCTTTCAGTGATTCTCTTATATTTAACTTACAAGTGGAAATTTTTTATTAAAACTGTCTCCGAAGAAACAGATTCCTGAATCCCAAAGAGCTCAAATCATTGCATTGTCCAGGGAGGGATTATCCCAAGCCAAAATTGCAAGAAAATTGAAATGTTCGAGAAAAGGTATTCAAATAACCACTAATAGATACAATGAGACCAATTCTTTCAAAAACTGTGATGTTCAAGGTTGCAATAGGTGTACAACTCAGAGGAAAGAAAGGTTGCTGAAAATGACATCTCTGGCCGATAGGAGAAAAAAGTCTTCTGATAGAACTGCTGAGTTTCGGGCAGCAACAAACAGAGAGATATCAAGACATACAGTGAGTGAGAGGTTATTAGAAGCGGGGCTCAAAGAATGTAAGGCTAGAAAGAAACCGTTGCTGTCTCAGGTAAACAAGAAGAAACGATTGTCTTGGCCAAAAGAGCATGAAGATTGGACTGCTGATAATTGGGCTAAAGTTGTTTGGTCTGATGAAAGCAACTTTGAGGTAGGTTCTCCACATTATCCTCCACAGATTTATTACGCTTGTACACATTTTTATTGGATACCAAAAATGATCAGTAAAATTTGTATTTCTCCTCAGAACTTTGGAACCTCTGGAGCTGTTTATGTTCGTCGAATAGTTGCGTAATCCTATGATCCAAGATGTGTTGTCCAACAGTCAAATTTGGAGATGGCAGTATAATGGCTTGGGGATGCATGTCGTCTTCAGGTCTAGGAATGTCGTTCACTTGTGCGGGCAGAATGCATTTCCACACTTACACCAGCATGTTATACCAGGTTTATCAACCTTCCTTAGGTAGAATTTTCAATGATGACATACCAGATTGTGAAATCTTAGAATAAGACAATGCTCTGTGCCACACATGTAGAGTCTCAAAGGGTTGGTTTGAAAAGAAAAGGGTGACGTTGATGGATTGGCCCCCCCTCAATCTTCAGACCACATCCCCACTGAACATATGTAGTCACACTTAGGCACAAGAGTGAGGGTGCACAAATTTTCCTCAAAAGGTGAATTAACAGCCGAAATTCATGAAGAGCGTCAGAAAATTGAGCCAATCACCTGCATAAACGCATAAAAGCAAACGGAGGACATCAAATATTAATTATTGATAGAATATAAGCAAAAATGTTTATTGGTATAATGTCAAGTATGAAATAAATGAGTTTGTATCAAAAATTATGAAATTTAGATTGGCCAATCTTATATATACATACATACAATTAAAAAATACAATCATAATAAATAACAAAATAAAGGACTAATATAATATTTAAATCGCTGTATATTGGAAATGACATTTCTTGACACACTGCGGAGTGAAGGAGGGAGAACGAAGCATCCAGAGGCTTAAGAAATTAATGTCAATAGACAAATGTTAATTTTTTTTTTTGCAGAATTTCCCGTATTCGTCGGCGAGCCAATAAGGCTGACTACGGCGTTGAGGTCAAGGTTGGTGCTGAGGAATTACTTGCAAGTGGGCACGATTAATTTGGCGCTTTGACCATGCCATTGATCAACTGACACGCAGTAGGTCCGATGAGACGGGTGTTAAGCTCATGCCCGCCAACCTTTCTACAAAGCGCGTGTTCCAGGCCAACTTGGTGCGATGTAAAATCCATTTGATTTCTTTTAAACTTTGGGGGCTTGAGAATCTTGCAGGAAATCGTCTTGCGGCTTGAGAATCTGGCGAAAAATCGTCTCGAGGGTTAAGAATCTGGCGAAAAATCGTTTTGCACTTGAGAATCTTGCTGGAAATGTCTTGGGGCTCGTGAATCTTGCGGAAAATCGTCTTGAGGTTTGAGAATCATGCGAAAAATCGTCTAAAGGCTCCGACGAAAGTTTCTAGGTGGCCATCGAGTTCCAGGTCCAAATGAATTGCATAAGTAGATGAGGAAGTAAATAAAAGGATATATCCCTGTTTCCGCCGGTATAGTCTATACCCATGGTGGTAATTGGTGGTGCCATTTTAACTCTAAGAGCTGGGAATGGAGGAGATCAGAGCCTCATAACTGCGTGCACTTCGGATCTAACAAGTCTGACATCTTTTACATACCTTTTCGATAACCAGCCGAGCACGATGTATCCACTATCTACCTTTAATATGTTCTAGGATGTCTGTACTAGTCATGCATAGGTAGAAGCAGTAATTCTACTAGGTGATGATCCCCTTCAATGTGAACAGGGAAATAATTAAAGGGCCTTATATTGGAGTTAAATACCAGTAAGGTATCTGGCCCAGACAACATTCATTCTAGGTTACTCAAAGAAGGTGTATATAGTATTGAGGAAGCTCTTGAGAAGATATATACTAGATCACTAGAGTTTGGAGAAATACCTAATGATTGGAAATTAGCGAATGTAGTGCCAATTTTAAGGAAGGAAGTAAAGAGGACCCGAATAACTTTACACCAGTAAGCTTGACTTCTATAGTTTGTAAAACTCTTGAGAAGATACTCAAGAAGGAAATTTCTGACCATCGAGAGTGGTAGGTTAATAAATGATGATCAGCATGTGCTTGAAGAGATAGATTGTGTTTAACAAATCTACTGGATTTTATGGATTATGTAATTAAACAATTAGATAAGGGAGAGAATGTTGATATAATTTACTTAGATTTTAACAAAGCTTTTAATAAGGTTCAACGTAGGAGATTAGTTCACAAATTAAAAATGCATGGGATATATGGGAAAGTTTTAAATTGGATAGCTGAATGGCTGAAATAAGGGAATAGAGAGCTATACTGAATGGGGTGAGGCCAGAGTGGAGGGACGTTATCAGCGGCGTACCTCAAGGATCAGTTCTAGGCCCTGCATTATTCATAGTGTCATTTTTGGCTGATGACACTAAATTGGCAGCTATAGTCAAAGAAGTTTAGGGTAGCTTTAAAGTGCAGGGTGACTTAAATAAGTTGTTAGCTTGGGCTCAGAAGGGGCAGATGACTTTTAACCTTAATAAATGCAAAGTTATTAACATGGGGAGAGATTATAGGGAATTTAGCTATGAGATGGACCTAGGTGTAGTAGTAGATAGGTCACTAAAGTTTTCAAAGCAGTGTATTGAGGCAAAAATAGAACAAATAGAGTGCTAGGCAACATTAAGAGGAATGTTTGATGAAAGAGTAAAAAGGTTATCCTTAAACTTTACAACTCGTATGTCAGGCCACATTTAGAGTACTGTATAGAAGTATTGTCACCACATTTTAGATATGATATCAACCTGCTAGAGTTGGTACAAAGCAGGACAACAAAAATAATACCTTCCCTGAAGCACCTTGAATATGCATAGATAGACTGAATGAAGGCACTAAATATGTTCTCATTTGAAAGAAGGTGTATGAGGGGAGATATGATTGAGCTTTTTAAAATCAGTTCTGGGATGGATAAATTGAATTTTTGGTAAGTTATTTGAGTTGGAAGGTAGTAATACGACTAGGGATCACCACTTGAAAATTAAAAAAACACATATGCAAATTAGATGATATAAAGTATTTTTTCACCAACAGAATGGTAGATTACTGGAATAGTTTGCTACCGGAGACCGTAGACAGTCCAAACTTGAATGTTTTCAAACGCAGATTAGATGATTATATGGGGAGGGTTAATTTCTTGGGGGAAGGGGTTGGACTTATTCCTGTAGATGCAGTTTTTTTATTTTTGTACATTATGGGTGATTTGGGTTTTGGCGAGCATTGATGATGATGATTTTTGTTTTTGAAGCATTCATGTGGATGGTTTAAATTGTATATTGTAGATGCATGATCTGACACAATCCTATGGATGCATTTTGTGGGTGGGTTTTGACAGATGCAGATGACCTTTGATGGGCCCTTGTGTCTTTTGTTATCTGTGAAATTATGTATGTTGTGTTAACAAGGCTGGGAATTAGATACTGTATGAAATTAGAAAAATCCAAACTGGCTAGTATAGTAGTTAGCGATCTTGCTATGCAATCGCCGCGTCGGCAGTTCGAATCTCCGTACGGATTTTTTTTAAAGCTGACACTATTTACTAGGGAGATTACCACCTTGACTGGGAATCACGGTGAGGAGTTGGAGCTTGCCCTGGCTGACGTCCGCCTGAGAAGCAGTAAAATAGTAGCTTGATAGGAGCACTGAAACCAGCAGACTTTAACGATTGAATCGTGTTATAATCCTCCTCCAAATTTATCTTTTTGAACCTCTGAGCAAATAATTTGTAGCTACATCGTATTCCTCCAGGCTCATATGATTCACGTTTCTTATTAGACAAGACCCTGGTATAACCTTATCTATAATTAGCAAGATAAACCTGAAAGCAAGAACTGATTTGAACACCTTTAAAACGGTAGAGGGCTGGTGTGAAAGAGCAAGAACTTAGGTGATATCGGGAATTATCACGGACGGACAAGGCCACAACCCCCTATCTAAAATCTACTCTAAGCCCTAGACTCACATGTAGTTCATTTTATTAGCTTTGACCCCTCTGATTAATTGGTCACAAATGTTTAGTTGGAACAGCGTGACACAACTCGTAACCATGGGTGAGGGCCCTAATTTCCTCGACTTTGTCTTTTATCTATGGTTCATAGGAAAAACTTTCCTGTAAACAAATGAAGAGTACTTTTGACTTTGTTTAATATTCTTGCTGGGAAATGATCAATAGTTAGCTCGTCTTTAGAATTCCTAATGGGTTTCACTACGATCGTGCCCTTAAATGTCTTTCAACTTGAATCACTGAAACAATGTAACTAATTCGGAAGATGGTAGTACTTTTCTAGAGAAAGAAAGTCAATAATTCCTTTAATTGTGGTTTTATCTGATTCCTTTGAAACTGGGAGTCTGGGTCTAGAGTCTCGCCCCAATCATATTTCTTATCCCATAAACTCATCATGAACATTTAGCTTCAAATGGTTACTGGCAGTAAAAAACCCAATGGGTCATAGATTGAAGCCATAACTTGTCTTTATTTGGCTGCTAGATTAATATTCTGATTAAGGAAGTATAACAAGTTACTTCTAGTGTCCCAACCTAAGCCAAGTAACATCATAGGTTCCTTAACTAAATTATTATTTTCCTGTAAAGGGAGTTAATAAAGAGTTAATTAGCATACTACTTCCTAAGATTTAACCCTGCTTTAATTGGGACTTCCCTTGATACATTTTTGCCATGCAGGCGAAGAGATGCACTCTAAATCGTAATAAAATATCCAATAAGTGTTAGGGCTGTAGTCTTCCAACAAAAAATACATATGTATACTTAGAATCTTTTAGTGCGAAATCAATGTTTGTGCCTTTATCTGTAACTATAAAAAATTAGGCTTGCTCAGTTCGCTGACAGAATATATTTGGGGGCCCAAAACAAAAAGCGAATCATCATTTCGTTTGATATACATATATATTTCTTCATCCACTGGTGGATGAAGAGCGTTTTGCAGGCGTGCCTGCTGTAGTGTGAAGGTGCACCTCATTGCTTTACTAACCGTATAACATCAAGGTTGTTTTAAAGCAGCAGCGACCTTCCAAAAGATATTTGCGTGACAAAATGAGTGCAATCATGGAGATCATCGACCACCTCAACCCCAAATCAGTTTGTTGGTCTGGAGAGCAGAGGAATATCTCGAGGCAAGAAAATTAAGCGTTTCTCGGAAAATGATATGTGAATTCATCCACATTTTGGACACCGATCCCCGCTTTTCTAGCAGATCGGCAAATCCTTGTCCACTGGCCACTTAGAAAGACCTGAGGATGGCATCATGATCACCTTACAGGGATTTGCCTCATGGGAGTCTACCGAGTAGGTAAAGTCGCACAATCGCTTCAATATTTCCGAAAGGGTTGCAGAGTGCCTTAATGGCTGGATAAATAGAAGCGGTTTGCGAACCCACATTTTCGCAAGAGCGGTTACTACTAGGTGCGATCCTTATCGTTGGTAGGGCACCTGTACGTTTCAGTAACCAACTTGTCCTAAAGGAGAGTATTCCTTAGTCTTATTCCACTGACTATTTTTGTTTATAGAAGAGGTGGGCGGGTATAACCACTCCCTCTGGAGTGGTTTCACGGCCTGACAAGGAAGCCACAGCCCGATCTTTCTCCAAAACAAAGAAGGATTTAGTTTTTTGTGGATAATTATAAGAAGAGGAAGGGCACTCCTCTGCTCTTGAGTGAGAGGGAGAGAAGGCGTATTACTCAGAGAGGAATTTGCCCCCTTGCAGAATTATGCTCGTGGTATTAGTGACCGAGTTAGCGTTCGCTCCCGAGGATGACCATTTCGTCGGGGCGTGGGCGCTGTTTGGTTCTTGCCCACTTTAAATGTGGTTTGTTTGTATCTGGTCATCCACCAAGATGTTGGGGATTCCGTGCGGGGACTCACAGGGCCTATTGCCTACCGGTAGATGATATGACGTCAAGGATGGCAAGCAGAAGTTCAACGGGAAAAAAAAGGTCAGGCACACCAAACCCCAGCAAGATCAAAGAAGGTAAAGCATGGACGAGTAGGTTAAGGGTGTTTTGCCGTGGTTCTCCCCCTTCCCCTCCTAACACTAGGGTTTTGATATCTGGGATATATTCTGAAATTTTGTAACAAACCAACATACAAAAATTCAGAAAGTGCAAACAATATAGCGGCGGGCCACTCCCGCCTACCCTGTCTCGGATTTTTGGACATTTTATGGGCTCCAACTCTGGAAGCGTCAAAAATGATGTTAGCGCTTGTGCGACATCGCACACTAACCATAAGTTACCCAACAGACGGTCGCTCCCTGAGCAGCCAGCGAGACAGATGTCGACGTAGACACGACGTCTAGGATACGAAAATCTGTTATGTGATATACGCAGAGATGGAACCTGAGACTTTAGTTGGCCTAGCAGCCAAATAGGCAGTAAACCCTAACTGCAATACGCAGTACTGCATTATTCACTCGAGAATGGAATTAGGGAGTTTGTCCGCCCATTATGCCAAGGGTTATTGGGTCAAGACTACAATTCCTATTATTGGCCTCCGGACTAATAAAACCAATCTTATTGGAATATGTGGGCGTTAAAAAGGGTTCCACGACCTGTCTTCTGACATGGCATAAGATAGCTGGTCAGGTCCTTAAACCTAGATAGAAGAAATAGGGAGGGATACTCTTAGAAAATAAAGATCATAGAGGTGGGCAACGAAATTCACCGGCTTTCCCAATTCCTGTCGCAGAGTTCAATGAGTCAAGCTTTTCCTATTGGCGCTCGGGTTGAGAAGACGTACAGCTACTCCAGGTACCAGTCAAGGCAGTCTACACAAGGAAACACACTTCTATTTAAAATTCATGGAGGAGAGACCAGAAAGGAAAGTGGTGAATATCGGTAGAATGAAAATAGTTGAAGATATAACGCCGCAGTGGGACAGGGAAGGTGCACAGGTGCGTGCACAGTGTCTAAGCGGGCATGCCATTTCAGAGGGTGCATAACAGTGGGAAGAGTTTACACAGGCTAACTCAACGTTAGGTACCACACGAGCAGCAGATAAGATAAAATAAATCTTGGTAATTAGAAGAGCTGAAAATTGATAACTTTACACTGATAAATCAAGGAAAGGAGAGGCGAAGAGTATAGCTCAAGTTGATCGATTAGCAGACACAATCGCAGGAATACCCAGTAGCTGAATAAAATTCACAAAGACAGAGATATCCCGATAAGGTAGGAAAATAAGGAGAAATAGGGGAGGTGAAGGAACTAAACGCGGAAGCAAAAAAAAAAGAAGAAGAAATGATTCATACATATATGTACATATGCTCATATGAACATAAAGGCGAGTACTTACATATGAGGCATTCGGGCTAAAAAATATAAACGAAGAATCCTATAAGGCGAACCGCGGTCAAGGAATGTAAAATAACGATAGGCAGAAGGAAATAAAAGAAAAGTTTAAAGAATAAGCGTATTTTGAAGAACAAGAATGGCAAGAGAAAGAAAAGAAATGACGGGAAGAAAGGGGGAGACAGAAATGAAGGAATTTAGGGGAAAGATGCAGACACAAAATTACCATGCTTGTTTATAAACCAACATAAATAAATACTAAAAACGAATATACATAGATTTAATGGGCGGCTATGACACTCTCAGACTACTGGCCCTAAAAGTATACTAGTATGACGTATTTTCTTTTGCTTTGATGCACTTCCTATACCAATCTTTTTTAACGCGCCCCTTTGGGCGCGTTAAGAGCAAAAGTCGTGGTAATTTAAATTTTAAGCTGAGTGATAGGTTATTTTAATTTACCTAAACCAAACTAAGCAAAGGAAAAAACAAGAAAAACAAAAGGCAAAATAAATACAACAAACAAGAATAAGGAGGCACGCTCCGGTGGAATGTCGGGGTGGATCTTCCCCAACCGCCGTAACATGCTGCCGGTACCGGGATAGTAACGTGTGCGAAGATCACCCATACTGAGACATTCAACAAGAATGTGCCGAATAGTCTGGTGGACAACGCAGTCGTACAAGAAAAGTGCAGTGGAGAGCTTTATCAATTTACCGTGCATCATGCGAGTGTGCCCAATTGGTCGCAGCATTGACTGCACTGGGGGTACGTCCATGGAAACAGTCGAAGCGTAATGTCACGAAACTTCACGTTCCACTCGGCCCTCTCCCATCTCTTTTGCCAAACAATCCGGAGGGCTGCCCTGATTTTTAACATGTAGTTGGTGTCAGGAAGAGCGAAACTCAGGTTTAGTCGCCCAGTTCTCGCGGACTCTTTGACGCCCTCATCGGCGCGCTCATTTCCTGCAATTCCACATATCCAGGAACACAGCAGAAGATAATCCCGACATCCGTCCGGCTCGCAACAACTGTGGCGTAACGGATAGCGCAAGCCATGGTGTCTAGATATTCCAAAGACCCAATACCACCTAGCGCACTTTGTGAGTTGCTAAAGAACAAACTCTGTTCTTCAAACCAAGCAAAACGCGTTATTTCCTATACCGAGTGGTGTATTGCAACCAGCTCGGCAGTGAAGAGAGACGCAGCGCCCGAGACAGCCCCGCTGACTTCGAACAAAGGGAATACAGAGTGTAATCCGACTCCTTCCTGGGAATTGGAGCAATCTGTTTACACTGGCACGGATCCAGTATGACACGAAGTGTGCTCCAAAAACGACAAACGATATACTCCCTGCGATGTGGAAGATTCTAGAGTAAAGGTGTGGCAACAAATAGTCAAACGTGGTGGTACCCACCTAGTTGGCACTCTGAGCAGAACAAGAGGCACCACAGGCCCGAGCGCTACACCGAGCTATGGGAGGAGTTTGGTTGCCCACATCTCGATGCACACATCTCGGTGCATAGGCACCATCAAGATCGGCTGCAGATGCAGTGAAAGCCGTTGACGACTGAGGGATGCGCCAGGCTTTCGCGTACAGGCGCATAATCCACTGTGTATGGCGAAAAGCGAGTGTCATCTCCCCTTCATCGGTCACCAGGCGGAGGCCGGTGTGGTGGATCGATTCCAGCTTCCTCAATGCACGCTCAGTAGGAAAGCAAGGCAGTAGTCTTTTCCATGAAAAAGGCTAGTTTAAAATTTACCAATATCTCCATCAACTTGCACAAGCAGGATGCTAAAGAGATTAGGTGGAAACCGGACGTGATAGAGTGAGCTCTCCCTGGTTTGCGAAAAGCGAACTCAATAGCCTTTCGCCTCTAGTCTGAGATTATATTCTCTTTCCAGATCAAGTTTAACTAATCTGAGAGAAATGCCATGATTCACTCACCTAGGTATCGAAACATTGCATTTGGGGCATCGTCCGGACAAGGGGCGGTGTCCGGGCTAGAATCGAGAGCGAAATGAAACTCATTCACTGTAACCCTATCGTTTAAGTGTTCTTCGCCTATAGGTTACACCACGACGTGAAGTGGGTTCCCATTCTACTTGAGAACAAAAGGGAGACCCGGCGAGAATATGTCCGAAATCCTTTTAACTTATAGTGCCACTGTACAAGGTGGAATAGGTTTGACAATAAGGCCTCACACATGAACATCATTTGAATCCTATGAAGGCTTCTAACAAACATGCTCACAACTATGCACATGCAAATAATCTAAAATATGTATAGCAGTTTTCATAAATAATAATAACTCTGTGTAAATAATTTGTAACATCTCTGTAAAATAATAATGTATAGCTTTTGTAACAAATAACTCATAACAATAGTCCATGTAACTAATATATATGTTGTTTGTAAAGGCCAAGGCGAGAATAATGAATTCGAGACGTTCACACGTTAGAAAACTTGTGCACATGTACACACACATACACAGTAAAACGAAGCAAAGCGGTTCCCACCATCACGCTAAAAGGTCAGATGATCAAACAAGCTGGCGGGAAACCGCGAAACACAAAGTCCATATTTTGGAATTCAAGATGAAATGAATCTCTATCTCCATGGACGCACAAATTAACACATAGTGGAGGAGGCTCAGCCGAAACAAAATCATTAGCTAATGTTAAGCCACGCCCACGGTGAGCGCCACCACATATACCATCTTGGCTAGACCGAGAGAGTGACAGTCTTACAGTAATTCAGCCAATTAGAGTCAAGGGCACATGCACAATTATAGTCACAGACAGCCCCAGTCGGAGTCACAGACAGTAAAGATACCAACTCAAAAAAAGGAATAGGCTCGCCCGAATACACGACAGGCCCTTTTGAAAATTCATCTTACGCCAAAGAAACCCGAGTTCTACGACATAAATAAAGATTCCAAAATTCCTCTGTTTGAAATTTCCTTTTTTACTGGTAATCGCCAGCGATCCTCTTAACCAGCCTACCTAACTTCAAGCCGAGAGAGAGTATTATCTTTCCTCGAACAATTTGAATGAGCCTCAGGTGAGCGCTAGGTTGCTGTGTGGCACTGTAACGAGATCGTCATTGTCAATCAACATTTGAGTCGGATTAGTACTTGGGTAGTGCACAGCCAGGGCCGTGGAGAACTTCGAACCTGCATTCCCCTTAGAGAAAAATAGATGACCGATCCATATTCAAATCACCATGACCTAACGCTACCAACCTCACCTACCTAATAATACAACCTACCTACCTAGCCAAATCACCCATAAACTTGCTTCCGCACCTCTGCAAGAGGGGTGTTCCCGTTAAGTGAAGACACGTATATCCACCAGGAAACCAGGAAGAGTGGCAGGCGTGCTTCGAAACACACCGAAACCTAGTCCTAGCCCGACGATGTTCACTCAAAATGAAAACGTATCGGAGGTGCTTATGACGCTTCTCTTTGAGGCCCGTCACACACTCGGCTGACCACCAGGTAAAGTGAGTAGAGCCCGCAGATGGGTTCGGAATGTGCGCGGAAACGACAGTGCTTGTAGGCCTAAAAACGGCCAGGAGCAGAGGATACCTTTTAACATTGAGGCAAAAGACTTTCTACAGAGCGTTAGGCGCTCATGGACCAAGTCCATAGCCTCGTGAAATGGGAGACGCACCGCAGCCTGAGCAGCAAGTATTTCCTTCTTCATGAGATACGCAGCACGTTGCTTCAAAGAAGCAGGGTCCAGCTCTCCGCATTTGCCTTGAAGCAACTTACACATTCATTGGGTAAACACTACTTTGCACGTATGCATGAGCGATTCCTATGACCGAAGCGATGACAATAGTGGCAACTCCGCGGCAGTGGCTCGAATACGTTCAGCTTTAAGGTGATGTCTTTTGCGGAGTAGGCAACGAGTTCCCTCATATAAATATTCCTTCTCACGAAGTTAATGCTAGTGTATCCCCTGACACTCACCGGCGAACCATTAAGCGTCCGAAGGACACTAATCATAGCCTCTTCGGAACGGTTTGACGCATTCGCAGAAAGCTCCAATATAACATGGCCTATCAATGATAACAGATTTGATTCTTCCTTTGAAAAATTGAAGATACACCCAACTATTACATTTAAAGTAGAATGGGAACTGAACAAGTCATTGCCATTTCTGGATGTAAAAATATCTAAAATAAACGACAAAGCATATTGTTCTGTCTACTGGAAACCAACTAATTTTAATACCTATATTCATTATTTCTCGTGTCACGATGTATCCGTTAAAAGGTCTGTAGTTTCTTCTATGTTCCTGAGAGCATATCACATTTGTGATCCTTGTTTTTTGCAAGACAAAATTAATACAATTATCCAAACATTCATTGAACAGCAATATCCCCTTTGGTTCATAAAAAAGTGTCACTATATAGCCAAAACCATCTATTACTCCGCAGCTAATTATAAGGAAAACAGATGTGACAAATATTATGTTACTTTTCTATACCCCCCCCCCAGTTAATCAATTTCAAAAAGTTTGCACGGACCAACAACATCAATGTTGCCTTTCAGTACAAGAATACGATCAGAAATAGCCTATCCAAAAATAGACCGATCCATAAAGAACAGGGAGTTTATTTTATTCCATACAAATCATGTAATGAATTATATATCAGTGAAAGCAGCAGATTTTCCAAGAGAATAAATGAACACAAATGCGATATGCGACGTGGTATATTTCTACATATGTCCAATGAAAATCATCAAATTAATATTGATAATGCTAAAATAGTTTATAAGTCTCACAATTATATACATCGACGCTTAATTGAATCGGCACTTATAAAAGAAATTCCCAACTTTAATACTTCCGACGTCCAATTTAACACTAATACCTTAATAAGCAAGAAATTTATACTTCCGTTTCTCAAAAATCCCGACACACTCTTGTATCTTCCACCTTAGCGCCACTGATTTGTGTGTTTGTGCGTTAAGCAACTTCTGTATCTCACTTGTTCACTAGCGACTGACAATGACGGATGTCTCCGTCGAAACCTGATTTCGCATATAAAATTAGTCCTATTGCTATGGTTTTATCGCTATAGTTACAGGTACGCTACTGTACTTTTTTGGATATATATATAAATATATATATATATATATATATATATATATATATATATATATATATATATATATATATATATATATATATATATATAACCTCACGGGATATAACCTCACGTCGGCCTGGAAATTCCAAGGAAAATAAAGGGAAATTACATTCTGGACAGTTAGACATTCGAATAACTTTGATTATAGGAACATTGTTGGAAAGTGGCCTAGTAGGGTGGTTAAAGAAAACACAAGTAGCTTTGGGGATGCAAGACTAAGGGATCTCGACATTGAATGGTTGATTCAAAATGCTTAAGGCAAGGTTTGTGATTGGTTGGGAATAACCGTACAAATCGTATTGGGGTTAACAGAATCGGAATTTCGTACATGAAATGTCATAATTGAATTTAGTACGAGGAGTAAGCTCTTACACGGGAAAAATGACAAGGGCATTTGACAAAATTTTGGAGGAGCCTCGAGATGACAGCTGCTACAATACATTCCCGTTAATAGAGTTACCCACCAAGTTACAACAAGGTTTTTTGCGAGCCCAGATATCTTCCAGGTCTATTTACCACGCTACAAGACCGTGTGATGACACCACTGGGCGGCTACGATTGTTGGGGAAGAAATTGCTGGTAGTGTCATAAGATGCAAACGAGGCAATGACACAAGCGAAGGTGGACGGATCGATGGTAATCCGTTTGGTTGTCATTTCCGTGCTGGCGTCTCTTGATACCAGGAAATTTTGAGTCTGGCTTGCTGATTGCGGGGTGTCCAGAGGTGGAGAAATCGTCATCTGACTGGCTGGCTGTGACGACGGGGTTTCCTGCGACTAAAGAGGAAGCGGCAGCAATCTGGAAGGAGATATGGGCAAGGTTAAGGTGATTGGTGGAGAGATTAGGTAGTAGTGAGTTAGGTGAATCACTGAACCAGTTTGTGAGATAGTGGAAGGAAAAGAAGATGAAGGCTGTTTAGGGTGAACAGCATCAATAAAGGCCGGTTTCAGGTGATCCAGAGAAACAGTATCGTGCTTGGTACCAAGCTTCAGTATAAATAATTTAGCTTCCTAGAGATGACGAGATAGGGTCCATCATAAACGAGTTGTAATGAGGAGCGAGTTGAGTCGTGAAGGACAAAAACATGGCAAAAGTTTAACATCTCTTTTGGCAAGAAAGTTCTCTGGTTAGCAGGCACTTTTGGGAAGGTACGCCTAATTTCGGTCTTTCCCCTATAAAATTTTTTAAGTCTGAAGAAGAATCAAGATAAGAGGGTAGAGTGTGGTTAGTAGAAAAAAAAAGAATTGCCCAGGAAAGAATGCGCCAAATAATCAAAGGTAACTTTCCAGCAAGTGAGATTTGCGTGCCTGATATTGGAAATATGCAATAAAGCGTGTCCAGTATGACGTTTGAAGTGCCAGGAACGTATTTAATGTCGCTTGTAAGCTGCAAGCTTAAGTCTAGATGACGATAATCGACTGCAGAGTGCGCAGATAAGAAAAAATGCTATGAGCGGATAGTGCACCAACCAATAGCTTGTGGTCAGTGAAGACAGAATACTCACCTCCTTCCAAATATTGTCAGAAGTGGTAGATGGTGAGATATATCCGAGCCATTCCCTTGAAAAGGTGTTATTCATTTTGTTGTAAAGAAGCACCTACATGGGGGGCTGACGCATCCGAGACAACGTTCAATGAGGCTTCTGGGCAAGGATGTAACACTCAAATGGCGGATGCTATAGCTTCTTTGGTGGGAGACAAAGCTTCGTACCACTTGGAAAATCATGATAAAGGAGAGTTCTTCTTGGTGATTGTGAGGAGAGTGTAGACTGGTTGCATGATTCTAGGTACATCAGGAAGAAATATATGGTAAAAGTTAATTATACTACGGAGCCGACGAAGTTGATAGAGCGAAGATGGCCGGGGGAAATCTCGAAGGCAGGATCTTAGTCTTTGAGAGGAAGGATTCCGTCAGGAGAAACATGATGCCCAAGAAAGGAGAGTTATGCGATACCAAAGACACAATTCTAAGTGTTAAGTACGATACTATACTTTTCAAGTCGAGCAAACACCAGAGGAAGAAAATATAGATTCTCCTCTAAAGATGAAGCTGCTATCAGGAGGTCGCTTATGCAACCAAAACAAAAGGTAGACCTCTCAAAACCAGATCCATGAAAGGATGAAAGGTCTGACCACTGTTACGAAGATCATAAGGCATTCGGATCATGACGAATGAACCAATTGGCATGGTGTTAGCTGTCTTTGGGTTATCACTTAAGTGAATTAACAGCTGTTTGAAAGCACAAGACAGATCGAGTCGAGAAAAGATTAAACAACCGAAGAGAGCAGAATTGAAGTCAGACAGACAAGGGCAAGAATACCTATCAGGAAAGGTATTGACAATTAGCCGCCTACAATCACCCACAGCACTCTACTCATCTAGAGTTGCTTTTGGTACAATATGAAGTAGAGAGGCCCAAAGAGAAGCGAATGGCTAGGTATGCCAGATTCTACTGTGAAAGTGAACTATTGTTTCATAAATGTGACTTTATCTGGGGCTAGACGACGGGGGCGTTAGATGAAATGTCCTCCTATCGTATCTTATCCAGGTGAACCACACTGTTTTTAATAGGCCTGATTTTGTATGAGACACTAAGGCCGGTAAATTCATGTAGAAGGTGATAGTTTAAACAAAACCTGACAGACAGAGGCAAACTGCGAGTAGGAAAAAATGAACCCAAAACTGTGAGAAATGTAGTGCAATCGATAAGCTTAGAATTGCGAGAATCGACCAAAAGGTCGTAAACAGAGAGAAAATCGAGGCCCAAAATAGGAACGTCAGCCTCTGCAATAATAAACGTCCATCGAAAAACCAGACGGAGGTTGTAAGACAACTGTATACGCCTTCCATAGGTCATTATATCCGAGGAATTAGTGGCTTTAAGGACAAGATCAGAAAAGTAACGAGCATTATCCTCCATATATGCTGGAATAACACTACATTGAGCACCAGTGTCAACTATATATGAAAAAAAAACAAAAATGTGGGTCGTAAATATGCAATTGTTGATCTACCTGAGGAAGTGAAGGGACGGTCGAGATGAACATGGTAGATTAATTTTAGATGAAGAAGGCACTGTTTGT
The DNA here is from genome assembly GCA_963969495.1 of Ceratothoa steindachneri. Classification (NCBI taxonomy): domain Eukaryota; kingdom Metazoa; phylum Arthropoda; class Malacostraca; order Isopoda; family Cymothoidae; genus Ceratothoa; species Ceratothoa steindachneri. The sequence continues at coordinate 115,162,402 of OZ018328.1, forward strand.
AAATATGTACAGGGTTGCGAGCATTTTACGGCTGGTGCACCATATTTGTTGTGGTAGCAGCACCAAGTAGTTTGTTGGATGAAAGAAGCATGAGAAGGAGAAGGGCGAAATTAAGAAGAGCGAGCATTTGATTGAGAATGAGAATAGGATGAGTGATAATGTTGACAAGGCTGTACACAGTGTACCGCGTTACTAGCATATTTTTGATGGTACAAGCACATACTTTTTAATTCATTGTAAGAAAATTTAGGTGCAGAAGGATAGGTGGAAGAAGAATGAGAAAAGGAATGCTGCGTCTCACCTCTTTTGCTATAATGTCCGCGTTTGTTTCGCCTTCGGGAGGAAGAACGGCGCCTGGCGCTTCGTTCACCCATGTCACTGTGCACTCGCGCGGTCCTACATCTGAATTTCAAATTTTGTAACTTCTTCTCTATCCTATCCAATGCAGTAGCTAAGTCCAGTGTTGAATGGAAAGAAAGGTTACACGGCTACAGCCTGTTGTCGGAAGACTCCGTTGTTATCTGAAACTATGAAATAGTTGGATTAGAAATAGGAACCAGAATTTGTGAGACAGACCCATAGGAATATATCTTCTGATGCGTTGGCTATTTGGGCTAAGTTAATATGTTTCCCAATCATAATAAGGGGGCTAATATAGTCCGTGATCCCACGCATGAAACATGAAAATCTCTGCCAGGAAGGAGTCGAAAAGCTCAGACTGAGTGCCTTTCTCCCTGATCAATTCCTTGACATGCTCTCAAGGAACCGCGTGGGACGCCTATCGCTTATTTGCGAAATATTTAGGAGCTCCTGTATATCTTCGACCTGAGACCCATCGAATTCGAGCTTAAAAGCTTCCTTCCTTCAAATAACCCAGAATAAAGTAAAAATACTCATGGGTACATTCTGCGTGACGTAAATTATGCGCTTTTGATCCATGAAAGGGTGAAGACCTACAAATCTGTCGCATATTTCCAACCACGTGATTGCGTTGGTTGCATTGAAAGCGGGAAGAAGGACCAAGGGTGGGTGCTTTGAGCTTTATCGCAACGGTCGAATTGCATCACGTAGGGAAAGAAGAGAAGGTCTGAATTGCTTGGGTGGTTGTGCAAATTGCAGCTGTTGTGGCAGCCGATTATGTGGCAATATAAATCAAAACTGTGTTGTCTAATGTCCATGTTGTGTGAGGGGATATGTGAAGTATAAACTTTTCCAGGTTATTAAAATAAAATTTGAGGAGATTAAATCAATGAGGAAGTTTGAAGCAAAGTGAACAGAAACGTTATTTCCGAGTTGGAGTGAAAATTTAGTGCGGACGGCTCAGTAGATTAATGCGTGATAGCGGGTGGAAATTCTGACACGTGAGTAAAATAATGGGGGGATGGATGTTCCTCGTGCCGTGCATAATCAGAGCCCAATATTGGTGAATTTAAATTTGGAACACAAGCGGGCGGAAAGTAAGGCGTGAAACCAACTATATAATTTTCTCGTAATTAGACAATCGAATTATATAATTGAACGAGTCTAGGGGTACCAATAAAACAATTGAGATTAAATTCAGACGATTGAACGATGTTATGAATGGATTGCGTTGAACTAAAACGAGAATTTTAGAAGGGAGATAATACGAAATGAAAAACGGGCCAGCTTCGGGAATAGATAATTTAGAATGTTTAAGCCCTTTATTATTGAAGCTTAATATTTTACTTATATATATATATATATATATATATATATATATATATATATATATATATATATATATATGCAGGGGTTGGACAAAATAATGGAAACATTAATTAAATTACTGAGTTTGAGTCCCCTCTTCCTTAGCAGTATAAATAGATTCAATACGCCGACCAATCGATTCATACAGCTTTGGGCTGTTATATATACAAATTTAACTGTTTTCGAGTGAAACCTGCTCTAGCTCCTTCGTAGACGCTTTTTAGAGGGAATATATCCCCTAGTTTTTGCTCCAATTTACACACAAAAAAACTTGATTATGGCAAAATCTGTGAATTTTGGAGACCAATATGTATTCAACGTCATTTTCAGGCATTTTAAACAAGTTTTAATTTTTTTTTTTGGTGTGAATGGGTGCATTAGTTAATGTTTCCATTATTTTGTCTAACCCCTGTATATATATATATATATATATATATATATATATATATATATATATATATATAGTGTGTGCAATAAATATCCGATACATGATCAAAAGTTTCACAATTAGGTATTCTTTTTCTTGGCTGGGTTGTTTGTTTGGTTTAGGGTAAAAAACCTTTCTATTTTCATGTGTAGAACGAACTTCTGCTCCGCCAGAAGTGCGTGACTTATTCCTCTTGTGTCCAATTCACCATTACCCATTTCCTGCTTATTCCTTGTCCGCTCTTCTATGACAATTTTAAGGGGAGTTAACCCCGCCTCCCAATGCAGCTCTTCCTTGCGTCTTCTTTCTCGCCTGAGTGTACCTGTAATTAGGTACACACATCTGTTCTGCACCACTTGTAGTTTCCTCTTTTGTGTCTTCGAGACACACGAGAGGGCGGAAGCGGGGTATAACAGCGTCGATCTTTCAGGTGCATTGTAGATCTTTTATTTTATTGCCTTGGCGAAGATTTCAGAACCTGTATAGAGTTTTGACTGTAGCAGTGGCCTTGGTGATTCTTTCTTGGACGTGCTTGTTGTACCCGGATGAGGTAATCTTCCTTCTGAGTATATTGCACTTCGTGGTGTAGGGATAACGTCTATCCTCCACCCTGACGTCCTAAAGTAGTCTCCTGCTTATGGGGACTACTTTGAACTTTTCCTGGTTGGTGCGGATCTTCCACCAGGCCTTGTAGGTGTTAAGATTTTTAATTTTTGCTGCTGTCATACGAGCTTGCCAAGGCGCATTCCTCCATGGACAAGTGATTATGTGGGTGAAATCATAGGCGAGTTGAATGTTGAGGCAAGTGGGGCTTACAGGGGCTGGGACATCAGCGGTGTAAATCAAGTAGATAGTGGGGGACAGGCTCTCCCCTGCGGGAGGCTCGCAGTGTGCGGAAACTTGGAATTATTCAAAAATTGCTACATTATATATATGTAGTATTTCTACGCGAACATAAGTATTACAAAAATTAGCCAATCATGGCGTCAGATATATATATAAATATATATATATATATATATATATATATATATATATATATATATATATATATATATATTATATATATATATATATATATATATATATATATATATATATATATATATATATATATATATATATATATATATATATGCAGGATTCATTAAAGTCGACAGCAACGGCTACATTGTTTACTTTTGGCTGCAGCTTTCTTATAACTTTTACTATAGTCTTAACAGATGGCTCAAGGCGAGGAAAATTGCTCAGAAGAGGCATAACATTATTTGCCTAGACGTCTTTCGACTAAACATCAAGTCATCTTCGGGGCAGAATGGTGAACCTGATATTACAGGAAAATACGAGTATATTGAATATGTTTGAACATTACGGTAAGAAAACGCAGCGATCAACTAACTCGAAAAATACATGGCTAGATTTATGTTTAAGAATATTTTGAACATTATTGTAAGGAAACGGACTAATCAACTAACGCGAGAATACATAGATATGTTTAAAAATATGTTCGAGAACAAAAAAAAATTGATGTTGGGTATAAACAAAAGGAGGAAAAGGTTTAGGACAATTTTGGTTCCATGAGGGGGCGTCGCAGATTCTGACAGCGAGTCATTGAGAGGATAGTCTCTGGCTGGAGTTGTGTATTTTATTGAAGGTCTTCTGCGTTGGAAAATCATAACTGCCTCAGTCGTTCGGAGTCTTCGGCCGTCAGGATCAAGGAAGATGAAGGAGGTGTTTTGGGTGAGCATTTCTCTTGTAATTGATGTATGATGCGTTGCAGCATGTCGCTTGATAGGGGCATCGTCAACCTGCTTGAAAATTTTGTAGAAGTCATCCCTATGTATTTAGAGTTGCGGTGAACGCAGTCACCGACATTGCACGAGTATTCATACAATAGGTTGGCCTCTTGTAGGGTGTTCATCGCGGGGAGACAACTGTTCTTCATGAAGAGAGATCGTGTTTTTCTGGTCTTGTAATATATGACCAAGTTGATTTTATGCTCGGAGTTGGCTGGGGAAATATTGCGGTGTATAATGGCTCAGAGAATCTTCTCGTCTTCCTTGTAGCCTGCGTTCATTTTTGCATGGTAGTATATGTCTATTGACGTGAGGTTTTCTGGTCTGTCCGTCGGAAGGAGGGTAGAGTTTATCTTTTGCTTAAAGATTAATTCGAATACGGTTTGTGAATAGCCATTGCTCATAAGGAGCTGATTCATTCGCTTAAGCTCAGCATCAATCGTTACCCAATTGGAGGAGTGCGAGAATGCTCTGTTCACGAGGGCACTAATTACCGATATCTTATATCTATCTGAGCACTCTTCTTATGAGAAGCAGAGCTGTACTGAAACAAAGGTCTCTCTCTCTCAATGCACGAGGCTGATATCTTGGTACAGAACATAATTAAGCCTGCCTCTGACGCCTTGGCGGCCATCTCGGATGTCTGGAAGGTTACTTTGAAGAGGTGGGTGTACTTACTTCCATCACGATTTTTAAACTTGTAAATTTCATCGATTTTTGCCCAACTTTGTTTGTCTTCGATTTCAGCCTTCATTTCTACTGCACTGTCTGACCAGACCCAGTGGTCAAGGCGACGGCAGATAATTGACCTTTGGGCAGACACGTGTGGTGGGACCTTTAGGAACAAGGTGATCTTGTCGAGTTTTGAGCAGGAGTTTACACTTAGGAATTTGTCGACGTCTAGGTTGCTATCGCATATAGCCAGATAGCCATAGGATTAGGCCACTAGATAGCATATTGCAACCCCAATGGTGGCAAAAATGGTCTCGAAGACTTTATCCCTCGGCGACTTGGGGTGGCGCTCTTTGAACCAGAGCGGGATCCTTTCTTCACACCTGAGGTTGTCTATGATGGACGGCCCTCTGGGGAAGCTTCTTTTCCAGAAAGCCTACCAAGGAGTTTGGTTGCCCACATCTCGATGCACACATCTCGGTGCATAGGCACCATCAAGATCGGCTGCAGATGCAGTGAAAGCCGTTGACGACTCGTTCCACCTTGCTCTGCCCTACCTAAAAATAAAATGTCTAAAAAGGGCCCACCTGCCGGTCCTGTCCACTCCGCCCCCTACTGGGGCCCCCATTCTTCGCGCCCCCTGTAGGGCTTCCTTCTGTGGTTCGTACAAGACAGAAGCCAGTGGTTTCTACAGGCCTCTACTGGCAGAGAAGTTATCAGGAACGAGGTGTGCTGCTGTCGTATGGAGAGAAGCAAATTCCAAGACGAAAATCGTCGCCTTCCAACTAGGGATCCTCCCCTGCGCGTATACATCCGCTACTCTACAAACGGGGGCAGTGACGTCAGCGGTCTTGACGCTTAGAGTATTTCTTCGCCTACGTAAAAATCTCTAAGTTGAATCGTTGATAAGTAGGACTTCGAAAGATCTCTCGGTGAATCTGGAGTATCTTATTCGGAGTGAAGCGGTTTTTTCATGTTAATTGATTCGTCCGTTTCCTTACAATAATGTTGAAAAAATTCTTAAACTTAAATCTATCCATGTATTTTTCGAGTTAGTTGATTGGTCTGTTTTCTTACCGTAATGTTCAAACACATTCAATAAATTTTCCTGTAATATTACGTTCCCCATACTGCCCTGAAGACGTCTAAACAAATAAAGTTATGCCTCCTCCGAGCAATTTTACTCGCCTAGAGCCATCTGTTGAGAATATAGTCAAAGCTACAAGAAAGCTGCAGACAAAAGTAAATAATGTAGCCGTTGCTGACGACTTCAATAAATCCTGCATAATTAGGAGCTAAGGAGAAGATAAGAAATAGACAGATGAGAATAGCAATTGAAATTGATTACAAATGAAAGATATTCAGATGAGTTATGTGTATTAATTTATATTAAATGTAATATATCCTGGGTTTGCACATGGGTGTGAATATGCGGGTATGAATTCGAGTGGTATGGAAAAAAGGGAAATTACATTCTGGACCTTCGAATAACTTTGATTATAGGGGCATATTTGGTAACTTACTTTGTCTGGCGAGTGGAGAAAACACGAGTGGCTTTGAGGATGCAAGCGATACCACGACTATGGGATCTCGGCATTGATTAAATAATTTAAAATGCGCCATACAAGGGGTAGCATTTTGGTAAATAACATCGGAATGTAGATTTTAGCAGCTGTCAACTAGGCCAGCTCTTACATGATTTCGAATTGGTGAGTCTACATTATCTATTGTTCTGGCATCTCCAGAAGAGAGGAAGGTACTCCACATTGTATCATCGCTACGATTGATCTCAGGTGTTCCGATTGCCTAATTATGTCAAAAGTTACTCTCCCTGTTATTCTATCGTGACAAGACGTTCCCCCGGTAGATGCATGGCATCCCAATTGGCGCGCCGAGTTCGAGAGATCTTTTCGATATTTATTAATTTAGAGAACGCCCTTTCAAAGATTGTGTAATGCGGATTTGTATCGAGCCGAAAATCTACCCTAAACACCCATTCGATCCAACCCGCTTCCTACACTAATTCGGACGTGAGAAATCGAGGTATAAATGAAACGGATTGTATGTGCAGTCCTTTACTTACCCAAAATATGGGAGGTGGGGTAAATATTTACAAGAGATAGCGCAAATAAATTTGAGATCTCGTAAAAAAAAAACAATCTTACTTAATGGTGAAATATCCACAATCTTATATATATATCAATCCTACCACCAAACAAACAAGAGATAATTAAAAAAAAGCAAATACAATCCTTACAAAATACTATATACACACAACTAAAGGAACGATACAAAAGAGGCCTAACAAGCACACTGGATCCAACAAAAATGAAAAGGCCTCACGTTTTACTCCCAGAGGAAGTCCTGCCAGCTGCCGTTCGAGCGTTCACAATTGCTGCAGACTCTTTACAAAAAAAGGCTGGTACCACCGAGCTCGATATAATACTACGAGTATATTATGGCCACTCTTTACAAATTATAGGATTATCTTCGAATTTAAAAGAGTGGCCTTTCGAAAATTTAACATTTAGCCGAGGAAGAGAAAAAACATTTTATACAAAACATGAAAATCAATTAAAATATATATATATATATATATATATATATATATATATATATATATATATATATATATATATAAAGTAAAAAAACATAAAACATTCACATTCAAACACACACATTCTTACAGAGGAAGGGAGACGGTATTGCAAAAGGGGTGGGAGAATGGCCATTAACACGCACTCACATTCACTCCACGACACCCTTCCTTTCTTATGCCATTTGATCACAGTCACTCTCAATCCTTACTCACGATACCTTTTATACTCAATCGCGCCCTTCTGCACCCATTCACACTCGTCTACTGGTTCCTGGTTACGCGTAGCAATCTGTCGGGATTGTTCGTCAGTCGTCCTGTTAGTCTCCTCGTCACTATCAATCATGTCATCCACCATACTCTTAGCCTTCATTACCAGTTTTCCCATCTCTCGACAGAACTCTTTCATACTCTTCCGTTTAGAACCTTCACTCTTCATACCCCATTAATCAGCTACTCACTCACAACTCTCATCCAACTCAAGGTACACTCTTGCGAAACAGACAAATCACTCACATCCCTTCTACTCTCAGCGGCTACACCAGAAACCCCCTTCAACTGGTTCCCACTAGAAGCCAGAAAGAAAAGTCAGTTACCTCCTCACTCTCCACATCAAACTCACCTCTAACCTTACCATTCGTAAAACTATAAAAATCAGCCACACTAGGTTCATTCTGTCCAAACACCTTATCATTCATACTGTTCCCAAAACCAGAAAAATCCGGCACAGGCAGCACACTCACTCGTCTACTTACATCAGCCAAATCACTCACCTGTTTATGCAAACACTCAATCTCTCTGTCAAGCTCCCCCATACCAGAAAGACTCTGCTAAGACTTACTTTCATTCATACTTGCATTCTTCCTTTCACTCTTACTTGTACGCTTTCTACTCGAGACCAAGACTAGCTCTTTCCCAGACAGATCCATACTATCACATTCAATCTCATCATCATGCACTTTACCTCTCTCTCTGCACAGTTCATACACTGGATGAGTCACCAGGTAGTCAGGAGGTTCTCTCCATCTCATTAACTGGCTCTGATGAGCCCGCACTCTCTCAGTCACACCTTCATTCAAACTCTCCAAAACATACGTCATACCATTCTCCCAGAATCTCACAACTCTATACGGTCCTTCAAACTTTTCACTCATCTTTGACACATTCAACCTACCTTTTACTTCTTTTACCTTCAATATCTTACACCAATTTCAAACAAACGAAATCTTTCATGCGCCTCACGCCATACACTCTGCTTAATTTCACTCAAACGAAACCTATCTTTCAAAATTCACAACAAACTGACACAGAAACAACCCAGTTGCACTATGCACTGTCGATTTACACACCCATAACATTCTGCTCAACCATTCATCCCAGTTATTCAAAGTCGTACTCATCATTCTCAACATCTCACACAAGGTTCTAGTTGTACGCTCAGCCAACCCATTCGAAGACGGTACATACGGAGTCGTTCTCACACGTTTCACAACATTCTTTCTCAACATTCGCTCAAATACTTCACTCGCAATCTCCTAGCTTTCCATACACACATAGGAAATAACAACTGCTCAATCACACGCGCAGCAGTCACACTCCTTTTATCTCTCACAGGCGCCGCATACATAAACTTGCTTTTATGGAACGAAAGAAAGTAGAGAGAGAGGTGACGCCCCCTTGTCGCGGGAAGAGAGCTTGTGTGTACCCTTGACTTTTCGAGCTATGTCGGCGGGGGTACCTATCTTCTGGTACCCCTGGCAGGGTTTCCCTTGTCGATTTGGTCGAAAATTAGGTTCCAGACTAAGTGCATCTTTCTTTATCCTACTCTATCCTTCCTCTTTTTTTTCACATGAATCCTATTTCTTCTACTTATACCAAAAGAAAAAAGCAACAAAAAACAACCCCTATTCCTATCATGTCACTCTTACCCTTTTTTTATCTATCTACATATAAGGATCTGGTAGCTACCTCATGCGTCAGAAGAGAGGCTTTGGAACCTCTATAAACAACGCCAATCGACGCTCACTGGTTGCGAGAGACTAAGACTTGAGGGGTCTTAGGCGCTGGGGCACGATGAATGGGATGAGGGTAGTGCCCCGTTAACCCCTTTCCTAGCGCATAATTATTGACCATTCCCAGTGACCGTTGACGGGTGCGTCTAGGAGCATTGGTCCGTGGTGACGGCCCTTTGTTCCCATGTTGGTTGCCAGGCCAACAAAAAGCCTTGAGTCGAGTTTCTTGGTGTGGCGGGATATCCATTGAACGCTGCTCCGAGATCTTGGCCGTCGCGAAGGAAACTAGTAGGAGTTTAGTACGGGGCGTGCTTCGTTGTTGTCCACCTGGTGACAAATCGATGGCCCCTGGGGGACCGTCTGTGCTGCTTGGTTGGGAGCCACGGCACGCCAAGGCTTGACGACTCGGTCGGACGAACAGCAGTTCATAGAGCGTGCCTCCTGAAAGATCCGAAACGTCTCCGATCGATAGGCGGGAGCGACTCACGCGGGGAGAACTCACCAACCCCCTTTTTTCTATTGATTGGTCGCAAAGTTTTGAAAGAGCAAAAGTGTTCAAAATGACAGGGAAAAAAAGGTCCAGCTGCACTCAAATATACATGTGCGATATGCCAGAAGGATAAGTGGTGCGTGGACTTCCCGGAAGGATGTTTTTCGAAATGCCATCCGGGAAGTATATGCACTGACTGCATCCTTAAAGGAGAGGTCCGAGGGGCAGTGGCATACTGCAATGAACTCAAGGATCTCTCCACAACCTCTGAAGAAAAATCTAGGGCACTGGAAAGTAAAATACAGACCCTAGAAACGCAGCACGCACTTTAGATTCGGCGTCTCGAGGAAAAAATCCTAGAGCTAGCCTCTAAACTAGAGGCCCAGTCAGCTCAAGCTCGAGACGAAAGTCCCACTGACTTGGGTGGTTCCGCTGATGTGACTCCAGCTCAAGGAGGTGAAACTGCATTGGCAGTCCCACTTCAGCTATACGGAGAAGCAAATGAGAAGAAGAAAAAGAAAAAAGAATAAAAAGAAGAAAAACGACCTTAATGCAGCTCACCCCAGTGTAGAGGATTCGAGCGTTACTGGTGCGCAAGGGAAAGGGGAAAGAGAAGAAGAAAAAAGAGAAACGGAAGAAGAGAAAACAAATGAAGACAAGAAAAATAAGAAAAAGAAGAAGAAAAAGAAAGATACAAGAGGAAAGCGGCAAGTCGCTTCCGAGAGGAAAGACTAAGTCGCCTGCAGACAAATGTGCAAGAGTCACCCTTATTAGTGATTCTCAAGCATGGGGTCTGCAGTCCCTGCTAGCGGCCCGCCTTCGCACTAGTGTGAAGGTAAGCTGTCTGCCAGGAAGTGGTAACCACCACATAAGAGTAGAGGCTGAGAAATCACAGATTTCTGAGAGCTCAGTCGTTGCTCTGATGGTCAGTGGAAACGACCTCTACCTGAGAGGAGGTAGGGTAGGCCCTGCAGATAAAATCCTCCACACGGTCATGGGTGCCGTGGACGACTGTGGTCTGAAAACACGCAAGCGTGTGGTAGTCTGGATGCTCCCGAGAAGAGGTCCAACACGGACCGCTCACTCGATGAATGTCTCTTTAAACCGGCGCCTGGCAGATTTGTGTACGGCAGAGGGGGTCTTTTTGTGGACCCGTACCACACCTTTTTTTGTAGAAATGATCTCTACCAAAGGGATGGGGTACATCTTTCCTTTAAATGAAAGGCCTTTCTGTAGAACATCATCCAGGATGTCATAGAGAGGACTGAAAGGAGTATCCGGCCCAGAGTGAGGGCGGACGTACGCCAGTACGCCCGTGTCACTCCAGGAACGACCTTCTCAGAGATCGCAAAGAGGGGTGACTCGCCAACAAACAAGCCGGGAAACGGAAGAGCGTAGGGAGTCCTACAGTTGGGGACTCCATGAAAGTTATTCTGTTCAATGCGAGGTCAATCAAGTACAAGTTTTCTGAGCTCCGTGGCCTCGTAGCGACGGAAGAACCCGAAATAGTAGCCATAACAGAATCGTGGATAAAAACCTCAAATAGAGACTTTGAAGGCGAATTCACGATTCCTGGCTATCAACTCTTCCACAAAGATAGGCCAGACAGAGAGGGTGGCGGTGTAATGTTGTATGTCAAGGATACAATAAAATCTACAAAATACAACATTATATGCGATCACGAGCTCCTAGGCGTTGACCTAGAGATAGGTCTTGTCAGATAAGGACCCTGGTGCTTTACAGACCCCCTTTCCAACCCGTTGAGAAGGACAGAGAACTGTACCAGCTGCTGGGTGAGCTTGTTCAAGGCCGAGTGTGCTTTGTTATGGGCTACTTCAACAGACAAGTTGACCGGGAATCCAGATCAGCCTGTGGCGAGAGCGCGCTACTCTTGGAGTTCGCCAACAACGAGTTCCTCACTCAATGGGTCAGAGATCCGACGAGAGGAGATAATATCCTCGACTTGGTCTTCACCTCTGAGGATGATATAGTTGAGGATGTCTCTGTAGGCGAAGAGCTCGGTGATAGTGATCACCAGCTAGTTAGATTTACCGTCAAGATCCCGAAGGTAAGGTCTGTTGCCAGTCAATCAAGGAAACTTGACTTGAGAAGAGCGAGCAGACTTTGCAAGCCTTCGTATGCGAAGAGATTGAGGATTCGTGGAACAATTTCAAAAATAAGTTCATGAGTATTCAATCAATTTGCATCCCTCTGAAATGCCTCCGTTGGTCTTCTGTTCAACCAAAGTGGTTTAATCGAAAAATCGGCCAAGTGCTTAGGGAGAAGAGAAATGCGTACCGGCGATCGAAGATCTCGGGTGCCTTTGATGAGTACCGGAGGCTAGCCAGAAGAGTGAAGTCCAGCATAAGGGCGGCTAAGCGGTCTGAGGAACTCCGAGTGGCGAGACTCTGCGAGGAGAATCCCAAAGAGTTCTTCGGCTATGTAAATACCCGTGAACCAATTCATCGTAGGATTGGGCCCTTAGTGGATGAGGAGGGTGCATTAACTCACTCAGTTTCAGAAAATGCTAACCTGCTCAATAACTACTTCTCTTCAGTGTTTACTAAAGAGTGTGGTCCCATCCTTCAGCCCACGGATTCCTACTCGGGGGAAAAGCTGGAGCTAATGGACTTCACCGAAGGAGAAATAAAGAAAAAGATTGCTGACCTAAAGACGAATAAGTCCCCTTGACCGGACGGGTTTCTATCCAAGGTGTTGAAGGAAGTGTGCGATGAAGTATCACGACATCTGTGCGCTATCTTTAACATGTCAATCCAGACCGGATGCGTTCCTAGAGGCTAGCGTGAGGCGGAGGTGACTCCGATCTTCAAGAAAGGAGATCCCAGCCATCCGTCAAACTACCGACCTATCAGTCTGACTTCGATAGTCGGTAAACTCATGGAAAGCATGATGGTGGACAAAATGACGTCGTATTTAGAGTCAAACCTGCTACTGAGGAGTTCCCAGCACGGCTTCCGAAGGCAACGGTCATGCATGACGAACCTTGTGGAATTCTTCCACTTCGTCTTTAGTGAGCACGATCGGGACAAGGCGGTGGATGTGGTCTACTTAGACTTTCAGAAAGCCTTTGATAAGGTACAACACCGCCGCCTTTTCCGGAAATGCGAGCGCTGGGCATAGACGGAAAAGTAGCCGGCTGGATCGAGAACTGGCTAAGTGGCAGATGGCAACGGGTGGTGGTGAATGGACAGGCTTCTGAGTGGGTTCCCGTTACTAGCGGGGTGCCTCAAGGTTCTGTCCTGGAACCACTACTATTCATCATCTACGTCTACGACATGAAAGGTGACATGGTTGCCAAGATTTCAAAATTTGCCGACGATACCAAGCTTGGTATGAACGTTGCAAAGGATGGAAATACTGCTCGCCTGCAGGAAGATCTTAGGAAGATTGGGGAGTGGTCGGACACGTGGCAAATGCCTTTTAACTTGGGGAAATGCAAAGTAATGCATATCGGCTACAGAAACTCCATCTCAGTATATCTTTAAGGGCACTGCTCTTAAATCGAGTGACACTGAGAAGGACTTGGGTGTAACTATCAATAGCGACCTCAAGTTCTCGAAACAGTGCATCGAGGCAGAGAAGAAAGCCCAAAGGATGTTAGGCTACATAAACCACCAGTTTGGATACCGTAACAAGGAGATAGTACTTTGTCTGTACAACTCCCTCGTTCGGTTGCATCTGGAGTATGCCGTACAATTTTGGAGTCCCTTGTTTCGAAAAGACATCGCAAGGTTGGAACGCGTACAAGCTAGGGCAACCAAACTGATTCCCTTTATCCGACATAAAAGTTATGAGGATAGACTAAGGTAATTAGATCTGTTCTCGCTGGAAACCCGTAGACTGCGTGGTCAGCTCATCGAAGTTTTCAAAATACTTCGAGGGTTTGACAATGTTGACTACCGGGATATTTTTACACCGAGTGAGAACAGAACGCGCAATCACGGCTTTAAACTTGAACTGAAGCGTTACAACCGCAATCTGTGTGGAAATTATTTCACCTACAGTATCTGCGGTAAGTGGAACGCACTTCCAGTGCAAGTTGTCAACAGTGAATCTGTTGACCAGTTCAAGTTAAGACTAGACAAAGTCTTGAAAAGTGGCCGTTTAGGGACGCAAAACAACTGAGCAGCCATGTGCCCGCTCGATTGCTAGTCCAAAGGTACCCTCTTTGAATGGACCGTAAGGTCTCCTAGGGCACTCTCTTTCCTTGTAACATTCCCAGCACTCGTACGCGGCAAAGACACAATCAATCACTACTAACTCAAACGGTTCTTTCGCATCAACTTTCAACATCAGAGGTTTCACTTGCACACCTTGTTCTTCTAACTCCTTCCACATGTAGTCGCAAAATCATTCACAACAGTTCTCAGAAACGGATGGAACACACGCTCTTTTATACACTCCCACAGCTTAAACTTGCCCATATGCCCATAATTATCATGCACAGCCTTCACCAGACTAATCATACCAACCAAGGACATCACAGGTACATACATATCATCACCACCCTTCACATGCTTCACAAAATATACAACATCTATACAAACAACAAAATCCTTAGCATACCTTTTAGAATCACTCAAACACTCCGGTCATTCATTCAAATCAACACGCACCATTACACACCTCTTCAATTCACTGACAAAAGGACACATCTCTTCCATCTAAGGAATATCATCATTACTTAAAAGCCCATTCTCATCATCCATGACCAATTCGATCATACCACAAAATTTGACAACATTCTTTTCACACTCATTCAACCTCATTACCTCACATTCACCTTTCACAACACAATCCTTATCAGCATCCAAAGGCAAATCATTCAATCTCATAAAGTCCACACCAAGCAAGAAACAACACGGCATTTGCTCATCTTTCAGAATCACAAAGTCATGCTTCACATTCACACTACTGCCCAAACTCACTCTCAGACTAACCTGTTTCCATGCCACTATCATTCCATTCCCCAATCCACTTATCCGTAACTTCACAGGCTTACGCTCACAACATCTAAACTCATCATACTTAGTCAGAATCCTCTCGTTCACTAACGACACTCGCGCTCCAGTATCAATCAAACCACAAAAGATTCTTTCCTTTCACTAACTTTCACTCTCGCTTTCATCATATCAAGTCCTCCATGCTCGCAATACACCGAAGGAACAACCACACCAACATCAGAACTGACATCCACACCATCATCAACTCATTCACCACACACTCATCTTTATCCAGAAAATCATTCTTCTCTCTCATATACGAACACTTTTCAATCACCCAATTGTAATGCACACCGCTCAAACACTGCAGATGCACCACATTAGGATTCAAATGCTTCACTTTCTCATCCTTGTACACAATTGGTCTCTCACCACCAAAGTGCACATATATAATCACTTCCTGAAACGGCGGGACCCCTGGCATACACATTGATCTTAATTCTTTGATAAAGTTCCGCACCCTTGCCTTACCAATACTTTCAGGCTTCCTACATACTTCTCTCATTACCTCATTCCTTAAGTGATCCACACTATCGGGCACTCTCACATCTACTCCATCCCTCTTCAAATCTTGCAAACCATTCCATACACTCTCAAACAAGGAATCACCACCACCCTTACTCTCCTTTCCATTCATAATCCCTTTCGGCAAATACTCAGGATCCACCCTTCCACATACATTTTAATCATTCGTAACAGGATACCTTGAAATTAAATCAGCCACTCCATTCCGTTCACCAGGCACATATTCAATCACATAGTCAAAATCACTCAAATCTTCCAAAGTCCTCGCAATCTTACTATCAGCCCATTTCATACGTTAGAAATACACAAGAGGTTGGTAATTTGTTTTAATCACGAACCTCACACCATACAAAAACGGACGCAGCACTTTCAAACAATACCTTATCGCAGCCAACTCTCGCTCTACAGTCGAATACTTTCGCTCTGCTGCATTCATAGTTTTGGATACATACCCAATTATTCGCCTGATATTCTCTCCATTTAAACGCTGCTCTTGCATCAGAAAACCTCCAATACAGTACCTACTCGCATCCGTATACAATTTAAGCATCTTAGTATTCACACTATAGTCCGGGTATGCCAATTCAACATCTTCAGCCTTTGCCTCTTTTATTCTTTCATACGCTTCATTCATCTTATCATTCCACCTAACAATCATAATACCTTTTTTCTTGCCCATCCACTCAGTCAGAGGCTTACTTACATCCGAACAATCACGTATAAACTTTCGCTGAAACGCAATCAAACCCCAAAACGATTTCAGCTGCTTCACAGTCACCTGTTTCGAAAATATTCGCACCTTCTCAACATACTTCGTCGACTTTCGCAACCCATTCTCACTCACCATATGCCCAAGGAACTCCACCTCTTTCGCAAACCATTCAGACTTCGCTACTTTTACCTTCACACCAACACTCTCCAACGTTCTCAACATATTATTCACCAATCTCATATACTACTCAAAACTCTCAGTCATAATCAAAATATCATCTATAAACACAATCCCATTCTTACTCGCAAACTTACTCAACACAACATTTATTGCCCGCTGGAAGGCTCCGGGAGCATTAGCCAACCTAAAGCTGAGGTTCTGGAACTGATAAGTCCTTTTTGTAGAGAAAAAGGCAGTAACTGGCCGGCTCTCCTTAGCAATGGGCATCTGGTAATACCCCCGTACCAAATCCAGCTTTGTAAACCACTTCATTCTATGCATACTATACACACACTTAGATAACACACACATCGGAAACATTTCTTTCAGTCCTTTCGTTCACCTGTCGATAATCCACACACATACGCAATCTTTCATTCAGCTTACGTACAGGCACAATAGGACTATTACATGCACTCTCACTTTCTTCAATCACCCCCAATCGTTCTAATTCCACACACTGATCCTCAATCTCACCAGAAACCGGACCCGGAAAATGTCTCGGCCACTGATAAATTGGGGTGTCTTCCTTCAGGACAATCTAGAATTCCAGAAGCTTCGCAACCCCGAAATCCAGATCGTCCTTACTGAGGATGCCCTTTCGTTCAAACAGCATTCGATACACATCCTCCCTTTCATACTCAGTCAAACATTCATCCAATTCCACCATCCTTTCCACTTCATTATACGTTCATTCACACGTCTTTTCATTCGCAATATTTACCCTGACATCCGTGCTATCATCCATACCCACCTCACTTACAGTGGAGAGGTGACCAAGTGTATCTGCGATTTGGATCCCCCTCACCTGCCCTTTCACTCTGGGGTCCGCCTGCAAACATACAAAATGATCATTCATTCTCATCGAGCTATCAATCACACAAGCAACACGCCTTACCCTATAATACGCACCCTTTCCATCCAATAACACAGTGTTCTCACCCACATTCAAACTCACATCCTTACTCCAACTCACTCTAACAGGCAACTTTTCATCTTTCACAAGCCTTACACTCTGCATAGCAGTCACCTCAATACCGCTAATCAAACTCCTCAAAACAATACCATCTTTTCCTACATACAACTTATACACCCCTTTTTACCAATCGTTCTCTCAATCTGATCGCTCGCAGGATGCACAACCATACGGTTGACTTTCATAAAATCATAGCCCAAAATCACACCTTACTCACTACTCACCTTATCAATCACAGATAATTTACACTCATTGATTAACATACCATGCATTCGAACAGCTGACATTATCATTCCAATGACAGGTAGTCTTATACTACCAATCCCTACCAAACTACCTTTACACTTAGAAGGAGGGCTTTAGCACTCAACTTTTCATTCACGTCCTTATAGACCAAGCTCGTCTTGCATCCAAAATCTATCAAAGTCAAACACTCAATCCCGTTCAATTCAACCTTAACACTCAGATAATCATATTTCCTACCAGAAAGCACTTTCACACTAGACAGACTTACCAACACATTACTCGCACTCATGCACCTAGAGAATACTTGACCAGGTACCCTCTTACAATTCAGTCTCCCGCTTCAGACTTTCCATTCACACCTTGCGCTTTCAGTCTAATTAATCCAACACTTTTCACTCGAATGTCCTTCCATTGCATAATAACTACATACATTCTTATTTTCACAACACATCCTTGCATAATGACCAGCCTTTCCCCAATTACCACAAGCATACTTCATACTCTCCGCAGCAGTCCTCTACCATTCAATTTCGGACAGTCTCTCTTCAAATGGCCCCTTTCTTTACATTCAAAACTATCTTTCACGCTTTCCTGGCAATCCTTTATCATATGTTCCTTCTTATCATACCCAAAACACACACCAGACGTCCACCTACATTTCGCTAACATATGCCCTTTCCTTCCACACTTAACGACATTCCACAATCTTTCTCACACCATTCGGTCTCACATTTGATGGAACATACCTTGGCTGCTTCCTCATATGCCCATTCACGCGCTTATCAGTCATCTGTCCCCTTCCATTTGTCCATCCTCCATTCGCCCATCCAGCCTGCCGGCCCAGGAAGCTCGACATCACCCCAGCTGGCAAAGCCCTCAGGGAATCCCGATAGCTGACACACTATTGGGGTGGAGCAAAGCTCTTGGGCTTCTTACCCCCAATATTCACACTATACCATCCATTCTCATCCAAATCACTCTCTTCATCAAATCGCCCATATTCTAGAAGCTCTAACACATTCTCTCACACTAACCGTTCACCTATCAGTCTCACCCTCTTCTTTATTTTCCCATTCAACCATTTACTTATCTTTCGCGGAACCATATCAAGGACCTTCCTCATCAATTATTTACATTTATTCACATTTATTCACATCATCATCACTATACCTCTTTCTCGCCATACGAGGGGCGGTCAATAGGTTTTGCGAATCAGTAGGGCAAAACAGAGGAAGGGGGATGGCTGTTTGTGGGGGTGTTAGGAGTAGCTGATCGCAGATCATCAGTCAATAATTTTTCAACAGTGAAGAAGGTTAAGGACCGCGCAGTGATCAAATTTTTGATCAAGGAAGGCAAGAATGCAAAAGAGATCCATGAACGCATGGTTGCAGTGTACACCCACACCTCCCCTTCCTATGCAACCATTGTTCGCTGGAATAGGGACTTCCGCCATAGTCGTGAGTTCCTTGAAGATGACCCCCGTCCAGGACGCCCGCCAAACGTCACCAACGAGGACAATGTGGCCCGTCTGGAGAGGATGATCCTCGAAAATCAATGGGTAAAGGTCGAAGTAATCGAGAGAGAACTTGGAATATCACATGGAATTGTTATCAACATCATCCACAACAATTTGGCCATGACCAAGATCTCTGCTCGTTGGGTCCCTAGAAACCTCACGAACCTCACGCCCCATGATCGATTTCAACGTGGTCAAAGTTCGGAGGCCAGAGTTGCACAAACTGCCCTGCACGAGTGTGGATTCGAGGAGCTCAACCCTCCCCCCTAAAGTCCAGATCTGGCCCCTAGCGACTACTTTTTATTCCGCCAGCTCAAGGTTGCACTGCGTGAACACGGGTTTGGGGAGGATGAAGATGTCCAGCTCACCGTCCAGGAGTGGATTAAACAGCAGTCGGGAGATTTGTGGTTGTCGGGAATTCGAAACCTAAGGGACAAGCGATGCAAGTGCATTGAAATCGAGGGTAGTTATATTGAAAAATAATAAAACATTTTTCCTCATACCTTGTTTCTTATATCCGAATTGCAAAACTTATTGACCACCCCTCGTATGTGCATATATGTTCACACTTTCATTCTTTCTCATTCGATCCTTCTCAAATTCATTCACCCTTAATACTTCACACTCTCTTTCATTCGTTTCACCTGTCTTATTAGTCTCTATTTCACCACTTCATACCTTTGCACACCCACACTAGTGATCACGCGGGAAAACTCTAATACTTTTCGATCCAAACACTCATCTAAAACATTCATCCAGTATCCTTTATTCTCCAGGTGCTTATACTTGCAATACCGCTCAAATTCCCCGAAGAATTCTTTCTCACTTTTCCCCCCATGCAACCTAAATTTATCCACCTTTGGCACTTCTCTTATTAAAATACCCTTCCCCACATTCACTTCACTTTCACTTGAGCTGCCCTCGCTCTTACCAATCACACCACCACTCTCTCCTTTATCCGAGTACACTGAGCCCTCAATCTTTCCTCTCACCTTCCGATCCTTCCCCTTTGGCCCAGTCTTCCTTTCTCTCTTGCATTCTACTCTCTTCCATTCTCCGTCCGTCCTATCACTCATTGTATCCTCCCTATACTCACATACACTTCCACTCATCACATTCGTCTTATCCACTTCAGTCGGAGCAGGGATCAGGGTCGAGGGTCTTGGGGCCGTTCCTGACCCTTTCACCATGTCATATAGGTCCTGCATCCTTTGGTCGAGCTGCGTTTGTCTTTCGTCCATTTTCACCTTCATCCGATCAGTCTTTTCATTCATACCCACCATATCACTCTTCAATCCCTCAACCACGCTCCTTACTATTGTACATTCTTCCTCTTTCTTCGTCAATTCAAGCCTCAGTCGCACAACCTCATCATGGAGACCATGCTCTACAGAAGCCATCCTCCAGGTTAGTAAGAAAAGACAGAAGAAGGGAAAAACAATCACTACGTCCAATCTGATGACGGACTGCAATCCAATCATGTCACGCTTCCAGTTTAGAGATCTCACGTCCCTATTCGGGCGTTAAATGCAGCGAACCGAAAATCTACCCTAAACGCCCAATCGATCCAACCCGCTTCCTACACTAATTCGGACGTGAGAAATAGAGGGAGAAATGAAACGGATTGTGTACGTGAGATCTCGTAAGAAAACAATCCTACTTATTGGCGAAATATCCACAATCTTATATAAATCAATCCTACCACCAAACAAACAACAGATAATTAAAAAAACAAACAAATACAATTCTCACAAATTACTATATAGACGCGACTAAACGAACGATACAAAAGAGGCATAACAAGCACACTGGATCCAACAAAAAAAAGAAAAGGCCGGCTGCCACTCGAGTGTTCACAATTGTTGTTGACTCTTTACAAAAAAAGACTGGCGCCTCCGAGCTCGATATAATATTATATTGCGATCCGGTCGCCTATTGAGGCTATATAGAAGCCCTCCTCCTTCTAAATGGGGCGTACAATAACTTTGTATGGCGTACCTCAAACCCTACAGTCTCTGTCACTCTTTACAAATTGTAGGATTATCTTTCGAAAAAAATATTTAACATTTAGCTGAGGAAGAGAATTTTTTTATACAAAACATGAAAATCAATTATAATAATAATAATAATTAAAATAATAATAATAATAATAATAATAAGTATTTACAATGCGCCCTTCAGGGCTGTTAGCCCTCACAGAGCGCAGGTTGTGTAGCGAGTGTAGAGAATGTTTACAGGAAAGAGAAGGCAATTCTGAAGAGATGAGTCTTCAGGAAACGTTTAAAAGTAGCAAATAATGGAGAGGATCGGACTTCGGCAGGAAGAGCATTCCAGAGTCTAGGAGCACAAACTGAGAAGGAACGGTCACCCATCGAACAGAGGACAGAACGAGGAGTATTCAGGATGGGACCTAAAAACATTCCCATTCACCGACACATTCTTGCAGAGGGAGGGGGAGGGTATTGGAAAAGGGGTGGAAGAATGGCCCTTCACACACACTCACATTCTCTCCACCACAGAGTCTTCTTCATATTTACGACGCACCTGCATATCATATCTTTCGAGTTAATTTGACCACATCCGTTCATGGATTTACTCACTAAGGGTTTTGGAAAATCTATTAGCTTTATTCCTTATAATTAATCTACAAGAGCTAAATATTATTGCATTGTTACACTCTTTCGATTCTTCTTGATTGTTCGGCCAATCATTTATGCGCACAACCCAATAATCTATTCAAACAACGGCTTCACATATTCACTTCTAACCGCGAAGTTTTCCTCCTGCAAAGCTGATAGCTACTAAATAGGAATTTGCTAAAACAAAGAGGAAGAGATAATCATCTCTCTTGACATTTTGCTACTAAAAATGAGGTTATCTACCGACCGATTTGCCTTTACCGTCTATTTTAAATTTGCCAAATTAGCATAACATATTTCTCTTCCATCTCCTGTTTAACTTTGCTGCTCAAAAGTTTTTATTTATTTCACCCTAAAAGGGCATTTCATCATATTTCTGTAGAATATTGTTATTCATTGTCTTTTCAGTTTTATCATAGATAGAATTATCATTAGTTCCCTTACATTATATATTATATGGAACATGTCTCATTTCAAAAAGTCTTTCAGTGTGTGATCTAGTTTGAATTTAAATTAACTCTCCAGAAATTGTCAATTTGGCGAGGAAAACTCGGAATTTCTCGGGAAAATATAAAGATTTGGGATTATTAACTCTCTTTTGATCAGGTAGATCCATTAAAGAATTGTCACTTCCTTCTACTTCCCAAAAATATTGAAGGAAATTATAATTCCATTTTACCCTGCATCTGAGTGTGAAACCGGATTTAAAATTGCAAAAACTGCCATCATAAAAGCATCTAACTTTCACCATTCACTACATAATGGGCTTTGTAAAGATCCGAGTTTGCGGGGGATGTGAGGTGCGTTGAAGCAGCTACAAAATGCGGCTTGCCTACACTTTTCTTTCTCTTCAGCAAGGTAGAAAATTATCTATCTTTTTAAATTATTGGCAGCCTATACTCGGCATAAAATTTTATCATATTGCAGGATTCAACTGCATAAAACTAACAGATATTTAGACCATCAATTCATTTAAAAAAAATCAAACAATCCAAACCACCCACCTTTGGCCTCCGAAGTGTTGGAGTATATTACTTATTTCGTTGACCACATAAAATGAGTTCCATCCAACCTGAATGGTTAAATAGAAATCACTCTCATTAAAATAAAACAATTAAAACCAATCGCCATTGGCCTCCAGACTATATAGGTTTAAAAGGCTGTTCGTTGACTACATAAAAGGGGTTCCTTCTCAACTCAACAGATGTAAATCACTCCAAGTCATCAGAGATCTCAAACATTGATCATCTTATTCCAAGTGTCATAAAACATACTACACCAGAGATGGTAAATACTTCCTGATGCCAATTAAAAAGCGTACAAAATAGCAATCTCACTCCCTCTCTATGAAGGATTTTATGAAGAGGCAACACATAAATTAATCTATGCAAAGGCGTTTGAATATGTTTCAAATTCCGTTTTAAGCACATATTCAACTTTCTGGGTACATTTTTGGAGTTAAGGCCATCATTTTTCTCATTAGTAAAACCGTTGTATTGCTCGCTATGGTAAAAAATATGAAACGAACGATTCATATTTACCTTCTCAACAAACACACAAAAAACACAACAGACAAAGCCACCTTTGCAACACTTTTTATTGTTAGACGCACGAATCACAGTCTGTTATATTGAGTCTTTGTAATTTTTAGTAGGCCATCGCCATATTAATGATTTCAAAAATCACTCTGGCTACTGATTGCATACTCGTGACGATTCATACTCCTACCCTAGCAGTCTATTGTATTTGATTATGCCTCCCGTTTGTATTTACACGCGGAGCAATTCTGCATTTCCGCAGTTCAGTTTGCTGAAAGTGTTGAAGTACAGATGGGAGATCTCCGTCTTCTTTTTGATGAGTAAATTCCAAGAAAAACAAAGTTTGCATATTGCGGAAAACCTCCACACATTTACCCATGTGTTTGTCCAAAACTTGGCTCCTTCAGTTAGGTCACTATGCAATGCATTGGAACATATCCTATAAAATTTAGATGAACCTTTTTAGCTGTTTATTATCTACTATTTGGCTCCAGAGAATATCGTTAAGAGCTTCCAATCCGAATAATAGTGCATAAAAGCTCAAATTTCTTTTCGACTTAAAACTTATTTCTACCTAAAATTATTTTTAAACTCATGAGGTTTAAGGAAGCGATGGGAAATGTTCCGTTCGTATTTTAAAATCTATTTACTTTATAGCCTATGAGCAAATGAAAAGTATACCTTAAACTAAAAGTCAGTTTATTTATCTAACCCTTATACCTCACATAAACAAAGTAAAATAGACCAAACTGCCATAATTCAGCTTCCTTATTTTTTGCTTCCGGGGTTTTGTCAATAGCTTTGTTTTGTGCTTCTGTATCGAATTTTTTATCCTGTTTATTTTATAGATTCTAGGTGAAAACTTCTCAAACACGTTATAAGACAACACCCCTAATTAGTATATTCCCTAACCCATTGCATGTATTATATATATATATATATATATATATATATATATATATATATATATATATATATATATATATATATATATATATATATATATATATATATATATATATAAACTTTATTGGGTTGACACTGTGCAGTGAATTACGCGATTTTTTTTCGAGGAAGCATTGCATTGCATTTGGCTGTACGAATTCAAAATAATAGATTCAAGCCAAAGCGATGGATAAAGACAACTTCCGCATATTGGCATTGCTTGAGAGGAAAATGAGCCGGAGATGAAGGATGGAAAGGAAATTAGCAAAAAGAAAACTCCAATAAATAAAAATGATCACCGCCAGAGATATTTTTCTAGTGCTCATCAAAATAAAATAAAACTCACAAACTCTTTAGTACAAAAACTTTGAAATACACACCATCATACTGCTAGTTATAATCTTAAAACAAGGATTTTCAAATAATCAGAAGGATATATTTCCCTTACGGTTCCGATTCTATATATGGAAATAAGCCTTTGATTCGAAAACAGCGCATATATGTAAATCTCGAATATAATATTATATTTAAATTGCACGTTTTTATCATCGAATATTGCTTTCATGAGATGAGATGGATTAAATCAGTTATATCAAACCTCTGAAAAGCAATTTCAACCAAACCAATCTCAGAACTGAGACGTTGTGATGAAATTGAAATCCGTATTTTTATGTCAAAAACAAAATATTATTGTTAAAGGATTACACCTTGCCATTTAGTTAGTCCCCTTCACTTCTTCATGTTTGTCAGAATTTGCACCTGTAACTAGAGGTCTAAGCAAACAATTACATGTGTAATACTTAGCAAATTCTAGGAATCAAAATTTACAATTGCAAATGCAAAAACAGGAAACAAAAAAATATATTCCAATAAATTTGTAATGAAATATAGACATTAATATAATTTATTTTGTATCATCTCGTAGAATGTGAAGGGAAAGAGAGAGAGAGAGAGAGAGAGAGAGAGAGAGAGAGAGAGAGGTTGAGAGTGAGAGAGAGAGAGAGAGTTACAAGGAGTTACAAGGAAAGATAGTACCTCAGAAGACTAAGTTAGTCCATACCGAGGAGGTACTCATTTAATATTGATATTCAATCTACTCGTCATAGAAATAGTATATTAAAGTTCAAGGCTCTCCCCTCCCACCTCTCCCGCCCGATCTTTCGGGCAATGAAAGATGAAAAGATACCCGCTGTGCTAGAAAAAAAAGTACACAAACAGGAATTTCGACAGGAAAGCAGAAATGCATTTCTACATTATTATTTTTCTTTTAATATTCTTAATCTAATTATTTTCAGTGTAATCTTATGTTTTTAGTATGTAAGCGTATTTATGATTTTATCTAACCTCCTTTTAAACGCCTCGACACTAGGGCTCGAAACGACCTCTTCCGTTAACTGATTCCAAATATTT
The DNA here is from genome assembly GCA_963969495.1 of Ceratothoa steindachneri. NCBI lineage: Eukaryota > Metazoa > Arthropoda > Malacostraca > Isopoda > Cymothoidae > Ceratothoa > Ceratothoa steindachneri. The sequence continues at coordinate 115,187,873 of OZ018328.1, forward strand.
ACTATTTTATACGAAAAGAAATTACCGCATACATTCAATTTGTATTTTGGAGGGATTAGCTTCATACTGTTATTCCTTGTTACATTTCTGTTGAACTCGAACCAGATTGAGTAATCCACATTATCAATTCTATTTAGTATTTTATATACTTGAATCAACTGGCCTCGTACACGTCTAGTTTCCAACTTGTAAAGGTTTAGCTTGTCTATTCGTGTTTTATAACTATAATTTCTTAACGAAGGTATCATTTTAGTAGCTGTGGCCTGAACTCTTTCTAATCTTTCAATGTCTTTTCTGAAGGAGGGTGACCAAGCCTGCGCACAGTATTCCAAATGGGGTCTCACTAGGGCGTTATACAGGTTGATTACAGTTGTATCGCTTTTATAAGTGATTTGTCTCTTTATATAACCTAGTATCTTCCGCGCTTTCTTTTCAACATTGACGCACTGTCGAGTGAACTTGAGATCGTTTGTGACATAGATACCGAGATCTTTTTCGATTTCTGATTCTGTTATTGTTTCGCTATCGAGTTTGTAATCTGCCTTAGGATTTTTGTGACCAATGTGCATTACTTTACATTTCTCCAGGTTAAGGGGAAGTTTCCACTTCCTAGACCATTCACTTATGTGATCAATGTCACTCTGAAAATCTAGTGTATCTTGCTCGGTGACTATGCTTTTACCCAGTTTACAATCGTCGGCGAATTTTGAGATTTTAGAAATTATTCCAACGTTTATGTCATTCACATATATAATGAAGAGCAAGGGTCCCAAGACCGATCCCTGGGGAACTCCACTAGTTACAGCTTTCCAATTGGACTCTTCTCCATTAATCACTACTCTTTGCTTACGATCGCTAAGCCAATCTTCAATCCAATTTGCTAATTTTCCACGTATTCCTAAGGCTCTGACTTTACACATTAGTTCCTTGTGTGGGACTTTATCGAAGGCCTTTTTAAAATCTAGATACAAAATGTCTACAGATCTATCACTATCATGAATTTTATTAATGTAATGTAAAAACTCTAATAAATTGGTAAGACAGGACCTATGCTTCCTAAATCCATGCTGCGTGTTGAATAGCAGTTCGTTTGTTTCTAGATGGCTCACTATTTTATCTGTAATAATACGCTCTAGCATCTTGCCTACCACCGATGTCAGGCCTATTGGTCGATAATTACTTGGTAAATCTTTTCGTCCTTTTTTGAATATTGGCGTGACATTAGCTAGTTTCCAGTCTTGAGGAACAGCCCCAGCTTCAAGGGATAAATTGAAGATGTACGTTAATTGATCCACTAGAACATCCTTTAATTCTTTTATTATTCTTGGCACTAGTTTGTCAGGCCCGGGGGATTTGAATCTCTTCATTTTATCTATTGCTATTTCTACATCAATCCCCGTGCATTCAATATTTTCTAGTGTGCCATTTCCTGAGTACTCACAGTAAGGCTCGATATTTGGATTAGAAGTGTCGTTGGTAAAAACAGATGCAAAATATTCGTTTAGTACAGTGGATATATCTTTATCTTTAACTTGTAACTTATTGTGTCCGTCCATGATTGGCCCAATACTGTTTTTTATTGGTTTTCTACTATTAACTAGGGCATAAAATTCTTTGGGGTTTCTTTTACAGTTTAGTGCCACCCTCATTTCTTCGTTACGCTTTGCTCTCCTTATTTCGGTTTTTACCCTTCTCCTCAGATTGAAATAATTCTTCTTGTTAGTGTCTGAACTGTTCAGTTTAAACATCTTATAAGCATTTTTTCTTCTATTGATGTCTCTTTTTATTTCACTTGTTAACCATTTGGGATTTTGTTTTTTTCCTAATTTAGTGATTAAAGTTCCTGAGACTATTTCTTAACCCTCTAAAATTTGCCTTTCGGAAGTCAGATTTTGTAATACTACGTATATTCCTTACTTGGGGTAAGCTTAATTCAAATTCTATTTGATTATGGTCACTACCGCTAAGTTGGTCGCCGACGTAAACTCTTGAAATAAGTTCGTCATCCGAAGTTAAAATTAAGTCTAATATATTTCCTCCTCTTGTTGGCTCGGTGACCCACTGAGTTAACAAATTATCGTTTAAAGAGAGAGAGAGAGAGAGAGAGAGAGAGAGAGAGAGAGAGAGAGAGAGAGATAGAGCGAGAGAGAGAGAATGAGAGATTTGCAGAGAGATTAAGATATTAAAAGAGAGAGAATGTGAGCTTTAAACAGATATATAGAGAGAGAAGGGGGAGGATGATATTTAGAGGGAGTGAAAGAGAGTTGGAATTTAGATATATAGTTTGGGAATTAAGAGGGAGAGGGAGATATTTAGAGAGACAGTGAGAGAATAAGCGAGAGTCAGAAATTTGAGGGAAATTAAGTTTACAGAAAGAGCGTGATTTAGCGAAATTCAGAGAGAGAAAGAGTGATATATACGAGGGGCGGTCAATAAGTTTTGAAATTCGGATATAAGGAAACGAGATATGAGGAAAAGTGTTTTATTATTTTTCAATATAACTACCCTCGACTTCATTACACTTGCGCCACTTGTCCCTGAGGCTTCGAATTCCCGACAACCACAAATCTCCCGACTGCTGTTCAATCCACTCCTGGACGGAGAGCTGGACATCTTCATCGTCCCCAAACCGGCGTCCACGCAGTGCAGCCTTGAGCTGGAGGAATAAAAAGTAGTCGCTAGGGGCCAGATCTAGGCTATAGGGGGAGTTGGTTGAGCTCCTCGAATCCGCACTCGCGCAGGGCAGCTTGTGCAACTCTGGTCTTGTGGACTTTGACGACATTGAAGTCGATCATGGGGCGTGAGGTTTCTAGGGACCTAATGGGCAGAGTCCTTGGTCATGGCCAAATTGTCGTGGATGATGTTGATAACAATTCCATGTGATATTCCAAGTTCTCGCTCGATTTCTTCGACCTTCACCCGTCGATTTTCGAGGATCATCCTCTCCATACGGGCCTCATTTTCCTCGTTGGTCACGTCTGACGGGCGTCCTGGACGGGGGTCATGTTCAAGGGACTCACGACCATGGCGGAACTGCCTATTCCAGTGAGCAATGGTTGCAAAGGAAGGGGTGGTGTGGGTGTACACTGCAACCATGCGTTCATAGATCTCTTTTGCATTCTTGCCTTTCTTGGTCAAAACTTTGATCACTGCGCGGTGCTCAACCTTCTCCATTGTTGAAAAATTTGTGACTGATGATCTGCGATCAGCTACTGCTTCTTAAATAGACGCGGCTCCAGCTTGCGGCTGCAGGTTCTGACTTGTCATAACTTGTCCTAACACCCCATAAACAGCTTCTTAAATAGAAGAGGCTCTTGCGTGCGGTTGTAGGTCCTGACTTGCCATAACTTGTCCTAACACCCCCACAAACAGCCATCTCCCTTCCTCTGTTTTGCCCTACCGATTCACAAAACGTATTGACCGCCCCTCTTATACATATATATATATATATATATATATATATATATATATATATATATATATATATATATATATATATATATATATACATGTATATATATATATATATATATATATATATATATATATATATATATATATATATATATATATATATATATATATATATATAGAGAGAGAGAGAGAGAGAGAGAGAGAGACTGAAATGGAGAATGAACGATTTAAAAAGAGACTGACAGATTTATAGACAGAAGAGAGTTTGAAACATTGAGACAGCGAATTAAAGATTTAGAGAGGGACCAGGGGATTTACAGAGAGTGTGATGTATTTAAACAGAATTAGACAGATACTGCGTAATGTAGAGAGTGATTAGGAGATCTAGAGAGAGCGTGAGAGATTTGAAGAGTGAGAAATCCTGTGATAGAGAGAGTGAGAAAATTAGATAAATAGTGAGAGATTGAAAAATTTAGAGATAAGTTTGGGGAGATTAAGAGCGTAAGTTAAAGATTTAAATAGAGGGTGAAAGATTTAGAGTGAGATTCAGAGATGTAGAGCGAGAGTGAGATATTTAGAGAGAGACTGAAAGTGATAGGTTTCAAGACAGAATTAGAGATTCAGACATATATCAGAGATTTAGAGAGAAATTGGAGAGTTGTCGAGAGGAAGTGAGAGAATTAAAGAGAGAAGGGGTCACTGCAATGAGTATCGTCCGCGATGCAGCGACCTCTCGCCACTGTCAGTTCCTATTTAGTTGCACGCACTGTAGGATGCGGGCACGTAGGTGAGTGATGTTGTGTTGTCGTGGGCCTCTGGTGTAGTGATTGTTGTACTGTATGATGAGTCTCTGAGGGTGTATGGAATATGTGATGTGTTTTATACATGTGTAGGTTTAGTGTGGTGTAAGTATGTCGCGTGCTGCAGTTATAGTGTTCAAGATTGAGCATCAGTGGTCGTCTAACAGAGCTGGATAGGTGTGGTCCAGGTCGAGGTTTTGTGGCGTGTTTTCTGTTATGTGTCTCTTGAACTATTCCCAGTTCGTATTTTTGAAGTCAAAGAGAGCTGGCGTGGGTATGAGTATCGGAAATGTGGATATGATAAGGCATATTGGTATGTGGTCAGAGAGTACGTGAGTACCCGGTGAGATGTGAGTGTAGAAGCGTGTAGCGTGGTCGTTGCGGAAGACTACGTCCGGAGACGTGGTTCCTCCGCGAGTACCGAAGAATGTGGGGAAGGCAGGCCGGGACGATGTGATCGCAGCGATAACGCGGCAAGGCACCGGCCAGGTACCTTTCTGCATCATTCGTGGTATTAAAAAGAGTGTTGGGTGGAAAGCGTTGAGGTCCCCTGCAAAGAAGATAGGTAGGTTGTGGTTTGATAGAGCCCGGAGTGGGACTTTTATGTTTAATTGCATACGTGGTGGTCTGTAGTGCGTGGCCACTAAGATGGGCCGGAGCTTGTCTGTACCTTGCAGGTTAGAAAAGAGTCATCGTGTGTTTGAATGAGGGAGTGGTGTATAGAGCGCTTTATCAGGATCGCTGATCCTAGGTGCGGCGCTTGAGGAGTTAGATATGTGTGGTAGCCTGCAATGCGGAGTCTGTTGTTGGGAGGGTGTAGACTGGTCGAGTGAAATAGTATAATGTCAAGTCTTTGTGTGTTTAGGACTCAGTTGGCAACAGTATGGCGAATATAATGCCAAATGCGTACGTTTAATTGTATTGTGTTGAGTCGACCTATTAACGTGGGCGGATTGCGCGTGGGGCTAATTTAGCCGGGACCGTTCCCTTCTCCTTGGTTATTTCCCAGGAGAAGTACCTTCACGCGTGTCGGCTGTGGTTTTATGGGAATGGAGAGGTTGTCAGTGGTGTTATTGGGTGGGTAGTCTGTGGTAGAGGTGAGAATGTGTTCTGTGGAATGAAGGTTAGAGATATTGGAGAGTGGGAGTTAGGAGCAGAGAAGGAGAGAGTAGAGCTAGTAGATAGGAGCTAGATGTAGTAGGAGAGAGACAGATTATGAGAGGGGCTTGTCGGAAGAGAGAGGATGGGGAATGGCGAGTAAGGAGGAGAGAAAGGAACAAGCTTTTTTAAGAGGTGGTCGGCTTTACGCGTGGTTGTGAGTGGCGGGGGTTTTCGTGGTGGGGTTGAAGGCTGTGAGAGGGAGGTTGGTGGCAATAGGGAGGGGGAGTAGTTGAGGATGCCAAAGGAGGAGTGCGGGTGGTAGGAGGGAGTTTGGGTATAGATTAGGAAGGAGTAATAGCTGTGGAGGGAGAAGAGGAGGCGGTAAGAAGAGAGGCGGGAGTAGTGGGAAAAGGAGCAGGAAGGAGGGTACAGTGGCAAGAGAGGCAGGAAAAGAAGGGTGGGGGGAAGCAAGAGCGTGATAAGTTTGAACATATGTGAATAATAAAAAAACTCCCGTTTTTCAGCTTTTTTAGAAAATGGCTCAAACCTTAAAAAACGCCGTTTTTCCAGGTTTTGGATAATATTACTTATAATCGAGAGCAATAACTTTCTAAGTTTGAAAAGCTGTTTATTTTCCTCAAACTGAAGTTTTTCAAGCTTTTTGGAAGAAATGGATCAAACCTTAAAACAGGCAGTTTTCCATGTTTTAGCTTAATATTACTTACAAACGAAAACATTAATTTGATAAGTTTGAACATATATGCTTTATCCAAAAAACTCCAGTTTTTCAATCTTTTTAGGAAATAGCTCAAACTTTAAAAATGTCATTTTTTCATGTTTTGGTTAATATAACTTATAATCGAGAGCAATAACTTGCTAAGTTTGAAAAGGTGTTTATTTTCCAAAAACTGACGTTTTTTAAGCTTTTAAGGAAATGGATCAAATTTTAAAAAAGGGCGTTTTTCCATTTTTTGGCTCAGTATTACTTATAAACAAAAACCTTAATTTGATAAGTTTGAACATATGTATCCGGATTATCAAAAACACTCCCGTTTTTCAATCTTTTTTAGGAAATGACTTAAACCTAAAAAGCGCCGTTTTTCAATGTTTTCTTTAATATTACTCATAATTGAGGGCAATAAGTGCTAAGTTTGAAAAGCTGTTTATTTTCCCGAAACTGACGTTTTTCAAGCTTTTTTAGGAAATGGATCAAATATTAAAACACGCCGATTTTCCATTTTTTGGCTTAATATTACCTTTTAACGAAAACCTTAATTTCATAAGTTTTATCATGATTATCAAAAAAACTCCCATTTTTCAATTTTATATAGGAAATGGCTCAAACCTTAGAAAACCTTGTTTTTTCATGTTTTGGATAATATTACTTGAAAACGAGAGCAATAACTTGCTCAGTATGAAAAGCTGTTTATTTTAGCGAAACTGAAGTTTTTCAAGCATTTTGGAGAAAATCGATCAAACCTTAAGACAGGCCCTTTTTTCATGTTTCAGCTTAACATTTATGAACGAAAACCTCAATTTGAATAGTTTGAACATATGTGCATTATCAATAAAACTGCCGTTTTTCAATCTTTTTTAGGAAAAGCTCAAACCTTAAAAAACGCCGTTTTTCAATGTTTTCTTTAAATTACTTATAATCGAGAGCAATAACTTGCTAAGTTTGCAAAGCTGTTTATTTTACCCAAACTGATGTTTTTCAAGCTTTTTTAGGAAAAGCTCAAACCTTAAAAAAAAGCCGTTTTTCCATGTTTTCTTTAATATTAGAAAATAAACGAGAGCAATAACCTGCTACGTTTGAAAAGCTGTTTATTTTCCCCAAACTGACGTTCTTTAAACTTTTTGGAGTAATAAGATTACCTAGAAACGAAAACCTTAATTTAATAGGTTTGAACATATGTGGATTATTAAAAAACTCCCATTTTTCAATCTTTTTTAGGAAATGGCTCAAACCTTAAAAAAGGCCGTTTTTCCAGGTTTTCTTTAATATTATTTATAATCTTGAGCAATTTGTGCTAAGCTTGAAAAGCTGTTTATTTTCCTAAAACTGCCGTTTTTCAAGCTTTTTTAGAAAATTGATCAAATCTTAAAACAGGTCGTTTTTCCATGTTTGAACATATGTGTTTTTTTTAAAAAAACTGCGGTTTTTCAATCTTTCTAGAAAATGGCTCAACCTTAAAAATGGCGTTTTTCCAGGTTTTAGTTAGTGTAACTTATAAAAGAGAGCAATAACTTGCTAAGTTTGAAAAGCTGTTTATTTTCCCAAAAGTGACGTTTTTCAAGATATTTTAAGCGATCGATCAAACCTTAAAACGGGCAGTTTTCAATTTTTGGGGTTAATATTAGAAATTAACGAAAACCTTAATTTGATACGTTTGAACATTTGTGGATTATCAAAAAAACTCCCATTTTTCAATCTTTTTTAGGAAATGGATCAAACCTTAAAAAAAGTTCTTTTTCCATGTTTTCTTTAATATTACTTATAAACGAGAGCAATAAATTGCTAAGTTTGAAAAGCTGTTTATTTTTCCCCAAACTGACGTTTTTCAAGCTTTTTCAGGAAGTGGATCAAATCTTAAAAAACGCTGTTTTCCATGTTTTTGGCTTAATATTACCTATAAACGAAAACCTAAATTTGATAAGTTTGAACATATGTTGATTATCCAAAAATCTCCCGTTTCTCAATCTTTTTTAGAAAATGGCTCAAACCTTCAGAAACGCCGTTTTTCCACGTTTTAGATAATATTACTTATAATCGACAGCAATAACTTGCAAGTTTGAAAAGTTGTTTACTTTCCCCAAACTTAGGTTTTTCAAGCTTTTTAGGAAATTGATCAAATCTTAAAACAGGGCGTTTTTCGATGTTTTGGCTCAATTTCACTTATAAACGAAAACCTTAATTTGATAAGTGAAAACATAGGTGGATTATCAAAAAAATCCCGTTTTTCTATCTTTTTTTAGAAAATGGCTCAAACCTTAAAAGAAGCCGTTTTTTTCCAGGATTTCTTTAATATTACTAATAATCGAGAGCATTACATTGCTAAGTTTGAAAAGCTTTTTATTTTCCTCAAAATGACGTTTTTCAAGCTTTTTTAAGAAATGGATGAAATCTTAAAACATCTTTTTTTCCATGTCTTGGGTTAATATTACCTATAAACAAAAACCTTAATTTAATAAGTTTGAACATATGTAGATTAGCAAAAAAACTACTGTTCTAATCTTTTTTTAGGAAATGGCTCAAACCTTAAAAAACGCCACTTTTATACGTTTTGTATAATATTACTTATAATCGAGAACATTAACTTGCTAAGTTTGAAAAGCTGTTTATTTTCTCCAAACTGACGATTTTCAAGCTTTTTTAGGAAATGGATCAAATCTTAAAACAGGCCGTTTATTCATGTTTTGGCTTAATATTACCTATAAACGAGAACCTTAATTTGATTAGTTTGAAAATATGTGCATTATCCAAAAAACTCCCGTTTTTTAATTTTTTTTAGAAAATCGCTCAAACCTTATAAAATGCCGTTTTTCCACGTTTTGGATAATATTACTTTTAATCGAAAAAAATAACCTGACGTTTTTTAAGCTTTTTTAGGAAATCGATCAAACATTAAAACAGGCCGATTTTCAATGTTTTGACTTAATATTAGTTATAAACGAAAACCTTAATTTTTATAAGTTTGAACATATGTGAATAATAAAAAAAAACTCCATTTTTTTCAATCTTTTGAGGAAATGGCTCAAACCTTAATAATGTCGTTTTTCGAAGATTTCTTTAATAAAACTTATAATCGAGAGCAATAACTTGCTAAGTTTAAAATGTTTTTTATTTTCCCCAAACTGACGTTTTTCAATCTTTTTTAGGAAATGGATCTAAGCTTAAAAAAGGCCGTTTTTTCATTTTGTGTCTTAATATTACCTATAAACAGAAACCTTAATTTAATAAGTTTGAACATATTTTGGATTTAATAAAAACTTCCATTTTTCAATCTTTTTTAGAAAATGGCTCAAACCTTAAAAAGCCGTTTTTTCATGTTTTGAATCATATAACTTATAATCGAGAGCAATAATTTGCTAGGATTAAAAAGCTGTTTATTTTCCCCAAACTGACGTTTTTCAAGTTTTTTTAGGAAATCGATCAAATCTAAAAACAGGCAGTTTTTCAATGTTTTGGCTTAATATTAGTTATAAACGAAAAACTTAATTTGATAAGTTTGAACATATGTGGATTATCAAAAAAACTTCAGTTTTTTAATCTTTTGAGGAAATGGCTCAAACCTTGAAAAAAAAAGCCGTTTTTCCATGTTTTCTTTGATATTACTTATAATGGAGTACAATAATTGCTAAGTTTGAAATGTTTTTAATTTTTCCCAACCTGACGTTTTTCAAGCTTTTTTAGGAAATGGATCTAAGCTTAAAAAAGGTTGTTTTTTCATTTTTGAGCTTAATAATACCTATATAAAAAAACCTTAATTTGATAAGTTTAAACATATTTGGATTTAAAAGAAACCTCCTGTTTTTTAATCTTTTTTTAGAAAATGCCTCAAACCCTAAAAAACGCCGCTTTTATACGTTTTTGATAATATTACTTATAATCGAGAACAATAAATTGCTAAGTTTGAAAAGCTTTTTATTTTCCCCAAACTGACGTTTTTTAAGCTTTTTGGAGGAATTAAATCAAACCTTCACACATGCCGTTTTCCCATGTTTTAGCTTAATATTACTTATAAATATTACTTAGGAAAAGCTCAAACCTTAAAAAACGCCGTTTTTCAATGTTTTCTTTAAATTACTTATAATCGAGAGCAATAACTTGCTAAGTTTGCAAAGCTGTTTATTTTACCCAAACTGATGTTTTTCAAGCTCTTTTAGGAAAAGCTCAAACCTTAAAAAAAAGCCGTTTTTCCATGTTTTCTTTAATATTAGAAAATAAACGAGAGCAATAACCTGCTACGTTTGAAAAGCTGTTTATTTTCCCCAAACTGACGTTCTTTAAACTTTTTGGAGTAATAAGATTACCTAGAAACGAAAACCTTAATTTAATAGGTTTGAACATATGTGGATTATTAAAAAACTCCCATTTTTCAATCTTTTTTAGGAAAAGCTCAAACCTTAAAAAACGCCGTTTTTCAATGTTTTCTTTAATATTACTTATAATCAAGAGCAATAAGTGCTAAGTTCGGAAAGCTGTTTATTTCCTCCAAACTAACGTTTTTCAATCTTTTTTAGGAGATGAATCAAATCTTAAAAAAAGCCGTTTTTCCATGTTTTGACTTAATATTACCTACAAACGAAAACCTTAATTTGATAAGTTTAAACATATGTAGATTATAAAAAAAAAACTCCCGTTTTTCAATCTTTTTGAGGAAATGGCTCCACCTTTAAAAAAAGTTGTTTTTCCAGGAGTTCTTTAATATTACTTATAATCGAGAGCAATAACTTGCTAACTTTGAAAGGCTGTTTATTTTCCCGAAACTGACGTTTTTCCAGCTTTTTTGAGTAATGGATCCAATCTTAAAACAGGCTATTTTTCCATGTTTTGGCTTAATATTACGTATAAACGAAAACCTTAATTTGATAAGTTTAAACATATCTAGATTATGCAAAAAACTTCCGTTTTTCAAGCTTTTTTGGGAAATGGATCAAACCTTACAAAAGCCGTTTTTCCAGAATTTCCCTAATATAGAGTATAATCGAGAGAAATAACTTGATAATTTTGAAAAGTTTTATTTTCCCAAATTTGACGTTCTTTAAGCTTTTTGGTGGAAATGGATCAAATCTTAAAACAGGCCGTTTTTCTATGTTTGGCTTAATATTACTTATTAACGAAAACCTTAATTTGATAAGTTTGAACATATGTGGATTATCAAAAAACTTTCGTTTTTCAATCATTTTTAGGAAATGGCTCAAACCCTAAAAAATGCCGTTTTTCCAGGTTTTCATAAAAATTATTTATAATCTTGAGTAATAAGTGCTAAGTTTGAAAAGCTGTTTATTTTCCCCAAACTGACGTTTTTTAAGCTTTTTTAGGAAATGGATCAAATGTTAAAAAAAGCCGTTTTTCAAGGTTTTGGCTTAATATTTCCTATAAACGAAAACATTAATTTGACAAATTTGAACATATGTAGATTATCAAAAAAACTCCCGTTATTTAATCTTTTTTAGGAAATGGCTTAAACCTTAAAAAACGCCGTTTTTCCACGTTTTAGATAATATTACTTATAATCGACAGCAATAACTTGCAAAGATTTAAAAGCTGTTTATCTTTCCCAAACTGACGTTTTTCAATCTTTTTAGAAAATGGCTAAAACCTTAATAAATTTGTTTGTCAAGGTTTTTGTTAATATAACCTAAATATAGAGAAATAAATTGCTAAGTTTTAAAAGCTGATTATTTTCCCCAAACTGACGTTTTTCAAGCTTTTTTAGAAAATCGTTTTAACCTTAAAACAGGCCGTTTTCCAATGTTTCGTGGATAATATTTTTTACGGAATGGCTCAAACCTTTAAAAACGCGGTTTGTCCGGGTTTTGAAAAATATTATTTATAATCGAGAGCAATAATATGCTAAGTTTAAAAAGCTGTTTATTTTCCCCAAACTGACGTTTTTTAAGCTTTTTGATGAAATGAATCAAACCTTATAACAAGCCGTTTTTCTATGTTTTTGCTTAATATTACTTATAAACAAAAACATTAATTTGATAAGTTTGAACAAATGTGGATTATCAAAAAAACTCTCGTTTTTCAATCTTTTTTATTAATGCTCAAACCTTAGTAATCTCGTTTTTTCAATGTTCTGGTTAATATAACATATAATAGAGAGGAATAATTTCGTAAGTTGGAAAAGCTGTTTATTTTCCTGAAACTGATGTTTTTCAAGCTTTTTTATGAAATCGATCAAAACTTGAAACAGGCAGTTTTTCAATGTTTTGGCTATATATAAGTTATAAACGAGAAACTTAATTTGATAAGTTTGAACATATGTGGATTATCAAAAAAACTCTGATTTTTTAATCTTTTTTAGGGAATGGCTCAAACCCTTAAAAAAAGCCGTTTTTCAAAGTTTTCTCTAATATTATTATAATTGAAAGGAATAACTTGCTAAGTTTAAAAAGCTGTTTATTTTCCCTAAACTGACGTTTTTCAAGCTTTTTTAAAAAATCGATCAAACCTTAAAACAGGCTGTTTTTTAATGTTTTAACTTGATATTAGTTATAAACGAAAACTTTAATTTAATACATTTGAACATATGTGGATTATTAAAAAAACTCCCATTTTTCAATATTATTTAGGAAATGGCTCAAACCCTAAAAAAAGCAGTTTTTCCATGTTTTCTTTAATATTACTTATAATCGAAAGCATTAACTTGCTAAGTTTGAAAAGCTGTTTATTTTCAACTACTAAAGTTTTTCAAGCTTTTTTAGCAAATGGATCAAACCTTAAAAAGTGTCGTTTTTCCATATTTTTGCTTAATATTACCTATAAACGAAAACCTTAATTTGATAAGTTTAAACATATGTGAATTATCAAAAACACTCTCGTTTTTCAATCTTTTTAGGAAATGGCTCAAACCTTAATAATGTCGTTTTTCAGAGATTTCTTTAATATTACTTATAATCGAGAGCAATAACTTGCTAAGTTTGAAAGCTGATTATGATCCTCAAACTGACGTTTTTCAAGCTCTTTTAGAAAATCGATAAATCCTTAAAACAGGCCGTTTTTCACTGTTTTGGCTCAAAATTACCTATAAACGAAAACCTTAATTTGATAAGTTTGAACATATGTGGATTATCAAAAAAACTTCAGTTTTTCAATCTTTTTTAGGAACTTGCACAAACCTTATAAAAAAACGTTTTTCCAGGATTTCTTTAATATTACTTATAATTAAGATCAATAACTTGCTAAGTTTAAAAAGCTGTTTATTTTCCCCAAACTGACTTTTTTCAAGCTTTTTTAGGAAATAAATAAAATCTTAAAACAGGCCGTTTCACCATGTTTTGGCTTAATATTTCCTATGAACGAAAACCTTAATTTAATAAGTTTGAACATATTTGGATTATAAAAAAAAAACCTTCAGTTTTTTACTCTTTTTAGGAAATGGCTGAAACCTTGATAATGTCGTTTTTCCAGGTTTTTGTTAATGTAACTTATAGTATAGAGAAATAACTTGCTAAGTTTTAAAAGCTCTTTATTTTTCCCAAACTGACGTTTTTCAAGCTTTTTCAGGAAATGGTTCAAATCTTAAAAGCTGTTTATTTTTCCCAAACTAACTTTTTTCAAGCTTTTTTAGGAAATGGATCAAATCTCAAAACAGGCCGTTTTACGATGTTTTGGCTTAATATTACCTATAAACACAAAACCTTAATTTGTAATTTGATAAGTTTGAACATATGTGGATTATCAAAAAAAATCTCGTTTTTTAATCTTTTTTAGGAAATCGCTTAAACCTTAAAAAACGCCGTTTTTCCAGGTTCTAGATAATATTCCTTTTAATCGAGAGTAATATCTTGCTAAGTTTTGAAAGCTGTTTTTTTTCCTAAAACTGACGTTTTTCAAGCTTTTTTAGGAAATAGATTATATCTTACAACAGGCCGTTTTTTCCATGTTTTAGCTAGATATTACCTTTAAACGAAAACATTAATTTTATAAGTTTGGACATATGTGGATTATAAAAAAAAAATCCGTTTTTCAATCTTTTTAGAAAATGGCTAAAACCTTAATAAAGTCGTTTGTCAAGGTTTTTGTTAATATAACTTAAAATATAAAGAAATAACTTGCTAAGTTTTAAAAGCTGTTTATTTTCCCCAAACTGACGTTTTTCAAGCTTTTTTAGGAAATCGTTTTAACCTTAAAACAGGCCGTTTTCCAATGTTTCGTGGATTATCAAAAAAACTTCCATTTTTCAATCTTTTTTACGGAATGGCTCAAACCTTAAAAAACGCCGTTTTTCCAGGTTTTGAAAAGCTGTTTTTTTTCCCCCAAACTGACGTTTTTAAAGCTTTTTGGAGGAAATGGATTAAACCTTAAAACAGAGCGTTTTTCCATGTTTTAGCTTAATATTACTTCAAAGGAAAACCTTAATTTAATAAGTTTGAACATATGTGGATTATCAAAAAACTCCAGTTTTCAATCTTTTTTCTGAAATTGCTTAAACCTTAAAAAAAGCCGTTTTTACAGGATTTTCAATGTTTTCTTTAATATTACTTATAATCGAGAGCAATAAGTGCTAAGTTTAAAAAGCTGTTTATTTCCTCCAAACTAACGTTTTTCTAGCTTTTTTAAGAAATGGATCAAATCTTAAAAAAAGCCGTTTTTCCATGTTTTGACTTAATATTACCTACAAACGAAAACCTTAATTTGATAGGTTTTCCAGGAGTTCTTTAATATTAATTATAATCGAGAGCAATAACTTGCTAACTTTCAAAAGCTGTTTATTTTCCCGAAACCGTCGTTTTTCCAGCTTTTTTTGGTAATGAATCACATCTAAAACAGGCCGTTTTTCCATGTTTTGGCTTAATATTATCTATAAACGAAAACCTTAATTTGATAAGTTCGAACATATCTAGATTATCCAAAAAAACTCCCGCTTTTCAATCTTTTAAGGGAATGGCTCAAACCTTAATAATGTCCGTTTTTCAAGGATTTTTTCAATATTACATAAAATCGAGAGCAAAAACTTGCTAAGTTTTAAAAGCTGTTTATTTTCCTCAAACTGACGTTTTTCAAGCTTTTTTAAAGAATCGATAAAACCTTAAAACAGGCCGTTTTTCAATGTTTTGGCTCAATATTACCTATAAATGAAAACCTTAATTTGATAAGTTTAAACATATGTGGATTATCAAAAAAACTCCAGTTTTTTAATCTTTTTTAGTAAATTGCTCAAACCTTATAAAAAACGTTTTTCCATGATTTCTTTAATATTACTTATAATTGAGATCAATAACTTGCTAACTTTTAAAAGCTGTTTATTTTCCTCAAACTGACGTTTTTCAAGCTTTTTTAGGAAATCGAACAAACCTAAAAACAGGCTGTTTTTCATTGTTTTGGCTTAATATAAGTTATAAACGAAAACATTAATTTGATAAGTTTGCACATATGTAAATTATCAAAAAAACTCCCGTTTTTCAATCATTTCAGGAAATGGCTACATCCTTAAAAAACGCCGTTTTTTCACGTTTTAGATACTATTACTTATAATCGACAGCAATAACTTGCAAAGTTTTAAAAGCTGTTTATCTTCCCCAAACTGACGTTTTTCAAGGTTTTTTTTAGGAAATCGATCAAACATTTAAACAGGCAGTTTTTTAATGTTTTGGCTTAATATTACATATAAACTTAAACCTTAAAAATTTAAAAAGTTTGAACATATGTGGAATTTGAAAAAACTCCCATTTTTTGAAAAGCTTTTTATTTTCACCAAAGTGACGTTTTTCAAGCTTTTTTAGGAAATCGATCAAACCTTAAAACACGCCGTTTTTCATTGTTTTCGCTTAATATTAGTTATAAACGAAATCCTTAATTTGATACGTTTAAACATATGTGGATTATCAAAAAAACTCCCATTTTTCAATCTTATTTGGGAAATGGCTCAAACCTTAAAAAAAGAAGTTTTTCCATGTTTTCTTTAATATTATTTATAATCGAGAGCATTACCTTGCTAAGTTCGAAAAGCTTTTTATTTTCCCCAAACGGACGTTTTTCAAGCTTTTTTAGGAAATAGATCAAGTCTCAAAAATAGCCGTTTTTTCATGTTTTGGCTTAATATTACCTATAAACGAAAACCTTAATTTGATAAGTTTGAACATATTTGGATTATTAAAAACTTTCGTTTTCAAATCCTTTCAGGAAATGGGTCAAACTTTAAAAAAGCCGTTTTTCCAGATTTTAGTTAGTGTAACTTATAAAAGAGAGCAATACCTTGCTAAGTTTAAAAAGCTGTTTATTTTCGCCCAACTGACGTTTTTTAAGCTTTTTAGAGGTTGTTAAATCTATCCTTAAAACATGCCGTTTTCCCATGTTTTAGCTTAATATTACTTATAAACGAATTGATGCATTACTTTGCATTTCCCCAAGTTAAAAGGCATTTGCCACGTGTCCGACCACTCCCCAATCTTCCTAAGATCTTCCTGCAGGCGAGCAGTATTTCCATCCTTTGCAACGTTCATACCAAGCTTGGTATCGTCGGCAAATTTTGAAATCTTGGCAACCATGTCACCTTTCATGTCGTAGACGTAGATGATGAATAGTAGTGGTTCCAGGACAGAACCTTGAGGCACCCCGCTAGTAACGGGAACCCACTCAGAAGCCTGTCCATTCACCACCACCCGTTGCCATCTGCCACTTAGCCAGTTCTCGATCCAGCCGGCTACTTTTCCGTCTATGCCCAGCGCTCGCATTTCCGGAAAAGGCGGCGGTGTTGTACCTTATCAAAGGCTTTCTGAAAGTCTAAGTAGACCACATCCACCGCCTTGTCCCGACAACATTCTTTTCACACTCATTCAACCTCATTACCTCACATTCACCTTTCACAACACAATCCTTATCAGCATCCAAAGGCAAATCATTCAATCTCATAAAGTCCACACCAAGCAAGAAACAACACGGCATTTGCTCATCTTTCAGAATCACAAAGTCATGCTTCACATTCACACTACTGCCCAAACTCACTCTCAGACTAACCTGTTTCCATGCCACTATCATTCCATTCCCCAATCCACTTATCCGTAACTTTACAGGCTTACGCTCACAACATCTAAACTCATCATACTTAGTCAGAATCCTCTCGTTCACTAACGACACTCGCGCTCCAGTATCAATCAAACCACAAAAGATTCTTTCCTTTCACTAACTTTCACTCTCGCTTTCATCATATCAAGTCCTCCATGCTCGCAATACACCGAAGGAACAACCACACCAACATCAGAACTGACATCCACACCATCATCAACTCATTCACCACACACTCATCTTTATCCAGAAAATCATTCTTCTCTCTCATATACGAACACTTTTCAATCACCCAATTGTAATGCACACCACTCAAACACTGCAGATGCACCACATTAGGATTCAAATGCTTCACTTTCTCATCCTTGTACACAATTGGTCTCTCACCACCAAAGTGCACATATATAATCACTTCCTGAAACGGCGGGACCCCTGGCATACACATTGATCTTAATTCTTTGATAAAGTTCCGCACCCTTGCCTTACCAATACTTTCAGGCTTCCTACATACTTCTCTCATTACCTCATTCCTTAAGTGATCCACACTATCGGGCACTCTCACATCTACTCCATCCCTCTTCAAATCTTGCAAACCATTCCATACACTCTCAAACAAGGAATCACCACCACCCTTACTCTCCTTTCCATTCATAATCCCTTTCGGCAAATACTCAGGATCCACCCTTCCACATACATTTTAATCATTCGTAACAGGATACCTTGAAATTAAATCAGCCACTCCATTCCGTTCACCAGGCACATATTCAATCACATAGTCAAAATCACTCAAATCTTCCAAAGTCCTCGCAATCTTACTATCAGCCCATTTCATACGTTAGAAATACACAAGAGGTTGGTAATTTGTTTTAATCACGAACCTCACACCATACAAAAACGGACGCAGCACTTTCAAACAATACCTTATCGCAGCCAACTCTCGCTCTACAGTCGAATACTTTCGCTCTGCTGCATTCATAGTTTTGGATACATACCCAATTATTCGCCTGATATTCTCTCCATTTAAACGCTGCTCTTGCATCAGAAAACCTCCAATACAGTACCTACTCGCATCCGTATACAATTTAAGCATCTTAGTATTCACACTATAGTCCGGGTATGCCAATTCAACATCTTCAGCCTTTGCCTCTTTTATTCTTTCATACGCTTCATTCATCTTATCATTCCACCTAACAATCATAATACCTTTTTTCTTGCCCATCCACTCAGTCAGAGGCTTACTTACATCCGAACAATCACGTATAAACTTTCGCTGAAACGCAATCAAACCCCAAAACGATTTCAGCTGCTTCACAGTCACCTGTTTCGAAAATATTCGCACCTTCTCAACATACTTCGTCGACTTTCGCAACCCATTCTCACTCACCATATGCCCAAGGAACTCCACCTCTTTCGCAAACCATTCAGACTTCGCTACTTTTACCTTCACACCAACACTCTCCAACGTTCTCAACATATTATTCACCAATCTCATATACTACTCAAAACTCTCACTCATAATCAAAATATCATCTATAAACACAATCCCATTCTTACTCGCAAACTTACTCAACACAACATTTATTGCCCGCTGGAAGGCTCCGGGAGCATTAGCCAACCTAAAGCTGAGGTTCTGGAACTGATAAGTCCTTTTTGTAGAGAAAAAGGCAGTAACTGGCCGGCTCTCCTTAGCAATGGGCATCTGGTAATACCCTCGTACCAAATCCAGCTTTGTAAACCACTTCATTCTATGCATACTATACACACACTTAGATAACACACACATCGGAAACATTTCTTTCAGTCCTTTCGTTCACCTGTCGATAATCCACACACATACGCAATCTTTCATTCAGCTTACGTACAGGCACAATAGGACTATTACATGCACTCTCACTTTCTTCAATCACCCCCAATCGTTCTAATTCCACACACTGATCCTCAATCTCACCAGAAACCGGACCCGGAAAATGTCTCGGCCACTGATAAATTGGGGTGTCTTCCTTCAGGACAATCTAGAATTCCAGAAGCTTCGCAACCCCGAAATCCAGATCGTCCTTACTGAGGATGCCCTTTCGTTCAAACAGCATTCGATACACATCCTCCCTTTCATACTCAGTCAAACATTCATCCAATTCCACCATCCTTTCCACTTCATTATACGTTCATTCACACGTCTTTTCATTCGCAATATTTACCCTGACATCCGTGCTATCATCCATACCCACCTCACTTACAGTGGAGAGGTGACCAAGTGTATCTGCGATTTGGATCCCCCTCACCTGCCCTTTCACTCTGGGGTCCGCCTGCAAACATACAAAATGATCATTCATTCTCATCGAGCTATCAATCACACAAGCAACACGCCTTACCCTATAATACGCACCCTTTCCATCCAATAACACAGTGTTCTCACCCACATTCAAACTCACATCCTTACTCCAACTCACTCTAACAGGCAACTTTTCATCTTTCACAAGCCTTACACTCTGCATAGCAGTCACCTCAATACCGCTAATCAAACTCCTCAAAACAATACCATCTTTTCCTACATACAACTTATACACCCCTTTTTACCAATCGTTCTCTCAATCTGATCGCTCGCAGGATGCACAACCATACGGTTGACTTTCATAAAATCATAGCCCAAAATCACACCCTACTCACTACTCACCTTATCAATCACAGATAATTTACACTCATTGATTAACATACCATGCATTCGAACAGCTGACATTATCATTCCAATGACAGGTAGTCTTATACTACCAATCCCTACCAAACTACCTTTACACTTAGAAGGAGGGCTTTAGCACTCAACTTTTCATTCACGTCCTTATAGACCAAGCTCGTCTTGCATCCAAAATCTATCAAAGTCAAACACTCAATCCCGTTCAATTCAACCTTAACACTCAGATAATCATATTTCCTACCAGAAAGCACTTTCACACTAGACAGACTTACCAACACATTACTCGCACTCATGCACCTAGAGAATACTTGACCAGGTACCCTCTTACAATTCAGTTTCCCGCTTCAGACTTTCCATTCACACCTTGCGCTTTCAGTCTAATTAATCCAACACTTTTCACTCGAATGTCCTTCCATTGCATAATAACTACATACATTCTTATTTTCACAACACATCCTCGCATAATGACCAGCCTTTCCCCAATTACCACAAGCATACTTCATACTCTCCGCAGCAGTCCTCTACCATTCAATTTCGGACAGTCTCTCTTCAAATGGCCCCTTTCTTTACATTCAAAACTATCTTTCACGCTTTCCTGGCAATCCTTTATCATATGTTCCTTCTTATCATACCCAAAACACACACCAGACGTCCACCTACATTTCGCTAACATATGCCCTTTCCTTCCACACTTAACGACATTCCACAATCTTTCTCACACCATTCGGTCTCACATTTGATGGAACATACCTTGGCTGCTTCCTCATATGCCCATTCACGCGCTTATCAGTCATCTGTCCCCTTCCATTTGTCCATCCTCCATTCTCCCATCCAGCCTGCCGGCCCAGGAAGCTCGACATCACCCCAGCTGGCAAAGCCCTCAGGGAATCCCGATAGCTGACAAACTGCTGGGGTGGAGCAAAGCTCTTGGGCTTCTTACCCCCAACATTCACACTATATCATCCATTCTCATCCAAATCACTCTCTTCATCAAATCGCCCATATTCTAGAAGCTCTAACACATTCTCTCACACTAACCGTTCACCTATCAGTCTCACCCTCTTCTTTATTTTCCCATTCAACCATTTACTTATCTTTCGCGGAACCATATCAAGGACCTTCCTCATCAATTATTTACATTTATTCACATTTATTCACATCATCATCACTATACCTCTTTCTCGCCATACGAGGGGCTGTCAATAGGTTTTGCGAATCGGTAGGGCAAAACAGAGGAAGGGGGATGGCTGTTTGTGGGGGTGTTAGGAGTAGCTGATCGCAGATCATCAGTCAATAATTTTTCAACAGTGAAGAAGGTTAAGGACCGCGCAGTGATCAAATTTTTGATCAAGGAAGGCAAGAATGCAAAAGAGATCCATGAACGCATGGTTGCAGTGTACACCCACACCTCCCCTTCCTATGCAACCATTGTTCGCTGGAATAGGGACTTCCGCCATAGTCGTGAGTTCCTTGAAGATGACCCCCGTCCAGGACGCCCGCCAAACGTCACCAACGAGGACAATGTGGCCCGTCTGGAGAGGATGATCCTCGAAAATCAATGGGTAAAGGTCGAAGTAATCGAGAGAGAACTTGGAATATCACATGGAATTGTTATCAACATCATCCACAACAATTTGGCCATGACCAAGATCTCTGCTCGTTGGGTCCCTAGAAACCTCACGAACCTCACGCCCCATGATCGATTTCAACGTGGTCAAAGTTCGGAGGCCAGAGTTGCACAAACTGCCCTGCACGAGTGTGGATTCGAGGAGCTCAACCCTCCCCCCTAAAGTCCAGATCTGGCCCCTAGCGACTACTTTTTATTCCGCCAGCTCAAGGTTGCACTGCGTGAACAAGGGTTTGGGGAGGATGAAGATGTCCAGCTCACCGTCCAGGAGTGGATTAAACAGCAGTCGGGAGATTTGTGGTTGTCGGGAATTCGAAACCTAAGGGACAAGTGACGCAAGTGCATTGAAATCGAGGGTAGTTATATTGAAAAATAATAAAACATTTTTCCTCATACCTTGTTTCTTATATCCGAATTGCAAAACTTATTGACCACCCCTCGTATGTGCATATATGTTCACACTTTCATTCTTTCTCATTCGATCCTTCTCAAATTCATTCACTCTTAATACTTCACACTCTCTTTCATTCGTTTCACCTGTCTTATTAGTCTCTATTTCACCACTTCATACCTTTGCACACCCACACTAGTGATCACGCGGGAAAACTCTAATACTTTTCGATCCAAACACTCATCTAAAACATTCATCCAGTATCCTTTATTCTCCAGGTGCTTATACTTGCAATACCGCTCAAATTTCCCGAAGAATTCTTTCACACTTTTCCCCCCATGCAACCTAAATTTATCCACCTTTGGCACTTCTCTTATTAAAATACCCTTCCCCACATTCACTTCACTCTCACTTGAGCTGCCCTCGCTCTCACCAATCACACCACCACTCTCTCCTTTATCCGAGTACACTGAGCCCTCAATCTTTCCTCTCACCTTCCGATCCTTCCCCTTTGGCCCAGTCTTCCTTTCTCTCTTGCATTCTACTCTCTTCCATTCTCCGTCCGTCCTATCACTCATTGTATCCTCCCTATACTCACATACACTTCCACTCATCACATTCGTCTTATCCACTTCAGTCGGAGCAGGGATCAGGGTCGAGGGTCTTGGGGCCGTTCCTGACCCTTTCACCATGTCATATAGGTCCTGCATCCTTTGGTCGAGCTGCGTTTGTCTTTCGTCCATTTTCACCTTCATCCGATCAGTCTTTTCATTCATACCCACCATATCACTCTTCAATCCCTCAACCACGCTCCTTACTATTGTACATTCTTCCTCTTTCTTCGTCAATTCAAGCCCCAGTCGCACAACCTCATCATGGAGACCATGCTCTACAGAAGCCATCCTCCAGGTTAGTAAGAAAAGACAGAAGAAGGGAAAAACAATCACTACGTCCAATCTGATGACGGACTGCAATCCAATCATGTCACGCTTCCAGTTTAGAGATCTCACGTCCCTATTCGGGCGTTAAATGCAGCGAACCGAAAATCTACCCTAAACGCCCAATCGATCCAACCCGCTTCCTACACTAATTCGGACGTGAGAAATAGAGGGAGAAATGAAACGGATTGTGTACGTGAGATCTCGTAAGAAAACAATCCTACTTATTGGCGAAATATCCACAATCTTATATAAATCAATCCTACCACCAAACAAACAACAGATAATTAAAAAAACAAACAAATACAATTCTCACAAATTACTATATAGACGCGACTAAACGAACGATACAAAAGAGGCATAACAAGCACACTGGATCCAACAAAAAAAAGAAAAGGCCGGCTGCCACTCGAGTGTTCACAATTGTTGTTGACTCTTTACAAAAAAAGACTGGCGCCTCCGAGCTCGATATAATATTATATTGCGATCCGGTCGCCTATTGAGGCTATATAGAAGCCCTCCTCCTTCTAAATGTGGCGTACAATAACTTTGTATGGCGTACCTCAAACCCTACAGTCTCTGTCACTCTTTACAAATTGTAGGATTATCTTTCGAAAAAAATATTTAACATTTAGCTGAGGAAGAGAATTTTTTTATACAAAACATGAAAATCAATTATAATAATAATAATAATTAAAATAATAATAATAATAATAATAATAAGTATTTACAATGCGCCCTTCAGGGCTGTTAGCCCTCACAGAGCGCAGGTTGTGTAGCGAGTGTAGAGAATGTTTACAGGAAAGAGAAGGCAATTCTGAAGAGATGAGTCTTCAGGAAACGTTTAAAAGTAGCAAATAATGGAGAGGATCGGACTTCGGCAGGAAGAGCATTCCAGAGTCTAGGAGCACAAACTGAGAAGGAACAGTCACCCATCGAACAGAGGACAGAACGAGGAGTATTCAGGATGGGACCTAAAAACATTCCCATTCACCGACACATTCTTGCAGAGGGAGGGGGAGGGTATTGGAAAAGGGGTGGAAGAATGGCCCTTCACACACACTCACATTCTCTCCACCACAGAGTCTTCTTCATATTTACGACGCACCTGCATATCATATCTTTCGAGTTAATTTGACCACATCCGTTCATGGATTTACTCACTAAGGGTTTTGGAAAATCTATTAGCTTTATTCCTTATAATTAATCTACAAGAGCTAAATATTATTGCATTGTTACACTCTTTCGATTCTTCTTGATTGTTCGGCCAATCATTTATGCGCACAACCCAATAATCTATTCAAACAACGGCTTCACATATTCACTTCTAACCGCGAAGTTTTCCTCCTGCAAAGCTGATAGCTACTAAATAGGAATTTGCTAAAACAAAGAGGAAGAGATAATCATCTCTCTTGACATTTTGCTACTAAAAATGAGGTTATCTACCGACCGATTTGCCTTTACCGTCTATTTTAAATTTGCCAAATTAGCATAACATATTTCTCTTCCATCTCCTGTTTAACTTTGCTGCTCAAAAGTTTTTATTTATTTCACCCTAAAAGGGCATTTCATCATATTTCTGTAGAATATTGTTATTCATTGTCTTTTCAGTTTTATCATAGATAGAATTATCATTAGTTCCCTTACATTATATATTATATGGAACATGTCTCATTTCAAAAAGTCTTTCAGTGTGTGATCTAGTTTGAATTTAAATTAACTCTCCAGAAATTGTCAATTTGGCGAGGAAAACTCGGAATTTCTCGGGAAAATATAAAGATTTGGGATTATTAACTCTCTTTTGATCAGGTAGATCCATTAAAGAATTGTCACTTCCTTCTACTTCCCAAAAATATTGAAGGAAATTATAATTCCATTTTACCCTGCATCTGAGTGTGAAACCGGATTTAAAATTGCAAAAACTGCCATCATAAAAGCATCTAACTTTCACCATTCACTACATAATGGGCTTTGTAAAGATCCGAGTTTGCGGGGGATGTGAGGTGCGTTGAAGCAGCTACAAAATGCGGCTTGCCTACACTTTTCTTTCTCTTCAGCAAGGTAGAAAATTATCTATCTTTTTAAATTATTGGCAGCCTATACTCGGCATAAAATTTTATCATATTGCAGGATTCAACTGCATAAAACTAACAGATATTTAGACCATCAATTCATTTAAAAAAAATCAAACAATCCAAACCACCCACCTTTGGCCTCCGAAGTGTTGGAGTATATTACTTATTTCGTTGACCACATAAAATGAGTTCCATCCAACCTGAATGGTTAAATAGAAATCACTCTCATTAAAATAAAACAATTAAAACCAATCGCCATTGGCCTCCAGACTATATAGGTTTAAAAGGCTGTTCGTTGACTACATAAAAGGGGTTCCTTCTCAACTCAACAGATGTAAATCACTCCAAGTCATCAGAGATCTCAAACATTGATCATCTTATTCCAAGTGTCATAAAACATACTACACCAGAGATGGTAAATACTTCCTGATGCCAATTAAAAAGCGTACAAAATAGCAATCTCACTCCCTCTCTATGAAGGATTTTATGAAGAGGCAACACATAAATTAATCTATGCAAAGGCGTTTGAATATGTTTCAAATTCCGTTTTAAGCACATATTCAACTTTCTGGGTACATTTTTGGAGTTAAGGCCATCATTTTTCTCATTAGTAAAACCGTTGTATTGCTCGCTATGGTAAAAAATATGAAACGAACGATTCATATTTACCTTCTCAACAAACACACAAAAAACACAACAGACAAAGCCACCTTTGCAACACTTTTTATTGTTAGACGCACGAATCACAGTCTGTTATATTGAGTCTTTGTAATTTTTAGTAGGCCATCGCCATATTAATGATTTCAAAAATCACTCTGGCTACTGATTGCATACTCGTGACGATTCATACTCCTACCCTAGCAGTCTATTGTATTTGATTATGCCTCCCGTTTGTATTTACACGCGGAGCAATTCTGCATTTCCGCAGTTCAGTTTGCTGAAAGTGTTGAAGTACAGATGGGAGATCTCCGTCTTCTTTTTGATGAGTAAATTCCAAGAAAAACAAAGTTTGCATATTGCGGAAAACCTCCACACATTTACCCATGTGTTTGTCCAAAACTTGGCTCCTTCAGTTAGGTCACTATGCAATGCATTGGAACATATCCTATAAAATTTAGATGAACCTTTTTAGCTGTTTATTATCTACTATTTGGCTCCAGAGAATATCGTTAAGAGCTTCCAATCCGAATAATAGTGCATAAAAGCTCAAATTTCTTTTCGACTTAAAACTTATTTCTACCTAAAATTATTTTTAAACTCATGAGGTTTAAGGAAGCGATGGGAAATGTTCCGTTCGTATTTTAAAATCTATTTACTTTATAGCCTATGAGCAAATGAAAAGTATACCTTAAACTAAAAGTCAGTTTATTTATCTAACCCTTATACCTCACATAAACAAAGTAAAATAGACCAAACTGCCATAATTCAGCTTCCTTATTTTTTGCTTCCGGGGTTTTGTCAATAGCTTTGTTTTGTGCTTCTGTATCGAATTTTTTATCCTGTTTATTTTATAGATTCTAGGTGAAAACTTCTCAAACACGTTATAAGACAACACCCCTAATTAGTATATTCCCTAACCCATTGCATGTATTATATATATATATATATATATATATATATATATATATATATATATATATATATAAACTTTATTGGGTTGACACTGTGCAGTGAATTACGCGATTTTTTTTCGAGGAAGCATTGCATTGCATTTGGCTGTACGAATTCAAAATAATAGATTCAAGCCAAAGCGATGGATAAAGACAACTTCCGCATATTGGCATTGCTTGAGAGGAAAATGAGCCGGAGATGAAGGATGGAAAGGAAATTAGCAAAAAGAAAACTCCAATAAATAAAAATGATCACCGCCAGAGATATTTTTCTAGTGCTCATCAAAATAAAATAAAACTCACAAACTCTTTAGTACAAAAACTTTGAAATACACACCATCATACTGCTAGTTATAATCTTAAAACAAGGATTTTCAAATAATCAGAAGGATATATTTCCCTTACGGTTCCGATTCTATATATGGAAATAAGCCTTTGATTCGAAAACAGCGCATATATGTAAATCTCGAATATAATATTATATTTAAATTGCACGTTTTTATCATCGAATATTGCTTTCATGAGATGAGATGGATTAAATCAGTTATATCAAACCTCTGAAAAGCAATTTCAACCAAACCAATCTCAGAACTGAGACGTTGTGATGAAATTGAAATCCGTATTTTTATGTCAAAAACAAAATATTATTGTTAAAGGATTACACCTTGCCATTTAGTTAGTCCCCTTCACTTCTTCATGTTTGTCAGAATTTGCACCTGTAACTAGAGGTCTAAGCAAACAATTACATGTGTAATACTTAGCAAATTCTAGGAATCAAAATTTACAATTGCAAATGCAAAAACAGGAAACAAAAAAATATATTCCAATAAATTTGTAATGAAATATAGACATTAATATAATTTATTTTGTATCATCTCGTAGAATGTGAAGGGAAAGAGAGAGAGAGAGAGAGAGAGAGAGAGAGAGAGAGAGAGGTTGAGAGTGAGAGAGAGAGAGAGAGTTACAAGGAGTTACAAGGAAAGATAGTACCTCAGAAGACTAAGTTAGTCCATACCGAGGAGGTACTCATTTAATATTGATATTCAATCTACTCGTCATAGAAATAGTATATTAAAGTTCAAGGCTCTCCCCTCCCACCTCTCCCGCCCGATCTTTCGGGCAATGAAAGATGAAAAGATACCCGCTGTGCTAGAAAAAAAAGTACACAAACAGGAATTTCGACAGGAAAGCAGAAATGCATTTCTACATTATTATTTTTCTTTTAATATTCTTAATCTAATTATTTTCAGTGTAATCTTATGTTTTTAGTATGTAAGCGTATTTATGATTTTATCTAACCTCCTTTTAAACGCCTCGACACTAGGGCTCGAAACGACCTCTTCCGTTAACTGATTCCAAATATTTACTATTTTATACGAAAAGAAATTACCGCATACATTCAATTTGTATTTTGGAGGGATTAGCTTCATACTGTTATTCCTTGTTACATTTCTGTTGAACTCGAACCAGATTGAGTAATCCACATTATCAATTCTATTTAGTATTTTATATACTTGAATCAACTGGCCTCGTACACGTCTAGTTTCCAACTTGTAAAGGTTTAGCTTGTCTATTCGTGTTTTATAACTATAATTTCTTAACGAAGGTATCATTTTAGTAGCTGTGGCCTGAACTCTTTCTAATCTTTCAATGTCTTTTCTGAAGGAGGGTGACCAAGCCTGCGCACAGTATTCCAAATGGGGTCTCACTAGGGCGTTATACAGGTTGATTACAGTTGTATCGCTTTTATAAGTGATTTGTCTCTTTATATAACCTAGTATCTTCCGCGCTTTCTTTTCAACATTGACGCACTGTCGAGTGAACTTGAGATCGTTTGTGACATAGATACCGAGATCTTTTTCGATTTCTGATTCTGTTATTGTTTCGCTATCGAGTTTGTAATCTGCCTTAGGATTTTTGTGACCAATGTGCATTACTTTACATTTCTCCAGGTTAAGGGGAAGTTTCCACTTCCTAGACCATTCACTTATGTGATCAATGTCACTCTGAAAATCTAGTGTATCTTGCTCGGTGACTATGCTTTTACCCAGTTTACAATCGTCGGCGAATTTTGAGATTTTAGAAATTATTCCAACGTTTATGTCATTCACATATATAATGAAGAGCAAGGGTCCCAAGACCGATCCCTGGGGAACTCCACTAGTTACAGCTTTCCAATTGGACTCTTCTCCATTAATCACTACTCTTTGCTTACGATCGCTAAGCCAATCTTCAATCCAATTTGCTAATTTTCCACGTATTCCTAAGGCTCTGACTTTACACATTAGTTCCTTGTGTGGGACTTTATCGAAGGCCTTTTTAAAATCTAGATACAAAATGTCTACAGATCTATCACTATCATGAATTTTATTAATGTAATGTAAAAACTCTAATAAATTGGTAAGACAGGACCTATGCTTCCTAAATCCATGCTGCGTGTTGAATAGCAGTTCGTTTGTTTCTAGATGGCTCACTATTTTATCTGTAATAATACGCTCTAGCATCTTGCCTACCACCGATGTCAGGCCTATTGGTCGATAATTACTTGGTAAATCTTTTCGTCCTTTTTTGAATATTGGCGTGACATTAGCTAGTTTCCAGTCTTGAGGAACAGCCCCAGCTTCAAGGGATAAATTGAAGATGTACGTTAATTGATCCACTAGAACATCCTTTAATTCTTTTATTATTCTTGGCACTAGTTTGTCAGGCCCGGGGGATTTGAATCTCTTCATTTTATCTATTGCTATTTCTACATCAATCCCCGTGCATTCAATATTTTCTAGTGTGCCATTTTCTGAGTACTCACAGTAAGGCTCGATATTTGGATTAGAAGTGTCGTTGGTAAAAACAGATGCAAAATATTCGTTTAGTACAGTGGATATATCTTTATCTTTAACTTGTAACTTATTGTGTCCGTCCATGATTGGCCCAATACTGTTTTTTATTGGTTTTCTACTATTAACTAGGGCATAAAATTCTTTGGGGTTTCTTTTACAGTTTAGTGCCACCCTCATTTCTTCGTTACGCTTTGCTCTCCTTATTTCGGTTTTTACCCTTCTCCTCAGATTGAAATAATTCTTCTTGTTAGTGTCTGAACTGTTCAGTTTAAACATCTTATAAGCATTTTTTCTTCTATTGATGTCTCTTTTTATTTCACTTGTTAACCATTTGGGATTTTGTTTTTTTCCTAATTTAGTGATTAAAGTTCCTGAGACTATTTCTTAACCCTCTAAAATTTGCCTTTCGGAAGTCAAATTTTGTAATACTACGTATATTCCTTACTTGGGGTAAGCTTAATTCAAATTCTATTTGATTATGGTCACTACCGCTAAGTTGGTCGCCGACGTAAACTCTTGAAATAAGTTCGTCATCCGAAGTTAAAATTAAGTCTAATATATTTCCTCCTCTTGTTGGCTCGGTGACCCACTGAGTTAACAAATTATCGTTTAAAGAGAGAGAGAGAGAGAGAGAGAGAGAGAGAGAGAGAGAGAGAGAGAGAGATAGAGAGAGAGCGAGAGAGAGAGAATGAGAGATTTGCAGAGAGATTAAGATATTAAAAGAGAGAGAATGTGAGCTTTAAACAAATATATAGAGAGAGAAGGGGGAGGATGATATTTAGAGGGAGTGAAAGAGAGTTGGAATTTAGATATATAGTTTGGGAATTAAGAGGGAGAGGGAGATATTTAGAGAGACAGTGAGAGAATAAGCGAGAGTCAGAAATTTGAGGGAAATTAAGTTTACAGAAAGAGCGCGATTTAGCGAAATTCAGAGAGAGAAAGAGTGATATATACGAGGGGCGGTCAATAAGTTTTGAAATTCGGATATAAGGAAACGAGATATGAGGAAAAGTGTTTTATTATTTTTCAATATAACTACCCTCGACTTCATTACACTTGCGCCACTTGTCCCTGAGGCTTCGAATTCCCGACAACCACAAATCTCCCGACTGCTGTTCAATCCACTCCTGGACGGCGAGCTGGACATCTTCATCGTCCCCAAACCGGCGTCCACGCAGTGCAGCCTTGAGCTGGAGGAATAAAAAGTAGTCGCTAGGGGCCAGATCTGGACTATAGGGGGAGTTGGTTGAGCTCCTCGAATCCGCACTCGCGCAGGGCAGCTTGTGCAACTCTGGTCTTGTGGACTTTGACGACATTGAAGTCGATCATGGGGCGTGAGGTTTCTAGGGACCTAATGGGCAGAGTCCTTGGTCATGGCCAAATTGTCGTGGATGATGTTGATAACAATTCCATGTGATATTCCAAGTTCTCGCTCGATTTCTTCGACCTTCACCCGTCGATTTTCGAGGATCATCCTCTCCATACGGGCCTCATTTTCCTCGTTGGTCACGTCTGACGGGCGTCCTGGACGGGGGTCATGTTCAAGGGACTCACGACCATGGCGGAACTGCCTATTCCAGTGAGTAATGGTTGCAAAGGAAGGGGTGGTGTGGGTGTACACTGCAACCATGCGTTCATAGATCTCTTTTGCATTCTTGCCTTTCTTGGTCAAAACTTTGATCACTGCGCGGTGCTCAACCTTCTCCATTGTTGAAAAATTTGTGACTGATGATCTGCGATCAGCTACTGCTTCTTAAATAGACGCGGCTCCTGCTTGCGGCTGCAGGTTCTGACTTGTCATAACTTGTCCTAACACCCCATAAACAGCTTCTTAAATAGAAGAGGCTCTTGCGTGCGGTTGTAGGTCCTGACTTGCCATAACTTGTCCTAACACCCCCACAAACAGCCATCTCCCTTCCTCTGTTTTGCCCTACCGATTCACAAAACGTATTGACCGCCCCTCTTATACATATATATATATATATATATATATATATATATATATATATGTATATATATATATATATATATATATATATATATATATATATATATATATATATATATATATATATATATACATAGAGAGAGAGAGAGAGAGAGAGAGAGAGAGAGATATATATATATATATATATATATATATATATATATATATATATATATATATATATATATAGAGAGAGAGAGAGAGAGAGAGAGAGAGAGAGAGACTGAAATGGAGAATGAACGATTTAAAAAGAGACTGACAGATTTATAGACAGAAGAGAGTTTGAAACATTGAGACAGCGAATTAAAGATTTAGAGAGGGACCAGGGGATTTACAGAGAGTGTGATGTATTTAAACAGAATTAGACAGATACTGCGTAATGTAGAGAGTGATTAGGAGATCTAGAGAGAGCGTGAGAGATTTGAAGAGTGAGAAATCCTGTGATAGAGAGAGTGAGAAAATTAGATAAATAGTGAGAGATTGAAAAATTTAGAGATAAGTTTGGGGAGATTAAGAGAGTAAGTTAAAGATTTAAATAGAGGGTGAAAGATTTAGAGTGAGATTCAGAGATGTAGAGCGAGAGTGAGATATTTAGAGAGAGACCGAAAGTGATAGGTTTCAAGACAGAATTAGAGATTCAGACATATATCAGAGATTTAGAGAGAAATTGGAGAGTTGTCGAGAGGAAGTGAGAGAATTAAAGAGAGAAGGGGTCACTGCAATGAGTATGGTCCGCGATGCAGCGACCTCTCGCCACTGTCAGTTCCTATTTAGTTGCACGCACTGTAGGATGCGGGCACGTAGGTGAGTGATGTTGTGTTGTCGTGGGCCTCTGGTGTAGTGATTGTTGTACTGTATGATGAGTCTCTGAGGGTGTATGGAATATGTGATGTGTTTTATACATGTGTAGGTTTAGTGTGGTGTAAGTATGTCGCGTGCTGCAGTTATAGTGTTCAAGATTGAGCATCAGTGGTCGTCTAACAGAGCTGGATAGGTGTGGTCCAGGTCGAGGTTTTGTGGCGTGTTTTCTGTTATGTGTCTCTTGAACTATTCCCAGTTCGTATTTTTGAAGTCAAAGAGAGCTGGCGTGGGTATGAGTATCGGAAATGTGGATATGATAAGGCATATTGGTATGTGGTCAGAGAGTACGTGAGTACCCGGTGAGATGTGAGTGTAGAAGCGTGTAGCGTGGTCGTTGCGGAAGACTACGTCCGGAGACGTGGTTCCTCCGCGAGTACCGAAGAATGTGGGGAAGGCAGGCCGGGACGATGTGATCGCAGCGATAACGCGGCAAGGCACCGGCCAGGTACCTTTCTGCATCATTCGTGGTATTAAAAAGAGTGTTGGGTGGAAAGCGTTGAGGTCCCCTGCAAAGAAGATAGGTAGGTTGTGGTTTGATAGAGCCCGGAGTGGGACTTTTATGTTTAATTGCAGACGTGGTGGTCTGTAGTGCGTGGCCACTAAGATGGGCCGGAGCTTGTCTGTACCTTGCAGGTTAGAAAAGAGTCATCGTGTGTTTGAATGAGGGAGTGGTGTATAGAGCGCTTTATCAGGATCGCTGATCCTAGGTGCGGCGCTTGAGGAGTTAGATATGTGTGGTAGCCTGCAATGCGGAGTCTGTTGTTGGGAGGGTGTAGACTGGTCGAGTGAAATAGTATAATGTCAAGTCTTTGTGTGTTTAGGACTCAGTTGGCAACAGTATGGCGAATATAATGCCAAATGCGTACGTTTAATTGTATTGTGTTGAGTCGACCTATTAACGTGGGCGGATTGCGCGTGGGGCTAATTTAGCCGGGACCGTTCCCTTCTACTTGGTTATTTCCCAGGAGAAGTACCTTCACGCGTGTCGGCTGTGGTTTTATGGGAATGGAGAGGTTGTCAGTGGTGTTATTGGGTGGGTAGTCTGTGGTAGAGGTGAGAATGTGTTCTGTGGAATGAAGGTTAGAGATATTGGAGAGTGGGAGTTAGGAGCAGAGAAGGAGAGAGTAGAGCTAGTAGATAGGAGCTAGATGTAGTAGGAGAGAGACAGATTATGAGAGGGGCTTGTCGGAAGAGAGAGGATGGGGAATGGCGAGTAAGGAGGAGAGAAAGGAACAAGCTTTTTTAAGAGGTGGTCGGCTTTACGCGTGGTTGTGAGTGGCGGGGGTTTTCGTGGTGGGGTTGAAGGCTGTGAGAGGGAGGTTGGTGGCAATAGGGAGGGGGAGTAGTTGAGGATGCCAAAGGAGGAGTGCGGGTGGTAGGAGGGAGTTTGGGTATAGATTAGGAAGGAGTAATAGCTGTGGAGGGAGAAGAGGAGGCGGTAGGAAGAGAGGCGGGAGTAGTGGGAAAAGGAGCAGAAGGGAGGGTACAGTGGCAAGAGAGGCAGGAAAAGAAGGGTGGGGGGAAGCAAGAGCGTGATAAGTTTGAACATATGTGAATAATAAAAAAACTCCCGTTTTTCAGCTTTTTTAGAAAATAGCTCAAACCTTAAAAAACGCCGTTTTTCCAGGTTTTGGATAATATTACTTATAATCGAGAGCAATAACTTTCTAAGTTTGAAAAGCTGTTTATTTTCCTCAAACTGAAGTTTTTCAAGCTTTTTGGAAGAAATTGATCGAACCTTAAAACAGGCAGTTTTCCATGTTTTAGCTTAATATTACTTACAAACGAAAACATTAATTTGATAAGTTTGAACATATATGCTTTATCCAAAAAACTCCAGTTTTTCAATCTTTTTAGGAAATAGCTCAAACTTTAAAAATGTCGTTTTTTCATGTTTTGGTTAATATAACTTATAATCGAGAGCAATAACTTGCTAAGTTTGAAAAGGTGTTTATTTTCCAAAAACTGACGTTTTTTAAGCTTTTAAGGAAATGGATCAAATTTTAAAAAAGGGCGTTTTTCCATTTTTTGGCTCAGTATTACTTATAAACAAAAACCTTAATTTGATAAGTTTGAACATATGTATCCGGATTATCAAAAACACTCCCGTTTTTCAATCTTTTTTAGGAAATGACTTAAACCTAAAAAACGCCGTTTTTCAATGTTTTCTTTAATATTACTCATAATTGAGGGCAATAAGTGCTAAGTTTGAAAAGCTGTTTATTTTCCCTAAACTGACGTTTTTCAAGCTTTTTTAGGAAATGGATCAAATATTAAAACACGCCGATTTTCCATTTTTTGGCTTAATATTACCTTTTAACGAAAACCTTAATTTCATAAGTTTTATCATGATTATCAAAAAAACTCCCATTTTTCAATTTTATATAGGAAATGGCTCAAACCTTAGAAAACCTTGTTTTTTCATGTTTTGGATAATATTACTTGAAAACGAGAGCAATAACTTGCTCAGTATGAAAAGCTGTTTATTTTAGCGAAACTGAAGTTTTTCAAGCATTTTGGAGAAAATCGATCAAACCTTAAGACAGGCCCTTTTTTCATGTTTCAGCTCAACATTTATGAACGAAAACCTCAATTTGAATAGTTTGAACATATGTGCATTATCAATAAAACTGCCGTTTTTCAATCTTTTTTAGGAAAAGCTCAAACCTTAAAAAACGCCGTTTTTCAATGTTTTCTTTAAATTACTTATAATCGAGAGCAATAACTTGCTAAGTTTGCAAAGCTGTTTATTTTACCCAAACTGATGTTTTTCAAGCTTTTTTAGGAAAAGCTCAAACCTTAAAAAAAAGCCGTTTTTCCATGTTTTCTTTAATATTAGAAAATAAACGAGAGCAATAACCTGCTACGTTTGAAAAGCTGTTTATTTTCCCCAAACTGACGTTCTTTAAACTTTTTGGAGTAATAAGATTACCTAGAAACGAAAACCTTAATTTAATAGGTTTGAACATATGTGGATTATTAAAAAACTCCCATTTTTCAATCTTTTTTAGGAAATGGCTCAAACCTTAAAAAAGGCCGTTTTTCCAGGTTTTCTTTAATATTATTTATAATCTTGAGCAATTTGTGCTAAGCTTGAAAAGCTGTTTATTTTCCTAAAACTGCCGTTTTTCAACTTTTTTAGAAAATTGATCAAATCTTAAAACAGGTCGTTTTTCCATGTTTGAACATATGTGTTTTTTTGCTAAGTTTGAAATGTTTTTAATTTTTCCCAACCTGACGTTTTTCAAGCTTTTTTAGGAAATGGATCTAAGCTTAAAAAAGGTTGTTTTTTCATTTTTGAGCTTAATAATACCTATATAAAAAAACCTTAATTTGATAAGTTTAAACATATTTGGATTTAAAAGAAACCTCCTGTTTTTTAATCTTTTTTTAGAAAATGCCTCAAACCCTAAAAAACGCCGCTTTTATACGTTTTTGATAATATTACTTATAATCGAGAACAATAAATTGCTAAGTTTGAAAAGCTTTTTATTTTCCCCAAACTGACGTTTTTTAAGCTTTTTGGAGGAATTAAATCAAACCTTCACACATGCCGTTTTCCCATGTTTTAGCTTAATATTACTTATAAACGAAAACCTTAATTTGATAAGTTTGAACATATGTGGATTATCAAAAAAACTCCCGTTTTTCAATCTTTTTTAGGAAAAGCTCAAACCTTAAAAAACGCCGTTTTTCAATGTTTTCTTTAATATTACTTATAATCAAGAGCAATAAGTGCTAAGTTCGGAAAGCTGTTTATTTCCTCCAAACTAACGTTTTTCAATCTTTTTTAGGAGATGAATCAAATCTTAAAAAAAGCCGTTTTTCCATGTTTTGACTTAATATTACCTACAAACGAAAACCTTAATTTGATAAGTTTCAACATATGTAGATTATAAAAAAAAAACTCCCGTTTTTCAATCTTTTTGAGGAAATGGCTCCACCTTTAAAAAAAGTTGTTTTTCCAGGAGTTCTTTAATATTACTTATAATCGAGAGCAATAACTTGCTAACTTTGAAAGGCTGTTTATTTTCCCGAAACTGACGTTTTTCCAGCTTTTTTGAGTAATGGATCCAATCTTAAAACAGGCTATTTATCCATGTTTTGGCTTAATATTACGTATAAACGAAAACCTTAATTTGATAAGTTTAAACATATCTAGATTATGCAAAAAACTTCCGTTTTTCAAGCTTTTTTGGGAAATGGATCAAACCTTACAAAAGCCGTTTTTCCAGAATTTCCCTAATATAAAGTATAATCGAGAGAAATAACTTGATAATTTTGAAAAGTTTTATTTTCCCAAATTTGACGTTCTTTAAGCTTTTTGGTGGAAATGGATCAAATCTTAAAACAGGCCGTTTTTCTATGTTTGGCTTAATATTACTTATTAACGAAAACCTTAATTTGATAAGTTTGAACATATGTTGATTATCAAAAAACTTTCGTTTTTCAATCATTTTTAGGAAATGGCTCAAACCCTAAAAAATGCCGTTTTTCCAGGTTTTCATAAAAATTATTTATAATCTTGAGTAATAAGTGCTAAGTTTGAAAAGCTGTTTATTTTCCCCAAACTGACGTTTTTTAAGCTTTTTTAGGAAATGGATCAAATGTTAAAAAAAGCCGTTTTTCAAGGTTTTGGCTTAATATTTCCTATAAACGAAAACATTAATTTGACAAATTTGAACATATGTAGATTATCAAAAAAACTCCCGTTATTTAATCTTTTTTAGGAAATGGCTTAAACCTTAAAAAACGCCGTTTTTCCACGTTTTAGATAATATTACTTATAATCGACAGCAATAACTTGCAAAGATTTAAAAGCTGTTTATCTTTCCCAAACTGACGTTTTTCAATCTTTTTAGAAAATGGCTAAAACCTTAATAAATTCGTTTGTCAAGGTTTTTGTTAATATAACCTAAATATAGAGAAATAAATTGCTAAGTTTTAAAAGCTGATTATTTTAAAAAAACTTCCATTTTTTTAATATTTTTTACGGAATGGCTCAAACCTTTAAAAACGCGGTTTGTCCGGGTTTTGAAAAATATTATTTATAATCGAGAGCAATAATATGCTAAGTTTAAAAAGCTGTTTATTTTCCCCAAACTGACGTTTTTTAAGCTTTTTGATGAAATGAATCAAACCTTATAACAAGCCGTTTTTCTATGTTTTTGCTTAATATTACTTATAAACAAAAACATTAATTTGATAAGTTTGAACAAATGTGGATTATCAAAAAAACTCTCGTTTTTCAATCTTTTTTATTAATGCTCAAACCTTAGTAATCTCGTTTTTTCAATGTTCTGGTTAATATAACATATAATAGAGAGGAATAATTTCGTAAGTTGGAAAAGCTGTTTATTTTCCTGAAACTGATGTTTTTCAAGCTTTTTCATGAAATCGATCAAAACTTGAAACAGGCAGTTTTTCAATGTTTTGGCTATATATAAGTTATAAACGAGAAACTTAATTTGATAAGTTTGAACATATGTGGATTATCAAAAAAACTCTGATTTTTTAATCTTTTTTAGGGAATGGCTCAAACCCTTAAAAAAAGCCGTTTTTCAAAGTTTTCTCTAATATTATTATAATTGAAAGGAATAACTTGCTAAGTTTAAAAAGCTGTTTATTTTCCCTAAACTGACGTTTTTCAAGCTTTTTTAAAAAATCGATCAAACCTTAAAACAGGCTGTTTTTTAATGTTTTAACTTGATATTAGTTATAAACGAAAACTTTAATTTAATACATTTGAACATATGTGGATTATTAAAAAAACTCCCATTTTTCAATATTATTTAGGAAATGGCTCAAACCCTAAAAAAAGCAGTTTTTCCATGTTTTCTTTAATATTACTTATAATCGAAAGCATTAACTTGCTAAGTTTGAAAAGCTGTTTATTTTCAACTACTAAAGTTTTTCAAGCTTTTTTAGCAAATGGATCAAACCTTAAAAAGTGTCGTTTTTCCATATTTTTGCTTATTATTACCTATAAACGAAAACCTTAATTTGATAAGTTTAAACATATGTGAATTATCAAAAACACTCTCGTTTTTCAATCTTTTTAGGAAATGGCTCAAACCTTAATAATGTCGTTTTTCAGAGATTTCTTTAATATTACTTATAATCGAGAGCAATAACTTGCTAAGTTTGAAAGCTGATTATGATCCTCAAACTGACGTTTTTCAAGCTCTTTTAGAAAATCGATAAATCCTTAAAACAGGCCGTTTTTCACTGTTTTGGCTCAATATTACCTATAAACGAAAACCTTAATTTGATAAGTTTGAACATATGTGGATTATCAAAAAAACTTCAGTTTTTCAATCTTTTTTAGGAACTTGCACAAACCTTATAAAAAAACGTTTTTCCAGGATTTCTTTAATATTACTTATAATTAAGATCAATAACTTGCTAAGTTTAAAAAGCTGTTTATTTTCCCCAAACTGACTTTTTTCAAGCTTTTTTAGGAAATAAATAAAATCTTAAAACAGGCCGTTTCACCATGTTTTGGCTTAATATTTCCTATGAACGAAAACCTTAATTTAATAAGTTTGAACATATTTGGATTATAAAAAAAAAACCTTCAGTTTTTTACTCTTTTTAGGAAATGGCTGAAACCTTGATAATGTCGTTTTTCCAGGTTTTTGTTAATGTAACTTATAGTATAGAGAAATAACTTGCTAAGTTTTAAAAGCTCTTTATTTTTCCCAAACTGACGTTTTTCAAGCTTTTTCAGGAAATGGTTCAAATCTTAAAAGCTGTTTATTTTTCCCAAACTAACTTTTTTCAAGCTTTTTTAGGAAATGGATCAAATCTCAAAACAGGCCGTTTTACGATGTTTTGGCTTAATATTACCTATAAACACAAAACCTTAATTTGTAATTTGATAAGTTTGAACATATGTGGATTATCAAAAAAAATCTCGTTTTTTAATCTTTTTTAGGAAATCGCTTAACCTTAAAAAACGCCGTTTTTCCAGGTTCTAGATAATATTCCTTTAAATCGAGAGTACTATCTTGCTAAGTTTTGAAAGCTGTTTTTTTTCCTAAAACTGACGTTTTTCAAGCTTTTTTAGGAAATAGATTATATCTTACAACAGGCCGTTTTTTCCATGTTTTAGCTAGATATTACCTTTAAACGAAAACATTAATTTTATAAGTTTGGACATATGTGGATTATAAAAAAAAATCCGTTTTTCAATCTTTTTAGAAAATGGCTAAAACCTTAATAAAGTCGTTTGTCAAGGTTTTTGTTAATATAACTTAAAATATAAAGAAATAACTTGCTAAGTTTTAAAAGCTGTTTATTTTCCCCAAACTGACGTTTTTCAAGCTTTTTTAGGAAATCGTTTTAACCTTAAAACAGGCCGCTTTTCCAATGTTTCGTGGATTATCAAAAAAACTTCCATTTTTCAATCTTTTTTACGGAATGGCTCAAACCTTAAAAAACGCCGTTTTTTCAGGTTTTGAAAAGCTGTATTTCTCCCCCAAACTGACGTTTTTAAAGCTTTTTGGAGGAAATGGATTAAACCTTAAAACAGAGCGTTTTTCCATGTTTTAGCTTAATATTACTTCAAAGGAAAACCTTAATTTAATAAGTTTGAACATATGTGGATTATCAAAAAACTCCAGTTTTCAATCTTTTTTCTGAAATTGCTTAAACCTTAAAAAGAGCCGTTTTTACAGGATTTTCAATGTTTTCTTTAATATTACTTATAATCGAGAGCAATAAGTGCTAAGTTTAAAAAGCTGTTTATTTCCTCCAAACTAACGTTTTTCTAGCTTTTTTAAGAAATGGATCAAATCTTAAAAAAAGCCGTTTTTCCATGTTTTGACTTAATATTACCTACAAACGAAAACCTTAATTTGATAGGTTTTCCAGGAGTTCTTTAATATTAATTATAATCGAGAGCAATAACTTGCTAACTTTCAAAAGCTGTTTATTTTCCCGGAACCGTCGTTTTTCCAGCTTTTTTTGGTAATGAATCACATCTAAAAACAGGCCGTTTTTCCATGTTTTGGCTTAATATTATCTATAAACGAAAACCTTAATTTGATAAGTTCGAACATATCTAGATTATCCAAAAAAACTCCCGCTTTTCAATCTTTTAAAAGAATGGCTCAAACCTTAATAATGTCCGTTTTTCAAGGATTTTTTCAATATTACATAAAATCGAGAGCAAAAACTTGCTAAGTTTTAAAAGCTGTTTATTTTCCTCAAACTGACGTTTTTCAAGCTTTTTTAAAGAATCGATAAAACCTTAAAACAGGCCGTTTTTCAATGTTTTGGCTCAATATTACCTATAAATGAAAACTTTAATTTGATAAGTTTAAACATATGTGGATTATCAAAAAAACTCCAGTTTTTTAATCTTTTTTAGTAAATTGCTCAAACCTTATAAAAAACGTTTTTCCATGATTTCTTTAATATTACTTATAATTGAGATCAATAACTTGCTAACTTTTAAAAGCTGTTTATTTTCCTCAA
This sequence comes from Ceratothoa steindachneri, assembly GCA_963969495.1. Taxonomy (NCBI): domain Eukaryota; kingdom Metazoa; phylum Arthropoda; class Malacostraca; order Isopoda; family Cymothoidae; genus Ceratothoa; species Ceratothoa steindachneri. The sequence goes on from OZ018328.1 coordinate 115,228,424, forward strand.
ACTGACGTTTTTCAAGCTTTTTTAGGAAATCGAACAAACCTAAAAACAGGCTGTTTTTCATTGTTTTGGCTTAATATAAGTTATAAACGAAAACATTAATTTGATAAGTTTGCACATATGTAAATTATCAAAAAAACTCCTGTTTTTCAATCTTTTTTAGGAAATGGCTACATCCTTAAAAAACGCCGTTTTTTCACGTTTTAGATACTATTACTTATAATCGACAGCAATAAATTGCAAAGTTTTAAAAGCTGTTTATCTTCCCCAAACTGACGTTTTTCAAGGTTTTTTTTAGGAAATCGATCAAACATTTAAACAGGCAGTTTTTTAATGTTTTGGCTTAATATTACATATAAACTTAAACCTTAATTTAAAAAGTTTGAACATATGTGGAATTTGAAAAAACTCCCATTTTTTGAAAAGCTTTTTATTTTCACCAAAGTGACGTTTTTCAAGCTTTTTTAGGAAATCGATCAAACCTTAAAACACGCCGTTTTTCATTGTTTTCGCTTAATATTAGTTATAAACGAAATCCTTAATTTGATACGTTTAAACATATGTGGATTATCAAAAAAACTCCCATTTTTCAATCTTATTTGGGAAATGGCTCAAACCTTAAAAAAAGAAGTTTTTCCATGTTTTCTTTAATATTATTTATAATCGAGAGCATTACCTCGCTAAGTTTGAAAAGCTTTTTATTTTCCCCAAACGGACGTTTTTCAAGCTTTTTTAGGAAATAGATCAAGTCTCAAAAATAGCCGTTTTTTCATGTTTTGGCTTAATATTACCTATAAACGAAAACCTTAATTTGATAAGTTTGAACATATTTGGATTATTAAAAACTTTCGTTTTCAAATCCTTTCAGGAAATGGGTCAAACTTTAAAAAAGCCGTTTTTCCAGATTTTAGTTAGTGTAACTTATAAAAGAGAGCAATACCTTGCTAAGTTTAAAAAGCTGTTTATTTTCGCCCAACTGACGTTTTTTAAGCTTTTTAGAGGTTGTTAAATCTATCCTTAAAACATGCCGTTTTCCCATGTTTTAGCTTAATATTACTTATAAACGAATTGATGCATTACTTTGCATTTCCCCAAGTTAAAAGGCATTTGCCACGTGTCCGACCACTCCCCAATCTTCCTAAGATCTTCCTGCAGGCGAGCAGTATTTCCATCCTTTGCAACGTTCATACCAAGCTTGGTATCGTCGGCAAATTTTGAAATCTTGGCAACCATGTCACCTTTCATGTCGTAGACGTAGATGATGAATAGTAGTGGTTCCAGGACAGAACCTTGAGGCACCCCGCTAGTAACGGGAACCCACTCAGAAGCCTGTCCATTCACCACCACCCGTTGCCATCTGCCACTTAGCCAGTTCTCGATCCAGCCGGCTACTTTTCCGTCTATGCCCAGCGCTCGCATTTCCGGAAAAGGCGGCGGTGTTGTACCTTATCAAAGGCTTTCTGAAAGTCTAAGTAGACCACATCCACCGCCTTGTCCCGATCGTGCTCACTAAAGACGAAGTGGAAGAATTCCACAAGGTTCGTCATGCATGACCGTTGCCTTCGGAAGCCGTGCTGGGAACTCCTCAGTAGCAGGTTTGACTCTAAATACGACGTCATTTTGTCCACCATCATGCTTTCCATGAGTTTACCGACTATCGAAGTCAGACTGATAGGTCGGTAGTTTGACGGATGGCTGGGATCTCCTTTCTTGAAGATCGGAGTCACCTCCGCCTCACGCTAGCCTCTAGGAACGCATCCGGTCTGGATTGACATGTTAAAGATAGCGCACAGATGTCGTGATACTTCATTGCACACTTCCTTCAACACCTTGGATAGAAACCCGTCCGGTCAAGGGGACTTATTCGTCTTTAGGTCAGCGATCTTTTTCTTTATTTCTCCTTCGGTGAAGTCCATTAGCTCCAGCTTTTCCCCCGAGTAGGAATCCGTGTGCTGAAGGATGGGACCACACTCTTTAGTAAACACTGAAGAGAAGTAGTTATTGAGCAGGTTAGCATTTTCTGAAACTGAGTGAGTTAATGCACCCTCCTCATCCACTAAGGGCCCAATCCTACGATGAATTGGTTCACGGGTATTTACATAGCCGAAGAACTCTTTGGGATTCTCCTCGCAGAGTCTCGCCACTCGGAGTTCCTCAGACCGCTTAGCCGCCCTTATGCTGGACTTCACTCTTCTGGCTAGCCTCCGGTACTCATCAAAGGCACCCGAGATCTTCGATCGCCGGTACGCATTTCTCTTCTCCCTAAGCACTTGGCCGATTTTTCGATTAAACCACTTTGGTTGAACAGAAGACCAACGGAGGCATTTCAGAGGGATGCAAATTGATTGAATACTCATGAACTTATTTTTGAAATTGTTCCACGAATCCTCAATCTCTTCGCATACGAAGGCTTGCAAAGTCTGCTCGCTCTTCTCAAGTCAAGTTTCCTTGATTGACTGGCAACAGACCTTACCTTCGGGATCTTGACGGTAAATCTAACTAGCTGGTGATCACTATCACCGAGCTCTTCGCCTACAGAGACATCCTCAACTATATCATCCTCAGAGGTGAAGACCAAGTCGAGGATATTATCTCCTCTCGTCGGATCTCTGACCCATTGAGTGAGGAACTCGTTGTTGGCGAACTCCAAGAGTAGCGCGCTCTCGCCACAGGCTGATCTGGATTCCCGGTCAACTTGTCTGTTGAAGTAGCCCATAACAAAGCACACTCGGCCTTGAACAAGCTCACCCAGCAGCTGGTACAGTTCTCTGTCCTTCTCAACGGGTTGGAAAGGGGGTCTGTAAAGCACCAGGGTCCTTATCTGACAAGACCTATCTCTAGGTCAACGCCTAGGAGCTCGTGATCGCATATAATGTTGTAGTTCGTAGATTTTATTGTATCCTTGACATACAACATTACACCGCCACCCTCTCTGTCTGGCCTATCTTTGTGGAAGAGTTGATAGCCAGGAATCGTGAATTCGCCTTCAAAGTCTCTATTTGAGGTTTTTATCCACGATTCTGTTATGGCTACTATTTCGGGTTCTTCCGTCGCTACGAGGCCACGGAGCTCAGAAAACTTGTACTTGATTGACCTCGCATTGAACAGAATAACTTTCATGGAGTCCCCAACTGTAGGACTCCCTACGCTCTTCCGTTTCCCGGCTTGTTTGTTGGCGAGTCACCCCTCTTTGCGATCTCTGAGAAGGTCGTTCCTGGAGTGACACGGGCGTACTGGCGTACGTCCGCCCTCACTCTGGGCCGGATACTCCTTTCAGTCCTCTCTATGACATCCTGGATGATGTTCTACAGAAAGGCCTTTCCTTTAAAGGAAAGATGTACCCCATCCCTTTGGTAGAGATCATTTCTACAAAAAAAGGTGTGGTACGGGTCCACAAAAAGACCCCCTCTGCCGTACACAAATCTGCCAGGCGCCGGTTTAAAGAGACATTCATCGAGTGAGCGGTCCGTGTTGGACCTCTTCTCGGGAGCATCCAGACTACCACACGCTTGCGTGTTTTCAGACCACAGTCGTCCACGGCACCCATGACCGTGTGGAGGATTTTATCTGCAGGGCCTACCCTACCTCCTCTCAGGTAGAGGTCGTTTCCACTGACCATCAGAGCAACGACTGAGCTCTCAGAAATCTGTGATTTCTCAGCCTCTACTCTTATGTGGTGGTTACCACTTCCTGGCAGGCAGCTTACCTTCACACTAGTGCGAAGGCGGGCCGCTAGCAGGGACTGCAGACCCCATGCTTGAGAATCACTAATAAGGGTGACTCTTGCACATTTGTCTGCAGGCGACTTAGTCTTTCCTCTCGGAAGCGACTTGCCGCTTTCCTCTTGTATCTTTCTTTTTCTTCTTCTTTTTCTTATTTTTCTTGTCTTCATTTGTTTTCTCTTCTTCCGTTTCTCTTTTTTCTTCTTCTCTTTCCCCTTTCCCTTGCGCACCAGTAACGCTCGAATCCTCTACACTGGGGTGAGCTGCATTAAGGTCGTTTTTCTTCTTTTTATTCTTTTTTCTTTTTCTTCTTCTCATTTGCTTCTCCGTATAGCTGAAGTGGGACTGCCAATGCAGTTTCACCTCCTTGAGCTGGAGTCACATCAGCGGAACCACCCAAGTTAGTGGGACTTTCGTCTCGAGCTTGAGCTGACTGGGCCTCTAGTTTAGAGGCTAGCTCTAGGATTTTTTCCTCGAGACGCCGAATCTAAAGTGCGTGCTGCGTTTCTAGGGTCTGTATTTTACTTTCCAGTGCCCTAGATTTTTCTTCAGAGGTTGTGGAGAGATCCTTGAGTTCATTGCAGTATGCCACTGCCCCTCGGACCTCTCCTTTAAGGATGCAGTCAGTGCATATACTTCCCGGATGGCATTTCGAAAAACATCCTTCCGGGAAGTCCACGCACCACCTATCCTTCTGGCATATCGCACATGTATATTTGAGTGCAGCTGGACCTTTTTTTCCCTGTCATTTTGAACACTTTTGCTCTTTCAAAACTTTGCGACCAATCAATAGAAAAAAGGGGGTTGGTGAGTTCTCCCCGCGTGAGTCGCTCCCGCCTATCGATCGGAGACGTTTCGGATCTTTCAGGAGGCACGCTCTATGAACTGCTGTTCGTCCGACCGAGTCGTCAAGCCTTGGCGTGCCGTGGCTCCCAACCAAGCAGCACAGACGGTCCCCCAGGGGCCATCGATTTGTCACCAGGTGGGCAACAACGAAGCACGCCCCGTACTAAACTCCTACTAGTTTCCTTCGCGACGGCCAAGATCTCGGAGCAGCGTTCAATGGATATCCCGCCACACCAAGAAACTCGACCCAAGGCTTTTTGTTGGCCTGGCAACCAACATGGGAACAAAGGACCGTCACCACGGACCAATGCTCCTAGACGCACCCGTCAACGGTCACTGGGAATGGTCAATAATTATGCGCTAGGAAAGGGGTTAACGGGGCACTACCCTCATCCCATTCATCGTGCCCCAGCGCCTAAGACCCCTCAAGTCTTAGTCTCTCGCAACCAGTGAGCGTCGATTGGCGTTGTTTATAGAGGTTCCAAAGCCTCTCTTCTGACGCATGAGGTAGCTACCAGATCCTTATATGTAGATAGATAAAAAAAGGGTAAGAGTGACATGATAGGAATAGGGGTTGTTTTTTGTTGCTTTTTTCTTTTGGTATAAGTAGAAGAAATAGGATTCATGTGAAAAAAAAGAAGATGGATAGATTAGGATAAAGAAAGATGCACTTAGTCTGGAACCTAATTTTCGACCAAATCGACAAGGGAAACCCTGCCAGGGGTACCAGAAGATAGGTACCCCCGCCGACATAGCTCGAAAAGTCAAAGGTACACACAAGCTCTCTTCCCGCGACAAGGGGGCGTCACCTCTCTCTCTACTTTCTTTCGTTCCATAAAAGCAAGTTTATGTATGCGGCGCCTGTGAGAGATAAAAGGAGTGTGACTGCTGCGCGTGTGATTGAGCAGTTGTTATTTCCTATGTGTGTATGGAAAGCTAGGAGATTGCGAGTGAAGTGTTTGAGCGAATGTTGAGAAAGAATGTTGTGAAACGTGTGAGAACGACTCCGTATGTACCGTCTTCGAATGGGTTGGCTGAGCGTACAACTAGAACCTTGTGTGAGATGTTGAGAATGATGAGTACGACTTTGAATAACTGGGATGAATGGTTGAGCAGAATGTTATGGGTGTGTAAATCGACAGTGCATAGTGCAACTGGTTTGTTTCCGTGTCAGTTTGTTGTGAATTTTGAAAGATAGGTTTCGTTTGAGTGAAATTAAGCAGAGTGTATGGCGTGAGGCGCATGAAAAATTTCGTTTGTTTGAAATTGGTGTAAGATATTGAAGGTAAAAGAAGTAAAAGGTAGGTTGAATGTGTCGAAGATGAGTGAAAAGTTTGAAGGACCGTATAGAGTTGTGAGATTCTGGGAGAATGGTATGACGTATGTTTTGGAGAGTTTGAATGAAGGTGTGACTGAGAGAGTGCGGGCTCATCAGAGCCAGTTAATGAGATGGAGAGAACCTCCTGACTACCTGGTGACTCATCCAGTGTATGAACTGTGCAGAGAGAGAGGTAAAGTGCATGATGATGAGATTGAATGTGATAGTATGGATCTGTCTGGGAAAGAGCTAGTCTTGGTCTCGAGTAGAAAGCGTACAAGTAAGAGTGAAAGGAAGAATGCAAGTATGAATGAAAGTAAGTCTTAGCAGAGTCTTTCTGGTATGGGGGAGCTTGAAAGAGAGATTGAGTGTTTGCATAAACAGGTGAGTGATTTGGCTGATGTAAGTAGACGAGTGAGTGTGCTGCCTGTGCCGGATTTTTCTGGTTTTGGGAACAGTATGAATGATAAGGTGTTTGGACAGAATGAACCTAGTGTGGCTGATTTTTATAGTTTTACGAATGGTAAGGTTAGAGGTGAGTTTGATGTGGAGAGTGAGGAGGTAACTGACTTTTCTTTCTGGCTTCTAGTGGGAACCAGTTGAAGGGGGTTTCTGGTGTAGCCGCTGAGAGTAGAAGGGATGTGAGTGATTTGTCTGTTTCGCAAGAGTGTACCTTGAGTTGGATGAGAGTTGTGAGTGAGTAGCTGATTAATGGGGTATGAAGAGTGAAGGTTCTAAACGGAAGAGTATGAAAGAGTTCTGTCGAGAGATGGGAAAACTGGTAATGAAGGCTAAGAGTATGGTGGACGACATGATTGATAGTGACGAGGAGACTAACAGGATGACTGACGAACAATCCCGACAGATTGCTACGCGTAACCAGGAACCAGTAGACGAGTGTGAATGGGTGCAGAAGGGCGCGATTGAGTATAAAAGGTATCGTGAGTAAGGATTGAGAGTGACTGTAATCAAATGGCATAAGAAAGGAAGGGTGTCGTGGAGTGAATGTGAGTGCGTGTTAATGGCCATTCTCCCACCCCTTTTGCAATACCGTCTCCCTTCCTCTGTAAGAATGTGTGTGTTTGAATGTGAATGTTTTATGTTTTTTTACTTTTTATATATATATATATATATATATATATATATATATATATATATATATATATATATATATATATTTTAATTGATTTTCATGTTTTGTATAAAATGTTTTTCTCTTCCTCGGCTAAATGTTAAATTTTCGAAAGGCCACTCTTTTAAATTCGAAGATAATCCTACAATTTGTAAAGAGTGGCCATAATATACTCGTAGTATTATATCGAGCTCGGTGGTACCAGCCTTTTTTTGTAAAGAGTCTGCAGCAATTGTGAACCCTCGAACGGCAGCTGGCAGGACTTCCTCTGGGAGTAAAACGTGAGGCCTTTTCATTTTTGTTGGATCCAGTGTGCTTGTTAGGCCTCTTTTGTATCGTTCCTTTAGTTGTGTGTATATAGTATTTTGTAAGGATTGTATTTGCTTTTTTTTAATTATCTCTTGTTTGTTTAGTGGTAGGATTGATATATATATAAGATTGTGGATATTTCACCATTAAGTAAGATTGTTTTTTTTTTACGAGATCTCAAATTTATTTGCGCTATCTCTTGTAAATATTTACCCCATCCCCCATATTTTTGGTAAGTAAAGGACTGCACATACAATCCGTTTCATTTATACCTCGATTTCTCACGTCCGAATTAGTGTAGGAAGCGGGTTGGATCGATTGGGTGTTTAGGGTAGATTTTCGGCTCGATACAAATCCGCATTACACAATCTTTGAAAGGGCGTTCTCTAAATTAATAAATATCGAAAAGATCTCTCGAACTCGGCGCGCCAATTGGGATGCCATGCATCTACCGGGAGAACGTCTTGTCACGATAGAATAACAGGGAGAGTAACTTTTGACATAATTAGGCAATCGGAACACCTGAGATCAATCGTAGCGATGATACAATGTGGAGTACCTTCCTCTCTTCTGGAGATGCCAGAACAATAGATAATGTAGACTCACCAATTCGAAATCATGTAAGAGCTGGCCTAGTTGACAGCTGCTAAAATCTACATTCCGATGTTATTTACCAAAATGCTACCCCTTGTATGGCGCATTTTAAATTATTTAATCAATGCCGAGATCCCATAGTCGTGGTATCGCTTGCATCCTCAAAGCCACTCGTGTTTTCTCCACTCGCCAGACAAAGTAAGTTACCAAATATGCCCCTATAATCAAAGTTATTCGAAGGTCCAGAATGTAATTTCCCTTTTTTCCATACCACTCGAATTCATACCCGCATATTCACACCCATGTGCAAACCCAGGATATATTACATTTAATATAAATTAATACACATAACTCATCTGAATATCTTTCATTTGTAATCAATTTCAATTGCTATTCTCATCTGTCTATTTCTTATCTTCTCCTTAGCTCCTAATTATGCAGGATTTATTGAAGTCGTCAGCAACGGCTACATTATTTACTTTTGTCTGCAGCTTTCTTGTAGCTTTGACTATATTCTCAACAGATGGCTCTAGGCGAGTAAAATTGCTCGGAGGAGGCATAACTTTATTTGTTTAGACGTCTTCAGGGCAGTATGGGGAACGTAATATTACAGGAAAATTTATTGAATGTGTTTGAACATTACGGTAAGAAAACAGACCAATCAACTAACTCGAAAAATACATGGATAGATTTAAGTTTAAGAATATTTTGAACATTATTGTAAGGAAACGGACGAATCAATTAACATGAAAAAACCGCTTCACTCCGAATAAGATACTCCAGATTCACCGAGAGATCTTTCGAAGTCCTACTTATCAACGATTCAACTTAGAGATTTTTACGTAGGCGAAGAAATACTCTAAGCGTCAAGACCGCTGACGTCACTGCCCCCGTTTGTAGAGTAGCGGATGTATACGCGCAGGGGAGGATCCCTAGTTGGAAGGCGACGATTTTCGTCTTGGAATTTGCTTCTCTCCATACGACAGCAGCACACCTCGTTCCTGATAACTTCTCTGCCAGTAGAGGCCTGTAGAAACCACTGGCTTCTGTCTTGTACGAACCACAGAAGGAAGCCCTACAGGGGGCGCGAAGAATGGGGGCCCCAGTAGGGGGCGGAGTGGACAGGACCGGCAGGTGGGCCCTTTTTAGACATTTTATTTTTAGGTAGGGCAGAGCAAGGTGGAACGAGTCGTCAACGGCTTTCACTGCATCTGCAGCCGATCTTGATGGTGCCTATGCACCGAGATGTGTGCATCGAGATGTGGGCAACCAAACTCCTTGGTAGGCTTTCTGGAAAAGAAGCTTCCCCAGAGGGCCGTCCATCATAGACAACCTCAGGTGTGAAGAAAGGATCCCGCTCTGGTTCAAAGAGCGCCACCCCAAGTCGCCGAGGGATAAAGTCTTCGAGACCATTTTTGCCACCATTGGGGTTGCAATATGCTATCTAGTGGCCTAATCCTATGGCTATCTGGCTATATGCGATAGCAACCTAGACGTCGACAAATTCCTAAGTGTAAACTCCTGCTCAAAACTCGACAAGATCACCTTGTTCCTAAAGGTCCCACCACACGTGTCTGCCCAAAGGTCAATTATCTGCCGTCGCCTTGACCACTGGGTCTGGTCAGACAGTGCAGTAGAAATGAAGGCTGAAATCGAAGACAAACAAAGTTGGGCAAAAATCGATGAAATTTACAAGTTTAAAAATCGTGATGGAAGTAAGTACACCCACCTCTTCAAAGTAACCTTCCAGACATCCGAGATGGCCGCCAAGGCGTCAGAGGCAGGCTTAATTATGTTCTGTACCAAGATATCAGCCTCGTGCATTGAGAGAGAGAGACCTTTGTTTCAGTACAGCTCTGCTTCTCATAAGAAGAGTGCTCAGATAGATATAAGATATCGGTAATTAGTGCCCTCGTGAACAGAGCATTCTCGCACTCCTCCAATTGGGTAACGATTGATGCTGAGCTTAAGCGAATGAATCAGCTCCTTATGAGCAATGGCTATTCACAAACCGTATTCGAATTAATCTTTAAGCAAAAGATAAACTCTACCCTCCTTCCGACGGACAGACCAGAAAACCTCACGTCAATAGACATATACTACCATGCAAAAATGAACGCAGGCTACAAGGAAGACGAGAAGATTCTCTGAGCCATTATACACCACAATATTTCCCCAGCCAACTCCGAGCATAAAATCAACTTGGTCATATATTACAAGACCAGAAAAACACGATCTCTCTTCATGAAGAACAGTTGTCTCCCCGCGATGAACACCCTACAAGAGGCCAACCTATTGTATGAATACTCGTGCAATGTCGGTGACTGCGTTCACCGCAACTCTAAATACATAGGGATGACTTCTACAAAATTTTCAAGCAGGTTGACGATGCCCCTATCAAGCGACATGCTGCAACGCATCATACATCAATTACAAGAGAAATGCTCACCCAAAACACCTCCTTCATCTTCCTTGATCCTGACGGCCGAAGACTCCGAACGACTGAGGCAGTTATGATTTTCCAACGCAGAAGACCTTCAATAAAATACACAACTCCAGCCAGAGACTATCCTCTCAATGACTCGCTGTCAGAATCTGCGACGCCCCCTCATGGAACCAAAATTGTCCTAAACCTTTTCCTCCTTTTGTTTATACCCAACATCAATTTTTTTTTGTTCTCGAACATATTTTTAAACATATCTATGTATTCTCGCGTTAGTTGATTAGTCCGTTTCCTTACAATAATGTTCAAAATATTCTTAAACATAAATCTAGCCATGTATTTTTCGAGTTAGTTGATCGCTGCGTTTTCTTACCGTAATGTTCAAACATATTCAATATACTCGTATTTTCCTGTAATATCAGGTTCACCATTCTGCCCCGAAGATGACTTGATGTTTAGTCGAAAGACGTCTAGGCAAATAATGTTATGCCTCTTCTGAGCAATTTTCCTCGCCTTGAGCCATCTGTTAAGACTATAGTAAAAGTTATAAGAAAGCTGCAGCCAAAAGTAAACAATGTAGCCGTTGCTGTCGACTTTAATGAATCCTGCATATATATATATATATATATATATATATATATATATATATATATATATATATATATATATATATATATATATATATATATATATATATATATATATATATATATATATATATATATATATATATATATATATATATATATATATATTTATATATATATCTGACGCCATGATTGGCTAATTTTTGTAATACTTATGTTCGCGTAGAAATACTACATATATATAATGTAGCAATTTTTGAATAATTCCAAGTTTCCGCACACTGCGAGCCTCCCGCAGGGGAGAGCCTGTCCCCCACTATCTACTTGATTTACACCGCTGATGTCCCAGCCCCTGTAAGCCCCACTTGCCTCAACATTCAACTTGCCTATGATTTCACCCACATAATCACTTGTCCATGGAGGAATGCGCCTTGGCAAGCTCGTATGACAGCAGCAAAAATTAAAAATCTTAACACCTACAAGGCCTGGTGGAAGATCCGCACCAACCAGGAAAAGTTCAAAGTAGTCCCCATAAGCAGGAGACTACTTTAGGACGTCAGGGTGGAGGATAGACGTTATCCCTACACCACGAAGTGCAATATACTCAGAAGGAAGATTACCTCATCCGGGTACAACAAGCACGTCCAAGAAAGAATCACCAAGGCCACTGCTACAGTCAAAACTCTATACAGGTTCTGAAATCTTCGCCAAGGCAATAAAATAAAAGATCTACAATGCACCTGAAAGATCGACGCTGTTATACCCCGCTTCCGCCCTCTCGTGTGTCTCGAAGACACAAAAGAGGAAACTACAAGTGGTGCAGAACAGATGTGTGTACCTAATTACAGGTACACTCAGGCGAGAAAGAAGACGCAAGGAAGAGCTGCATTGGGAGGCGGGGTTAACTCCCCTTAAAATTGTCATAGAAGAGCGGACAAGGAATAAGCAGGAAATGGGTAATGGTGAATTGGACACAAGAGGAATAAGTCACGCACTTCTGGCGGAGCAGAAGTTCGTTCTACACATGAAAATAGAAAGGTTTTTTACCCTAAACCAAACAAACAACCCAGCCAAGAAAAAGAATACCTAATTGTGAAACTTTTGATCATGTATCGGATATTTATTGCACACACTATATATATATATATATATATATATATATATATATACAGGGGTTAGACAAAATAATGGAAACATTAACTAATGCACCCATTCACACCAAAAAAAAAATTTAAAACTTGTTTAAAATGCCTGAAAATGACGTTGAATACATATTGGTCTCCAAAATTCACAGATTTTGCCATAATCAAGTTTTTTTGTGTGTAAATTGGAGCAAAAACTAGGGGATATATTCCCTCTAAAAAGCGTCTACGAAGGAGCTAGAGCAGGTTTCACTCGAAAACAGTTAAATTTGTATATATAACAGCCCAAAGCTGTATGAATCGATTGGTCGGCGTATTGAATCTATTTATACTGCTAAGGAAGAGGGGACTCAAACTCAGTAATTTAATTAATGTTTCCATTATTTTGTCCAACCCCTGCATATATATATATATATATATATATATATATATATATATATATATATATATAAGTAAAATATTAAGCTTCAATAATAAAGGGCTTAAACATTCTAAATTATCTATTCCCGAAGCTGGCCCGTTTTTCATTTCGTATTATCTCCCTTCTAAAATTCTCGTTTTAGTTCAACGCAATCCATTCATAACATCGTTCAATCGTCTGAATTTAATCTCAATTGTTTTATTGGTACCCCTAGACTCGTTCAATTATATAATTCGATTGTCTAATTACGAGAAAATTATATAGTTGGTTTCACGCCTTACTTTCCGCCCGCTTGTGTTCCAAATTTAAATTCACCAATATTGGGCTCTGATTATGCACGGCACGAGGAACATCCATCCCCCCATTATTTTACTCACGTGTCAGAATTTCCACCCGCTATCACGCATTAATCTACTGAGCCGTCCGCACTAAATTTTCACTCCAACTCGGAAATAACGTTTCTGTTCACTTTGCTTCAAACTTCCTCATTGATTTAATCTCCTCAAATTTTATTTTAATAACCTGGAAAAGTTTATACTTTACATATCCCCTCACACAACATGGACATTAGACAACACAGTTTTGATTTATATTGCCACATAATCGGCTGCCACAACAGCTGCAATTTGCACAACCACCCAAGCAATTCAGACCTTCTCTTCTTTCCCTACGTGATGCAATTCGACCGTTGCGATAAAGCTCAAAGCACCCACCCTTGGTCCTTCTTCCCGCTTTCAATGCAACCAACGCAATCACGTGGTTGGAAATATGCGACAGATTTGTAGGTCTTCACCCTTTCATGGATCAAAAGCGCATAATTTACGTCACGCAGAATGTACCCATGAGTATTTTTACTTTATTCTGGGTTATTTGAAGGAAGGAAGCTTTTAAGCTCGAATTCGATGGGTCTCAGGTCGAAGATATACAGGAGCTCCTAAATATTTCGCAAATAAGCGATAGGCGTCCCACGCGGTTCCTTGAGAGCATGTCAAGGAATTGATCAGGGAGAAAGGCACTCAGTCTGAGCTTTTCGACTCCTTCCTGGCAGAGATTTTCATGTTTCATGCGTGGGATCACGGACTATATTAGCCCCCTTATTATGATTGGGAAACATATTAACTTAGCCCAAATAGCCAAAGCATCAGAAGATATATTCCTATGGGTCTGTCTCACAAATTCTGATTCCTATTTCTAATCCAACTATTTCATAGTTTCAGATAACAACGGAGTCTTCCGACAACAGGCTGTAGCCGTGTAACCTTTCTTTCCATTCAACACTGGACTTAGCTACTGCATTGGATAGGATAGAGAAGAAGTTACAAAATTTGAAATTCAGATGTAGGACCGCGCGAGTGCACAGTGACATGGGTGAACGAAGCGCCAGGCGCCGTTCTTCCTCCCGAAGGCGAAACAAACGCGGACATTATAGCAAAAGAGGTGAGACGCAGCATTCCTTTTCTCATTCTTCTTCCACCTATCCTTCTGCACCTAAATTTTCTTACAATGAATTAAAAAGTATGTGCTTGTACCATCAAAAATATGCTAGTAACGCGGTACACTGTGTACAGCCTTGTCAACATTATCACTCATCCTATTCTCATTCTCAATCAAATGCTCGCTCTTCTTAATTTCGCCCTTCTCCTTCTCATGCTTCTTTCATCCAACAAACTACTTGGTGCTGCTACCACAACAAATATGGTGCACCAGCCGTAAAATGCTCGCAACCCTGTACATATTTACAAACAGTGCCTTCTTCATCTAAAATTAATCTACCATGTTCATCTCGACCGTCCCTTCACTTCCTCAGGTAGATCAACAATTGCATATTTACGACCCACATTTTTGTTTTTTTTTCATATATAGTTGACACTGGTGCTCAATGTAGTGTTATTCCAGCATATATGGAGGATAATGCTCGTTACTCTTCTGATCTTGTCCTTAAAGCCACTAATTCCTCGGATATAATGACCTATGGAAGGCGTATACAGTTGTCTTACAACCTCCGTCTGGTTTTTCGATGGACGTTTATTATTGCAGAGGCTGACGTTCCTATTTTGGGCCTCGATTTTCTCTCTGTTTACGACCTTTTGGTCGATTCTCGCAATTCTAAGCTTATCGATTGCACTACATTTCTCACAGTTTTGGGTTCATTTTTTCCTACTCGCAGTTTGCCTCTGTCTGTCAGGTTTTGTTTAAACTATCACCTTCTACATGAATTTACCGGCCTTAGTGTCTCATATGTACAAAATCAGGCCTATTAAAAACAGTGTGGTTCACCTGGATAAGATACGATAGGAGGACATTTCATCTAACGCCCCCGTCGTCTAGCCCCAGATAAAGTCACATTTATGAAACAATAGTTCACTTTCACAGTAGAATCTGGCATACCTAGCCATTCGCTTCTCTTTGGGCCTCTCTACTTCATATTGTACCAAAAGCAACTCTAGATGAGTAGAGTGCTGTGGGTGATTGTAGGCGGCTAATTGTCAATACCTTTCCTGATAGGTATTCTTGCCCTTGTCTGTCTGACTTCAATTCTGCTCTCTTCGGTTGTTTAATCTTTTCTCGACTCGATCTGTCTTGTGCTTTCAAACAGCTGTTAATTCACTTAAGTGATAACCCAAAGACAGCTAACACCATGCCAATTGGTTCATTCGTCATGATCCGAATGCCTTATGATCTTCGTAACAGTGGTCAGACCTTTCATCCTTTCATGGATCTGGTTTTGAGAGGTCTACCTTTTGTTTTGGTTGCATAAGCGACCTCCTGATAGCAGCTTCATCTTTGGAGGAGAATCTATATTTTCTTCCTCTGGTGTTTGCTCGACTTGAAAAGTATAGTATCGTACTTAACACTTAGAATTGTGTCTTTGGTATCGCATAACTCTCCTTTCTTGGGCATCATGTTTCTCCTGACGGAATCCTTCCTCTCAAAGACTAAGATCCTGCCTTCGAGATTTCCCCCGGCCATCTTCGCTCTATCAACTTCGTCGGCTCCGTAGTATAATTAACTTTTACCATATATTTCTTCCTGATGTACCTAGAATCATGCAACCAGTCTACACTCTCCTCACAATCACCAAGAAGAACTCTCCTTTATCATGATTTTCCAAGTGGTACGAAGCTTTGTCTCCCACCAAAGAAGCTATAGCATCCGCCATTTGAGTGTTACATCCTTGCCCAGAAGCCTCATTGAACGTTGTCTCGGATGCGTCAGCCCCCCATGTAGGTGCTTCTTTACAACAAAATGAATAACACCTTTTCAAGGGAATGGCTCGGATATATCTCACCATCTACCACTTCTGACAATATTTGGAAGGAGGTGAGTATTCTGTCTTCACTGACCACAAGCTATTGGTTGGTGCACTATCCGCTCATAGCATTTTTTCTTATCTGCGCACTCTGCAGTCGATTATCGTCATCTAGACTTAAGCTTGCAGCTTACAAGCGACATTAAATACGTTCCTGGCACTTCAAACGTCATACTGGACACGCTTTATTGCATATTTCCAATATCAGGCACGCAAATCTCACTTGCTGGAAAGTTACCTTTGATTATTTGGCGCATTCTTTCCTGGGCAATTCTTTTTTTTTCTACTAACCACACTCTACCCTCTTATCTTGATTCTTCTTCAGACTTAAAAAATTTTATAGGGGAAAGACCGAAATTAGGCGTACCTTCCCAAAAGTGCCTGCTAACCAGAGAACTTTCTTGCCAAAAGAGATGTTAAACTTTTGCCATGTTTTTGTCCTTCACGACTCAACTCGCTCCTCATTACAACTCGTTTATGATGGACCCTATCTCGTCATCTCTAGGAAGCTAAATTATTTATACTGAAGCTTGGTACCAAGCACGATACTGTTTCTCTGGATCACCTGAAACCGGCCTTTATTGATGCTGTTCACCCTAAACAGCCTTCATCTTCTTTTCCTTCCACTATCTCACAAACTGGTTCAGTGATTCACCTAACTCACTACTACCTAATCTCTCCACCAATCACCTTAACCTTGCCCATATCTCCTTCCAGATTGCTGCCGCTTCCTCTTTAGTCGCAGGAAACCCCGTCGTCACAGCCAGCCAGTCAGATGACGATTTCTCCACCTCTGGACACCCCGCAATCAGCAAGCCAGACTCAAAATTTCCTGGTATCAAGAGACGCCAGCACGGAAATGACAACCAAACGGATTACCATCGATCCGTCCACCTTCGCTTGTGTCATTGCCTCGTTTGCATCTTATGACACTACCAGCAATTTCTTCCCCAACAATCGTAGCCGCCCAGTGGTGTCATCACACGGTCTTGTAGCGTGGTAAATAGACCTGGAAGATATCTGGGCTCGCAAAAAACCTTGTTGTAACTTGGTGGGTAACTCTATTAACGGGAATGTATTGTAGCAGCTGTCATCTCGAGGCTCCTCCAAAATTTTGTCAAATGCCCTTGTCATTTTTCCCGTGTAAGAGCTTACTCCTCGTACTAAATTCAATTATGACATTTCATGTACGAAATTCCGATTCTGTTAACCCCAATACGATTTGTACGGTTATTCCCAACCAATCACAAACCTTGCCTTAAGCATTTTGAATCAACCATTCAATGTCGAGATCCCTTAGTCTTGCATCCCCAAAGCTACTTGTGTTTTCTTTAACCACCCTACTAGGCCACTTTCCAACAATGTTCCTATAATCAAAGTTATTCGAATGTCTAACTGTCCAGAATGTAATTTCCCTTTATTTTCCTTGGAATTTCCAGGCCGACGTGAGGTTATATCCCGTGAGGTTATATATATATATATATATATATATATATATATATATATATATATATATATATATATATATATATATATATATATATATTTATATATATATCCAAAAAAGTACAGTAGCGTACCTGTAACTATAGCGATAAAACCATAGCAATAGGACTAATTTTATATGCGAAATCAGGTTTCGACGGAGACATCCGTCATTGTCAGTCGCTAGTGAACAAGTGAGATACAGAAGTTGCTTAACGCACAAACACACAAATCAGTGGCGCTAAGGTGGAAGATACAAGAGTGTGTCGGGATTTTTGAGAAACGGAAGTATAAATTTCTTGCTTATTAAGGTATTAGTGTTAAATTGGACGTCGGAAGTATTAAAGTTGGGAATTTCTTTTATAAGTGCCGATTCAATTAAGCGTCGATGTATATAATTGTGAGACTTATAAACTATTTTAGCATTATCAATATTAATTTGATGATTTTCATTGGACATATGTAGAAATATACCACGTCGCATATCGCATTTGTGTTCATTTATTCTCTTGGAAAATCTGCTGCTTTCACTGATATATAATTCATTACATGATTTGTATGGAATAAAATAATGCAAATATCTTCAACTTATCAAATTAAAGTCTCCGTTTATAAGTAATATTAAGCAAAAACATGCAAAAATGGCCAGTTTTGAGATTCGATTGATTTCCCCCAAAAAGCTTAAAAAACGTCAGTTTTGAGAAAATAAACCGTTTTTCAAACTTAGCAAGTTATTCCTATCAAATCTAAGTAATATTAACCAAAACCTAGAAAAACAGCCGTTTTTAGGTTTGAGCCATTGCCTTAGAAAGTTTTAAAAACGGGAATTTTTTAAATAATGCAAATATCTTCAACTTATCAAATTAAGGTTTCCGATTATAAGTAATATTAGGCAAAAACATTGAAAAACGGCCGGTTTTGAGATTCAATCGATTTCCCCCAAAAAAGCTTAAAAAACGTCAGTTTTGGGAAAATAAACTAATTTCAAACTTAGCAATTTATTGCTCTCGAATCTAAGTAATATAAACCAAAACCTGGAAAAACAGCTGTTTTTAAGGTTTGATCCATTTCCTAAAAAAGATTGAAAAACTAAAGTTTTTTGGATAATGCAAATATCTTCAACTTATCAAGTTAAGGTCTCCGATTATAATTAATATTAGGCAAAAACATGGAAAAACGGCTAGTTTTGAGATTCGATCGATTTCTTAAAAAAAAAGCTTAAAAACCGTCAGTTTTGGGAAAATAAACCATTTTTCAAACTTAGCAAGTTATTGCTCTCGAATCTAAGTAATATTTACCAAAACCTGAAAAAACAGCAACTTTTAAGGTTTGATCCATTTTCTAAAAAAGATTGAAAAACGGAAGTTTTTTAGATAATGCAAATATCTTCAA
The DNA here is from genome assembly GCA_963969495.1 of Ceratothoa steindachneri. Taxonomy (NCBI): domain Eukaryota; kingdom Metazoa; phylum Arthropoda; class Malacostraca; order Isopoda; family Cymothoidae; genus Ceratothoa; species Ceratothoa steindachneri. The sequence goes on from OZ018328.1 coordinate 115,247,122, forward strand.
CTTATTAAATTAAGGTCTTCGATTATAAGTAATATTAGGCAAAAACATTGAAAAACGGCCAGTTTTGAGATTCGATTGATTTCCCCCAAAAAGCATGAAAAACGTCAGTTTTGTGAAAATAAACCATTTTTCAAACTCAGAGAGTTATTGCTCTTTAATCTAATTAATATTATTTAAAACCTTGAGAAAAGCCGTTTTTAAGGTTTGATCTATTTCCTCAAAAAGTTTGAAAAACGAAAAATCTTTGGATAATGCAAATATCTTCAAACTTATCCAATTAAGGTCTCCGATTATAAGTAATATTAGGCAAAAACATGGAAAAACGCCCAATTTTAAGATTCGATCGATTTCTTAAAAAAAAGCTTGAAAAACGTCAGTTTAGGGAAAATAAACCGTTTTTCAAACTTAGCAAAATATTGCTCTCGAATCTAAGTAATATTAACCAAAACCTGGCAAAACGGCCGTTTTTAAGGTTTGATCCATTTCCTAGAAAAGATTGAAAAACGGAAGTTTTAAGAATAATGCAAATATCTTCAAACTTAACCAATTAAAGTTTTCGATTAAAAGTATTATTAAGCAAAAACATGTAAAAACGGCTAGTTTTGAGATTCGATTGATTTTTTTAAAAAAGCTTCAAAAACGTCAGTTTGGGGAAAATAAAACGGTGTGGAAAACTTAGCAATTTATTGCTCTCGAATCTAAGTAATATTAACCAAAACCTAGAAAAACAGCCGTTTCTAAGGTTTGATCCACTTTCTAAAAAAAAGATTAAAAAACGGAAGTTTTTTGGATAATGCAAATATCTTCAACTTATCAAATTAAGGAGTCCGATTATAAGTAATATTCAGCAAAAACATGCAAAAACGGCCAGGTTTGAGGTTCGATCGATTTCTTAAAAAATCTTGATAAACGTCAGTTTTAAGAAAATAAACCATTTTTCAAACTTCCAATTTATTGCCTTGGAATCTAATTAATATTAACCAAAACCTGATCCATTTCCTAAAAAAGCTTCAAAAACGGGAGTTTTTTGGATAATGCAAATATCTTCAACTTATCAAATTAAGGTCTTCGATTATAAGTAATATTAGGCAAAAACATGGAAAAAACGGCCAATTTTGAGATTCGATCGATTTCTTAAAAAAAGCTTGAAAATGTCAGTTTTAGGAAAATAAACCGTTTTGCAAACTTAGCAACTTATTACCCTCGAATCTAATTAGTATTAACCAAAACCTGAAAAAACAGCCGTTTTTAAGCTTCGATCCATTTCCTAAAAAAGATTGAAAAACGGGAGTTTTTTGGATAATGCAAATATCTTTAACTTATTAAATTAAGGTCTTCAATTATAAGTAATATTAGGCAAAAACATTAAAAAACGGCCAGTTTTGAGATTCGATTGATTTCCCCCAAAAAGCTTGAAAAACGTCAGTTTTGTGAAAATAAACCGTTTTTCAAACTTAGCAAGTTATTGCTCTCGAATCTAAGTAATATTAACCAAAACCTGGAAAAACAGCCGTTTTAAAGGTTTGATCTATTTCCCAAAAAAGATTGAAAAACGGGAGTTTTTTTGGAAACTGCAAATATCTTCAACTTATCAAATTAAGGAGTCTGATTATAAGTAATATTTAGCAAATAACGCAAAAAAGCCAGTTTTGAGGTTCGATCGATTTTTTGAAAATAACCTTGATAAACGTCAGTTTTGAGAAAATAAACCATTTTTTAAACTTATTAACTTATTGCCCTCGAATCTAATTAATATTAACCAAAACCTGATCCATTTCCTAAAAAAGTTTGAAAAACAGGAGTTTTTTGGATAATGCAAATATCTTCAACTTATCAAATTAAGCGGTCCCATTATAAGTAAATTCAGCAAAAACATGCAAAAACGGCCAGTTTTATGGTTCGATCGATTTCTTAAAAAAAGCTTGAAAAACGTCAGTTTTGGGAAAATAAACCATTTTTCAAACTTAGCAAAATATTGCTCTCCAATCTAAGTGATATTAACCAAAACCTGAAAAAACGGCCGTTTTTAAGATTTGATCCATTTCCTAAAATAGATTGAAAAACGGAAGTTTTTTGGATAATGCAAATATCTTCAAACTTAGCCAATTAAGGTCTCCGATTCTAAGTAATATTAAGCAAAAACCTGCAAAAAAAGCTAGTTTTAAGATTCGATTGATTTCTTAAAAAAAAGCTTGAAAAACGTCAGTTTTAGACAATAAACCGTTTTTCAAACAGCAAATTATTGCTCTCGAATCTAATTATAATTACCTAAAACCTGGAAAAACAGCCGTTTTTAATCTTTGATCCATTTCCTAAAAAAGATTAAAAAACGGGAGTTTTTTGGATAATTCAAATATCCTCAACTTATTAAATTATGGTCTCCGATTATAAGTAATATTAACCTAAAACATGCAAAAACGGCCAGTTTCAAGATTCGATTGATTTCTTAAAAAAAGCTTGAAAAACGTCAGTTTTGAGAAAATAAACCATTTTTCAAACTTAGCAACTTATTGCCCTCGAATCTACTTAATATTAACCAAAACCTGATCCATTTCCTAAAAAAGTTTGAAAAACGAGAGTTTTTTGGATAATGCAAATACCTTCAACTTATCAAATTAAGGGGTGCGATTATAAGTAATATTCGGCAAAAACATGCAAAAACGGCCAAGTTTTGAGATTCGATCGATTTCTTAAAAAAGCTTGAAAAACGTCAGTTTTGGGGAAAATAAACCGTTTTTCAAACTTAGCAAAATATTCCTCTCGAATCTAAGTAATGTTAATCAAAACCTGGAAAAACGGCCGTTTTTAAGGTTTGATCCATTTCCTAAAAAAAGATTGAAAAACGGAAGTTTTTGGAAAATAAACTAATTTCAAACTTAGCAATTTATTGCTCTCGAATCTAAGTAATATTAACCAAAACCTGCAAAAACAGCTGTTTTTAAGGTTTGTTCCATTTCCTAAAAAAGATTGAAAAACTGAAGTTTATTGGATAATGCAAATATCTTCAAACTTATCTAATTAAGGTCTCCAATTGTAAGTAATATTTAGCAAAAACATGCAAAAACTGCCAGTTTTGAGATTCTATCGATTTCCTTAAAAAAGCTTGAAAAACGTCAGTTTTGGGAAAATAAACCATTTTTCAAACTTAGCAAGTTATTGCTCTCGAATCTAAGTAATATTTACCAAAACCTGAAAAAACAGCAACTTTTAAGGTTTGATCCATTTTCTAAAAAAGATTGAAAAACGGAAGTTTTTTAGATAATGCAAATATCTTCAACTTATTAAATTAAGGTCTTCGATTATAAGTAATATTAGGCAAAAACATTGAAAAACGGCCAGTTTTGAGATTCGATTGATTTCCCCCAAAAAGCATGAAAAACGTCAGTTTTGTGAAAATAAACCGTTTTTCAAACTCAGAGAGTTATTGCTCTTTAATCTAATTAATATTATTTAAAACCTTGAGAAAAGCCGTTTTTAAGGTTTGATCTATTTCCTCAAAAAGTTTGAAAAACGAAAAATCTTTGGATAATGCAAATATCTTCAAACTTATCCAATTAAGGTCTCCGATTATAAGTAATATTAGGCAAAAACATGGAAAAACGCCCAATTTTAAGATTCGATCGATTTCTTAAAAAAAAGCTTGAAAAACGTCAGTTTAGGGAAAATAAACCGTTTTTCAAACTTAGCAAAATATTGCTCTCGAATCTAAGTAATATTAACCAAAACCTGGCAAAACGGCCGTTTTTAAGGTTTGATCCATTTCCTAGAAAAGATTGAAAAACGGAAGTTTTAAGAATAATGCAAATATCTTCAAACTTAGCCAATTAAAGTTTTCGATTAAAAGTATTATTAAGCAAAAACATGTAAAAACGGCCAGTTTTGAGATTCGATTGATTTTTTTAAAAAAGCTTCAAAAACGTCAGTTTGGGGAAAATAAAACGGTGTGGAAAACTTAGCAATTTATTGCTCTCGAATCTAAGTAATATTAACCAAAACCTAGAAAAACAGCCGTTTCTAAGGTTTGATCCACTTTCTAAAAAAAAGATTAAAAAACGGAAGTTTTTTGGATAATGCAAATATCTTCAACTTATCAAATTAAGGAGTCCGATTATAAGTAATATTCAGCAAAAACATGCAAAAACGGCCAGGTTTGAGGTTCGATCGATTTCTTAAAAAATCTTGATAAACGTCAGTTTTAGGAAAATAAACCATTTTTCAAACTTCCAATTTATTGCCTTGGAATCTAATTAATATTAACCAAAACCTGATCCATTTCCTAAAAAAGCTTCAAAAACGGGAGTTTTTTGGATAATGCAAATATCTTCAACTTATCAAATTAAGGTCTTCGATTATAAGTAATATTAGGCAAAAACATGGAAAAAACGGCCAATTTTGAGATTCGATCGATTTCTTAAAAAAAGCTTGAAAATGTCAGTTTTAGGAAAATAAACCGTTTTTCAAACTTAGCAACTTATTACCCTCGAATCTAATTAGTATTAACCAAAACCTGAAAAAACAGCCGTTTTTAAGCTTCGATCCATTTCCTAAAAAAGATTGAAAAACGGGAGTTTTTTGGATAATGCAAATATCTTCAACTTATTAAATTAAGGTCTTCAATTATAAGTAATATTAGGCAAAAACATTAAAAAACGGCCAGTTTTGAGATTCGATTGATTTCCCCCAAAAAGCTTGAAAAACGTCAGTTTTGTAAAAATAAACCGTTTTTCAAACTTAGCAAGTTATTGCTCTCGAATCTAAGTAATATTAACCAAAACCTGGAAAAACAGCCGTTTTAAAGGTTTGATCTATTTCCCAAAAAAGATTGAAAAACGGGAGTTTTTTTGGAAACTGCAAATATCTTCAACTTATCAAATTAAGGAGTCTGATTATAAGTAATATTTAGCAAATAACGCAAAAAAGCCAGTTTTGAGGTTCGATCGATTTTTTGAAAATAACCTTGATAAACGTCAGTTTTGAGAAAATAAACCATTTTTTAAACTTATTAACTTATTGCTCTCGAATCTAAGTAATATTTACCAAAACCTGAAAAAACAGCAACTTTTAAGGTTTGATCCATTTTCTAAAAAAGATTGAAAAACGGAAGTTTTTTAGATAATGCAAATATCTTCAACTTATTAAATTAAGGTCTTCGATTATAAGTAATATTAGGCAAAAACATTGAAAAACGGCCAGTTTTGAGATTCGATTGATTTCCCCCAAAAAGCATGAAAAACGTCAGTTTTGTGAAAATAAACCGTTTTTCAAACTCAGAGAGTTATTGCTCTTTAATCTAATTAATATTATTTAAAACCTTGAGAAAAGCCGTTTTTAAGGTTTGATCTATTTCCTCAAAAAGTTTGAAAAACGAAAAATCTTTGGATAATGCAAATATCTTCAAACTTATCCAATTAAGGTCTCCGATTATAAGTAATATTAGGCAAAAACATGGAAAAACGCCCAATTTTAAGATTCGATCGATTTCTTAAAAAAAAGCTTGAAAAACGTCAGTTTAGGGAAAATAAACCGTTTTTCAAACTTAGCAAAATATTGCTCTCGAATCTAAGTAATATTAACCAAAACCTGGCAAAACGGCCGTTTTAAAGGTTTGATCTATTTCCCAAAAAAGATTGAAAAACGGGAGTTTTTTTGGAAACTGCAAATATCTTCAACTTATCAAATTAAGGAGTCTGATTATAAGTAATATTTAGCAAATAACGCAAAAAAGCCAGTTTTGAGGTTCGATCGATTTTTTGAAAATAACCTTGATAAACGTCAGTTTTGAGAAAAAAAACCATTTTTTAAACTTATTAACTTATTGCCCTCGAATCTAATTAATATTAACCAAAACCTGATCCATTTCCTAAAAAAGTTTGAAAAACAGGAGTTTTTTGGATAATGCAAATATCTTCAACTTATCAAATTAAGCGGTCCGATTATAAGTAAATTCAGCAAAAACATGCAAAAACGGCCAGTTTTATGGTTCGATCGATTTCTTAAAAAAAGCTTGAAAAACGTCAGTTTTGGGAAAATAAACCATTTTTCAAACTTAGCAAAATATTGCTCTCCAATCTAAGTGATATTAACCAAAACCTGAAAAAACGGCCGTTTTTAAGATTTGATCCATTTCCTAAAATAGATTGAAAAACGGAAGTTTTTTGGATAATGCAAATATCTTCAAACTTAGCCAATTAAGGTCTCCGATTCTAAGTAATATTAAGCAAAAACCTGCAAAAAAAGCTAGTTTTAAGATTCGATTGATTTCTTAAAAAAAAGCTTGAAAAACATCAGTTTTAGACAATAAACCGTTTTTCAAACAGCAAATTATTGCTCTCGAATCTAATTATAATTACCTAAAACCTGGAAAAACAGCCGTTTTTAATCTTTGATCCATTTCCTAAAAAAGATTAAAAAACGGGAGTTTTTTGGATAATTCAAATATCCTCAACTTATTAAATTATGGTCTCCGATTATAAGTAATATTAACCTAAAACATGCAAAAACGGCCAGTTTCAAGATTCGATTGATTTCTTAAAAAAAGCTTGAAAAACGTCAGTTTTGAGAAAATAAACCATTTTTCAAAATTAGCAACTTATTGCCCTCGAATCTACTTAATATTAACCAAAACCTGATCCATTTCCTAAAAAAGTTTGAAAAACGAGAGTTTTTTGGATAATGCAAATACCTTCAACTTATCAAATTAAGGGGTGCGATTATAAGTAATATTCGGCAAAAACATGCAAAAACGGCCAAGTTTTGAGATTCGATCGATTTCTTAAAAAAAGCTTGAAAAACGTCAGTTTTGGGGAAAATAAACCGTTTTTCAAACTTAGCAAAATATTCCTCTCGAATCTAAGTAATGTTAATCAAAACCTGGAAAAACGGCCGTTTTTAAGGTTTGATCCATTTCCTAAAAAAAGATTGAAAAACGGAAGTTTTTGGAAAATAAACTAATTTCAAACTTAGCAATTTATTGCTCTCGAATCTAAGTAATATTAACCAAAACCTGCAAAAACAGCTGTTTTTAAGGTTTGTTCCATTTCCTAAAAAAGATTGAAAAACTGAAGTTTATTGGATAATGCAAATATCTTCAAATTTATCTAATTAAGGTCTCCAATTGTAAGTAATATTTAGCAAAAACATGCAAAAACTGCCAGTTTTGAGATTCTATCGATTTCCTTAAAAAAGCTTGAAAAACGTCAGTTTTGGGAAAATAAACCATTTTTCAAACTTAGCAAGTTATTGCTCTCGAATCTAAGTAATATTTACCAAAACCTGAAAAAACAGCAACTTTTAAGGTTTGATCCATTTTCTAAAAAAGATTGAAAAACGGAAGTTTTTTAGATAATGCAAATATCTTCAACTTATTAAATTAAGGTCTTCGATTATAAGTAATATTAGGCAAAAACATTGAAAAACGGCCAGTTTTGAGATTCGATTGATTTCCCCCAAAAAGCATAAAAAACGTCAGTTTTGTGAAAATAAACCGTTTTTCAAACTCAGAGAGTTATTGCTCTTTAATCTAATTAATATTATTTAAAACCTTGAGAAAAGCCGTTTTTAAGGTTTGATCTATTTCCTCAAAAAGTTTGAAAAACGAAAAATCTTTGGATAATGCAAATATCTTCAAACTTATCCAATTAAGGTCTCCGATTATAAGTAATATTAGGCAAAAACATGGAAAAACGCCCAATTTTAAGATTCGATCGATTTCTTAAAAAAAAGCTTGAAAAACGTCAGTTTAGGGAAAATAAACCGTTTTTCAAACTTAGCAATTTATTGCTCTCGAATCTAAGTAATATTAACCAAAACCTGGCAAAACGGCCGTTTTTAAGGTTTGATCCATTTCCTAGAAAAGATTGAAAAACGGAAGTTTTAAGAATAATGCAAATATCTTCAAACTTAGCCAATTAAAGTTTTCGATTAAAAGTATTATTAAGCAAAAACATGTAAAAACGGCCAGTTTTGAGATTCGATTGATTTTTTTAAAAAAGCTTCAAAAACGTCAGTTTGGGGAAAATAAAACGGTGTGGAAAACTTAGCAATTTATTGCTCTCGAATCTAAGTAATATTAACCAAAACCTAGAAAAACAGCCGTTTCTAAGGTTTGATCCACTTTCTAAAAAAAGATTAAAAAACGGAAGTTTTTTGGATAATGCAAATATCTTCAACTTATCAAATTAAGGAGTCCGATTATAAGTAATATTCAGCAAAAACATGCAAAAACGGCCAGGTTTGAGGTTCGATCGATTTCTTAAAAAATCTTGATAAACGTCAGTTTTAAGAAAATAAACCATTTTTCAAACTTCCAATTTATTGCCTTGGAATCTAATTAATATTAACCAAAACCTGATCCATTTCCTAAAAAAGCTTCAAAAACGGGAGTTTTTTGGATAATGCAAATATCTTCAACTTATCAAATTAAGGTCTTCGATTATAAGTAATATTAGGCAAAAACATGGAAAAAACGGCCAATTTTGAGATTCGATCGATTTCTTAAAAAAAGCTTGAAAATGTCAGTTTTAGGAAAATAAACCGTTTTTCAAACTTAGCAACTTATTACCCTCGAATCTAATTAGTATTAACCAAAACCTGAAAAAACAGCCGTTTTTAAGCTTCGATCCATTTCCTAAAAAAGATTGAAAAACGGGAGTTTTTTGGATAATGCAAATATCTTCAACTTATTAAATTAAGGTCTTCAATTATAAGTAATATTAGGCAAAAACATTAAAAAACGGCCAGTTTTGAGATTCGATTGATTTCCCCCAAAAAGCTTGAAAAACGTCAGTTTTGTGAAAATAAACCGTTTTTCAAACTTAGCAAGTTATTGCTCTCGAATCTAAGTAATATTAACCAAAACCTGGAAAAACAGCCGTTTTAAAGGTTTGATCTATTTCCCAAAAAAGATTGAAAAACGGGAGTTTTTTTGGAAACTGCAAATATCTTCAACTTATCAAATTAAGGAGTCTGATTATAAGTAATATTTAGCAAATAACGCAAAAAAGCCAGTTTTGAGGTTCGATCGATTTTTTGAAAATAACCTTGATAAACGTCAGTTTTGAGAAAATAAACCATTTTTTAAACTTATTAACTTATTGCCCTCGAATCTAATTAATATTAACCAAAACCTGATCCATTTCCTAAAAAAGTTTGAAAAACAGGAGTTTTTTGGATAATGCAAATATCTTCAACTTATCAAATTAAGCGGTCCGATTATAAGTAAATTCAGCAAAAACATGCAAAAACGGCCAGTTTTATGGTTCGATCGATTTCTTAAAAAAAGCTTGAAAAACGTCAGTTTTGGGAAAATAAACCATTTTTCAAACTTAGCAAAATATTGCTCTCCAATCTAAGTGATATTAACCAAAACCTAAAAAAACGGCCGTTTTTAAGATTTGATCCATTTCCTAAAATAGATTGAAAAACGGAAGTTTTTTGGATAATACAAATATCTTCAAACTTAGCCAATTAAGGTCTCCGATTCTAAGTAATATTAAGCAAAAACCTGCAAAAAAAGCTAGTTTTAAGATTCGATTGATTTCTTAAAAAAAAGCTTGAAAAACGTCAGTTTTAGACAATAAACCGTTTTTCAAACAGCAAATTATTGCTCTCGAATCTAATTATAATTACCTAAAACCTGGAAAAACAGCCGTTTTTAATCTTTGATCCATTTCCTAAAAAAGATTAAAAAACGGGAGTTTTTTGGATAATTCAAATATCCTCAACTTATTAAATTATGGTCTCCGATTATAAGTAATATTAACCTAAAACATGCAAAAACGGCCAGTTTCAAGATTCGATTGATTTCTTAAAAAAAGCTTGAAAAACGTCAGTTTTGAGAAAATAAACCATTTTTCAAACTTAGCAACTTATTGCCCTCGAATCTACTTAATATTAACCAAAACCTGATCCATTTCCTAAAAAAGTTTGAAAAACGAGAGTTTTTTGGATAATGCAAATACCTTCAACTTATCAAATTAAAGGGGGCGAATATAAGTAATATTCGGCAAAAACATGCAAAAACGGCCAAGTTTTGAGATTCGATCGATTTCTTAAAAAAAGCTTGAAAAACGTCAGTTTTGGGGAAAATAAACCGTTTTTCAAACTTAGCAAAATATTCCTCTCGAATCTAAGTAATGTTAATCAAAACCTGGAAAAACGGCCGTTTTTAAGGTTTGATCCATTTCCTAAAAAAAGATTGAAAAACGGAAGTTTTTGGAAAATAAACTAATTTCAAACTTAGCAATTTATTGCTCTCGAATCTAAGTAATATTAACCAAAACCTGCAAAAACAGCTGTTTTTAAGGTTTGTTCCATTTCCTAAAAAAGATTGAAAAACTGAAGTTTATTGGATAATGCAAATATCTTCAAACTTATCTAATTAAGGTCTCCAATTGTAAGTAATATTTAGCAAAAACATGCAAAAACTGCCAGTTTTGAGATTCTATCGATTTCCTTAAAAAAGCTTGAAAAACGTCAGTTTTGGGAAAATAAACCATTTTTCAAACTTAGCAAGTTATTGCTCTCGAATCTAAGTAATATTTACCAAAACCTGAAAAAACAGCAACTTTTAAGGTTTGATCCATTTTCTAAAAAAGATTGAAAAACGGAAGTTTTTTAGATAATGCAAATATCTTCAACTTATTAAATTAAGGTCTTCGATTATAAGTAATATTAGGCAAAAACATTGAAAAACGGCCAGTTTTGAGATTCGATTGATTTCCCCCAAAAAGCATGAAAAACGTCAGTTTTGTGAAAATAAACCGTTTTTCAAACTCAGAGAGTTATTGCTCTTTAATCTAATTAATATTATTTAAAACCTTGAGAAAAGCCGTTTTTAAGGTTTGATCTATTTCCTCAAAAAGTTTGAAAAACGAAAAATCTTTGGATAATGCAAATATCTTCAAACTTATCCAATTAAGGTCTCCGATTATAAGTAATATTAGGCAAAAACATGGAAAAACGCCCAATTTTAAGATTCGATCGATTTCTTAAAAAAAAGCTAGAAAAACGTCAGTTTAGGGAAAATAAACCGTTTTTCAAACTTAGCGAAATATTGCTCTCGAATCTAAGTAATATTAACCAAAACCTGGCAAAACGGCCGTTTTTAAGGTTTGATCCATTTCCTAGAAAAGATTGAAAAACGGAAGTTTTAAGAATAATGCAAATATCTTCAAACTTAGCCAATTAAAGTTTTCGATTAAAAGTATTATTAAGCAAAAACATGTAAAAACGGCCAGTTTTGAGATTCGATTGATTTTTTTAAAAAAGCTTCAAAAACGTCAGTTTGGGGAAAATAAAACGGTGTGGAAAACTTAGCAATTTATTGCTCTCGAATCTAAGTAATATTAACCAAAACTTAGAAAAACAGCTGTTTCTAAGGTTTGATCCACTTTCTAAAAAAAAGGTTAAAAAACGGAAGTTTTTTGGATAATGCAAATATCTTCAACTTATCAAATTAAGGAGTCCGATTATAAGTAATATTCAGCAAAAACATGCAAAAACGGCCAGGTTTGAGGTTCGATCGATTTCTTAAAAAAAACTTGATAAACGTCAGTTTTAAGAAAATAAACCATTTTTCAAACTTCCAATTTATTGCCTTGGAATCTAATTAATATTAACCAAAACCTGATCCATTTCCTAAAAAAGCTTCAAAAACGGGAGTTTTTTGGATAATGCAAATATCTTCAACTTATCAAATTAAGGTCTTCGATTATAAGTAATATTAGGCAAAAACATGGAAAAAACGGCCAATTTTGAGATTCGATCGATTTCTAAAAAAAGCTTGAAAATGTCAGTTTTAGGAAAATAAACCGTTTTTCAAACTTAGCAACTTATTGCCCTCGAATCTAATTAGTATTAACCAAAACCTGAAAAAACAGCCGTTTTTAAGCTTCGATCCATTTCCTAAAAAAGATTGAAAAACGGGAGTTTTTTGGATAATGCAAATATCTTCAACTTATTAAATTAAGGTCTTCGATTATAAGTAATATTAGGCAAAAACATTGGAAAACGGCCAGTTTTGAGATTCGATTGATTTCCCCCAAAAAGCTTGAAAAACGTCAGTTTTGTGAAAATAAACCGTTTTTCAAACTTAGCAGGTTATTGCTCTCGAATCTAAGTAATATTAACCAAAACCTGGAAAAACAGCCGTTTTAAAGGTTTGATCTATTTCCCAAAAAAGATTGAAAAACGGGAGTTTTTTGGAAACTGCAAATATCTTCAACTTATCAAATATCAGGAATCTGATTATAAGTAATATTTAGCAAAAACCTGCCAAAACAGCTAGTTTTAAGATTCGATCGATTTCTTAAAAAAAGCTTGAAAAACGTCAGTTTTAGACAATAAACCGTTTTTCAAACAGCAAATTATTGCTCTCGAATCTAATTATAATTAACCAAAACCTGGAAAAACAGCCGTTTTTAATCTTTGATCCATTTCCTAAAAAAAAGATTAAAAACGGGAGTTTTTTGGATAATTCAAATATCCTCAACTTATTAAATTATGGTCTCCGATTATAAGTAATATTAACCAAAAACATGCAAAAACGGCCAGTTTCAAGATTCGATTGATTTCTTAAAAAAAACGTCAGTTTTGAGAAAATAAACCATTTTTCAAACTCAGCAACTTATTGCCCTCGAATCTACTTAATATTAACCAAAACCTGATCCATTTCCTAAAAAAGTTTGAAAAACGAGAGTTTTTTGGATAATGCAAATACCTTCAACTTATCAAATTAAGGGGTGCGATTATAAGTAATATTCGGCAAAAACATGCAAAAAACGGCCAGTTTTGAGATTTGATCGATTTCTTAAAAAAAGCTTGAAAAAAGTCAGTTTTGGGGAAAATAAACCGTTTTTCAAACTTAGCAAAATATTCCTCTCGAATCTAAGTAATGTTAATCAAAACCTGGAAAAACGGCCGTTTTTAAGGTTTGATCCATTTCCTAAAAAAAGATTGAAAAACGGAAGTTTTTTGGATAATGCAAATATCTTCAAACCTATCCAATTAAGGTCTCCGATTATAAGTAATATTATGCAAAAACATGCAAAAACGGCCATTTTTGAGATTCGAACGATTTCTTTAAAAAAGATTGAAAAATGTCAGTTTTAGGAAAATAAACCGTTTTTCAAACTTAGCAAGTTATTGCTCTCGAATCTATGTAAGTAATATTAACCAAAACCTGGAAAAACGGCCGTTTTTAAGGTTTGATCAATTTCCTAAAAAAGATTAAAAACGGGAGTTTTTTGGATAATGCAAATATCTTCAACTTATCAAATTAAAGTCTCCGTTTATAAGTAATATTAAGCAAAAACATGCAAAAATGGCCAGTTTTGAGATTCGATTGATTTCCTCCAAAAAGCTTAAAAAACGTCAGTTTTGAGAAAATAAACCGTTTTTCAAACTTAGCAAGTTATTCCTATCAAATCTAAGTAATATTAACCAAAACCTAGAAAAACAGCCGTTTTTAGGTTTGAGCCATTGCCTAAGAAAGTTTTAAAAACGGGAGTTTTTTGAATAATGCCGTGTGTGGGCCTTCTTCTCCTCTGGACTATATAAGGTCCCACACTCCCCGAGCCGGGACGGACGTTTTTCAGCTCTGCTACCGGTGTGACCTGCTCCTTTCGCTCATCTTCTTCCTTGATTGATTCATCTCTCCCGGCGCCCTGCGACTTCCGGGGATGAGCCTTTCCAGGTCGACTAGTAGCAGGCTTCGGCTTGTCCCGCCGACTTCAGAACTTCCAGATCTTCGAGAAACAGCAACCGCGTCCGTTCCTGACACACAAGACTCCGGGACCTGTACGGGTGAGGGTGGATTCGGCGCTGGCTCGCAGGCAAGCAGCACGCGCTATTTCCTCCCCGACGCGTCCCGAAGCCTCGCCCCCTCTCCGGCGAGCGAGAGGCCGGAGGCCCGCCACGACATGGGTCCGTCGCCCCCTCCGGTTCAGGCTCTTCGTGATTTTCACTTGGAACCCCTCTCCTACATGGTAGATCCTGAAACCCCTAGGTCGCCTAGTCGTCCGCCGCCAGCGTACGACTCCACCACTGAAGAGACTACACGGGCCCAGCCGGTCGATATTGAGTGCTACGCGCACATCCGGTGGGAAGTGATCCTCGCGCACCTTCGACGAAACCTCTCATCCTCCTGCTTCAGACCGCGGGATAGGGTTGAAATTGAGCTGTTGCTGGCTCTTTTCCCCTTTCGGCTGAGTGTACCCGCTGCGACGTATCACACGATTCATCAGCGCGTCCGCCTATACTACACGGTGTCAATCCACGGGTGGTCCGCAGCCACCATTGACACGAGGCTCCAGGCCTCCAACGAGTCCGGCATAGATTATGATTCCCGGATCCTCAACCGATCTACAGCGGCCAGGCCGCCCCCTGCGTACGGCTCCTGGTACAGGGCCCCGGCGCCCCGACGTGTTGGTCGGCGACGCCCTGCAGCTCGGTCTCGAGCGGGCCCGCAGGTTCCTGCTAGACGTTAGGGCTAGCGTCGACTGGCGCACTGAACTTCGCATCGCCCGCCACCGCCGTCGTATGGGCTTCGATGTCCGTTCCCGCTCGGACACATCAGAGGAATTTCGTTCTCTGAGCACTGGCTCACCGCCCTATTTCCCTAGTCCCAGCCCTACCCTGGACTCTTCGGCTACGGGCTTCACCATCTCCAGCGCCTCATCCACGCCGGAATGGATACCTTGTGACGACGGCAACCTCTTCGGAACCCCACCGCGTTCAGTGCCCCCTGTGCCTATTACTCCCATCGTGTACGATGTGTTGAGGCCCCCCCCTCGTGGCAAGCCCAACTTGCAGTGTAATTGAAGTGTTTGATGCCCCCTCTGGGCATCGGGACGATGTCCCCTCGCCAGTGTTCGCGGATTTTGCCGCCCCTGTGCCTGATGTTGTCGAGTTACTCGACCCCACCATCACTGTGTGCCCCCCTCTGCCTGTGCCCGAGGTTACCGCCTTCTTTGAGGCCGCCGCCCAGGAACTCGGCGCTCTTGTCCTCACGGACCCTCCACGTGCCCCTGACCCTTGTTATACTGTGTGCATTCCTCTCCCTGGCCTGGCAGTCCCTACGGTGCTTCAAGGCCCTACTGCCACTCCTCCTCCTGCGTCCATAGCCTCTTCGGATACCCACCCTTCGGAAATGGGTGATGTCCTCGACGACCCCAACAGCGGCCCTCCGGAAATCATGAGAGGTCGCAACGGGAACAACGAGGATGGACAGCGACAGGACGAAAACAACAACAACAACCAGGACGACCAGGGCAACAACGATGACCAGGGCAACTAGTGGGAAAGCCCCGGGCTCGATCCTCTCGAACCTGATACTCCCCGCGTGGTCTCCGATTATAAGTAATATTAGGCAAAAACATTGAAAAACGGCCGGTTTTGAGATTCCATCGATTTCCCCCAAAAAGCTTAAAAAACGTCAGTTTTGGGAAAATAAACTAATTTCAAACTTAGCAATTTATTGCTCTCGAATCTAAGTAATATTAACCAAAACCTGGAAAAACAGCTGTTTTTAAGGTTTGATCCATTTCCTAAAACGATTGAAAAACGGGAGGTTTTTGGATAATGCAAATATCTTCAACTTATCAAGTTAAGGTCTCCGATTATAATTAATATTAGGCAAAAACATGGAAAAACGGCTAGTTTTGAAATTCGATCGATTTCTTAAAAAAAAGCTTGAAAACCGTCAGTTTTGGGAAAATAAACCGCTTTTCAAACTTAGCAAGTTATTACACTCGAATCTAATTAATATTAACCAAAACCTGGGAAATCGGCCGTTTTCAAGGTTTGATTCATTTCTTAAAAAAGATTTAACAACGGGTATTTTTTAGATAATGCAAATATCTTCAACTTATTAAATTAAGGTCTCCGATTATAACTAATATTAAGCAAAAACCTGCAAAAACGGTTAGTTTTGAGATTCGATCGATTCCTTAAAAACAGCTTGAAAAACGTCAGTTTTGGGAAAATAAACTAATTTCAAACTTAGCAATTTATCGCTCTCGAATCTAAGTAATATTAACCAAAACCTGGAAAAACAGCTGTTTTTAAGGTTTGATCCATTTCCTAAAAAAGATTGAAAAACTGAAGTTTTTTGGATAATGCAAATATCTTCAAACTTATCTAATTAAGGTCTCCAATTGTAAGTAATATTTAGCAAAAACATTCAAAAACTGCCAGTTTTGAGATTCGATCGATTTCCTTAAAAAAGCTTGAAAAACGTCAGTTTTGGGAAAATAAACCATTTTTCAAACTTAGCAAGTTATTGCTCTCGAATCTAAGTAATATTTACCAAAACTTGAAAAAACAGCAACTTTTAAGGTTTGATCCATTTTCTAAAAAAAATTGAAAAACGGAAGTTTTTTAGATAATGCAAATATCTTCAACTTATTAAATTAAGGTCTTCGATTATAAGTAATATTAGGCAAAAACATTGAAAAACGGCCAGTTTTGAGATTCGATTGATTTCCCCCAAAAATCATGAAAAACGTCAGTTTTGTGAAAATAAACCGTTTTTCAAACTCAGAATTATTGCTCTTTAATCTAATTAATATTAATCAAAACCTTGAGAAAAGCCGTTTTTAAGGTTTGATCTATTTCCTCAAAAAGTTTGAAAAACGAAAAATTTTTGGATAATGCAAATATCTTCAAACTTATCCAATTAAGGTCTCCGATTATAAGTAATATCAGGCAAAAACATGGAAAAACGCCCAATTTTAAGATTCGATCGATTTCTTAAAAAAAAGCTTGAAAAACGTCAGTTTAGGGAAAATAAACCGTTTTTCAAACTTAGCAAAATATTGCTCTCGAATCTAAGTAATATTAACCAAAACCTGGCAAAACGGCCGTTTTTAAGGTTTGATCCATTTCCTAGAAAAGATTGAAAAACGGAAGTTTTAAGAATAATGCAAATATCTTCAAACTTAGCCAATTAAAGTTTTCGATTAAAAGTATTATTAAGCAAAAACATGTAAAAACGGCCAGTTTTGAGATTCGATTGATTTTTTTAAAAAAGCTTCAAAAACGTCAGTTTGGGGAAAATAAAACGGTGTGGAAAACTTAGCAATTTATTGCTCTCGAATCTAAGTAATATTAACCAAAACTTAGAAAAACAGCCGTTTCTAAGGTTTGATCCACTTTCTAAAAAAAAGATTAAAAAACGGAAGTTTTTTGGATAATGCAAATATCTTCAACTTATCAAATTAAGGAGTCCGATTATAAGCAATATTCAGCAAAAACATGCAAAAACGGCCAGGTTTGAGGTTCGATCGATTTCTTAAAAAAAAACTTGATAAACGTCAGTTTTAGGAAAATAAACCATTTTTCAAACTTCCAATTTATTGCCTTGGAATCTAATTAATATTAATCAAAACCTGATCCATTTCCTAAAAAAGCTTCAAAAACGGGAGTTTTTTGGATAATGCAAATATCTTCAACTTATCAAATTAAGGTCTTCGATTATAAGTAATATTAGGCAAAAACATGGAAAAAACGGCCAATTTTGAGATTCGATCGATTTCTTAAAAAAAGCTTGAAAATGTCAGTTTTAGGAAAATAAACCGTTTTTCAAACTTAGCAACTTATTGCCCTCGAATCTAATTAGTATTAACCAAAACCTGAAAAAACAGCCGTTTTTAAGCTTCGATCCATTTCCTAAAAAAGATTGAAAAACGGGAGTTTTTTGGATAATGCAAATATCTTCAACTTATGAAATTAAGGTCTTCGATTATAAGTAATATTAGGCAAAAACATTGAAAAACGGCCAGTTTTGAGATTCGCTTGATTTCCCCCCAAAAGCTTGAAAAACGTCAGTTTTGTGAAAATAAACCGTTTTTCAAACTTAGCAGGTTATTGCTCTCGAATCTAAGTAATATTAACCAAAACCTGGAAAAAAAGCCGTTTTAAAGGTTTGATCTATTTCCCAAAAAAGATTGAAAAACGGGAGTTTTTTGGAAACTGCAAATATCTTCAACTTATCAAATTAAGGAGTCTGATTATAAGTAATATTTAGCAAAAACCTGCCAAAACAGCTAGTTTTAAGATTCGATCGATTTCTTAAAAAAAGTTTGAAAAACGTCAGTTTTAGACAATAAACCGTTTTTCAAACAGCAAATTATTGCTCTCGAATCTAATTATAATTAACCAAAACCTGGAAAAACAGCCGTTTTTAATCTTTGATCCATTTCCTAAAAAAAGATTAAAAAACGGGAGTTTTTTGGATAATTCAAATATCCTCAACTTATTAAATTATGGTCTCCGATTATACGTAATATTAACCAAAAACATGCAAAAACGGCCAGTTTAGAAATTCGATTGATTTCTTAAAAAAAGCTTAAAAAACGTCAGTTTTGAGAAAATAAACCATTTTTCAAACTCAGAAACTTATTGCCCTCGAATCTACTTAATATTTACCAAAACCTGATCCATTTCCTAAAAAAGTTTGAAAAACCAGAGTTTTTTGGATAATGCAAATACCTTCAACTTATCAAATTAAGGGGTGCGATTATAAGTAATATTCGGCAAAAACATGCAAAAACGGCCAGTTTTGAGATTCGATCGATTTCTTAAAAAAAGCTTGAAAAACGTCAGTTTTGGGGAAAATAAACCGTTTTTCAAACTTAGCAAAATATTCCTCTCGAATCTAAGTAATGTTAATCAAAACCTGGAAAAACGGCCGTTTTTAAGGTTTGATCCATTTCCTAAAAAAAGATTGAAAAACGGAAGTTTTTTGGATAATGCAAATATCTTCAAACCTATCCAATTAAGGTCTCCGATTATAAGTAATATTATGCAAAAACATGCAAAAACGGCCATTTTTGAAATTCGAACGATTTCTTTAAAAAAGATTGAAAAATGTCAGTTTTAGGAAAATAAACCGTTTTTCAAACTTAGCAAGTTATTGCTCTCGAATCTATGTAAGTAATATTAACCAAAACCTGGAAAAACGGCCGTTTTTAAGGTTTGATCCATTTCCTAAAAAAGATTAAAAACGGGAGTTTTTTGGATAATGCAAATATCTTCAACTTATTAAATTAAGGTCTTCGATTATAAGTAATATTAGGCAAAAACATTGAAAAACGGCCAGTTTTGAGATTCGATTGATTTCCCCCAAAAAGCATGAAAAACGTCAGTTTTGTGAAAATAAACCGTTTTTCAAACTCAGAGTTATTGCTCTTTAATCTAATTAATATTAATCAAAACCTTGAGAAAAGCCGTTTTTAAGGTTTGATCTATTTCCTAAAAAGTTTGAAAAACGAAAAATTTTTGGATAATGCAAATATCTTCAAACTTATCCAATTAAGGTCTCCGATTATAAGTAATATTAGGCAAAAACATGGAAAAACACCCAATTTTAAGATTCGATCGATTTCTTAAAAAAAAGCTTGAAAAACGTCAGTTTAGGGAAAATAAACCGTTTTTCAAACTTAGCAAAATATTGCTCTCGAATCTAAGTAATATTAACCAAAACCTGGCAAAACGGCCGTTTTTAAGGTTTGATCCATTTCCTAGAAAAGATTGAAAAACGGAAGTTTTAAGAATAATGCAAATATCTTCAAACTTAGCCAATTAAAGTTTTCGATTAAAAGTATTATTAAGCAAAAACATGTAAAAACGGCCAGTTTTGAGATTCGATTGATTTTTTTAAAAAAGCTTCAAAAACGTCAGTTTGGGGAAAATAAAACGGTGTGGAAAACTTAGCAATTTATTGCTCTCGAATCTAAGTAATATTAACCAAAACTTAGAAAAACAGCCGTTTCTAAGGTTTAATCCACTTTCTAAAAAAAAGATTAAAAAACGGAAGTTTTTTGGATAATGCAAATATCTTCAACTTATCAAATTAAGGAGTCCGATTATAAGCAATATTCAGCAAAAACATGCAAAAACGGCCAGGTTTGAGGTTCGATCGATTTCTTAAAAAAAAACTTGATAAACGTCAGTTTTAAGAAAATAAACCATTTTTCAAACTTCCAATTTATTGCCTTGGAATCTAATTAATATTAATCAAAACCTGATCCATTTCCTAAAAAAGCTTCAAAAACGGGAGTTTTTTGGATAATGCAAATATCTTCAACTTATCAAATTAAGGTCTTCGATTATAAGTAATATTAGGCAAAAACTTGGAAAAAACGGCCAATTTTGAGATTCGATCGATTTCTTAAAAAAAGCTTGAAAATGTCGGTTTTAGGAAAATAAACCGTTTTTCAAACTTAGCAACTTATTGCCCTCGAATCTAATTAGTATTAACCAAAACCTGAAAAAACAGCCGTTTTTAAGCTTCGATCCATTTCCTAAAAAAGATTGAAAAACGGGAGTTTTTTGGATAATGCAAATATCTTCAACTTATGAAATTAAGGTCTTCGATTATAAGTAATATTAGGCAAAAAAATTGAAAAACGGCCAGTTTTGAGATTCGCTTGATTTCCCCCCAAAAGCTTGAAAAACGTCAGTTTTGTGAAAATAAACCGTTTTTCAAACTTAGCAGGTTATTGCTCTCGAATCTAAGTAATATTAACCAAAACCTGGAAAAACAGCCGTTTTAAAGGTTTGATCTATTTCCCCAAAAAGATTGAAAACCGGGAGTTTTTTGGAAACTGCAAATATCTTCAACTTATCAAATTAAGGAGTCTGATTATAAGTAATATTTAGCAAAAAACCTGCCAAAACAGCTAGTTTTAAGATTCGATCGATTTCTTAAAAAAAGCTTGAAAAACGTCAGTTTTAGACAATAAACCGTTTTTCTAACAGCAAATTATTGCTCCGGAATCTAATTATAATTAACCAAAACCTGGAAAAACAGCCATTTTTAATCTTTGATCCATTTCCTAAAAAAAGATTAAAAAACGGGAGTTTTTTGGATAATTCAAATATCCTCAACTTATTAAATTATGGTCTCCGATTATACGTAATATTGATCAAAAACATGCAAAAACGGCCAGTTTCAAGATTCGATTGATTTCTTAAAAAAAGCTTAAAAAACGTCAGTTTTGAGAAAATAAACTATTTTTCAAACTCAGAAACTTATTGCCCTCGAATCTACTTAATATTAACCAAAACCTGATCCATTTCCTAAAAAAGTTTGAAAAACCAGAGTTTTTTGGATAATGCAAATACCTTCAACTTATCAAATTAAGGGGTGCGATTATAAGTAATATTCGGCAAAAACATGCAAAAACGGCCAGTTTTGAGATTCGATCGATTTCTTAAAAAAAGCTTGAAAAACGTCAGTTTTGGGGAAAATAAACCGTTTTTCAAACTTAGCAAAATAGTGGTCTCGAATCTAAGTAATATTAAGCAAAACGTGGAAAAACGGCAGTTTTTAAGGTTTGATCCTTTTCCTAAAAAAGATTGAAAAACGGGAGTATTTTGGATAATGCAAATATCTTCAAACTTATCCAATTAAGGTCTCCGATTATAAGTAATATTATGCAAAAACATGCAAAAACAGCCAGTTTTGTGATTCGAACGATTTCTTTAAAAAAGCTTGAAAAATGTCAGTTTTAGGAAAATAAACCGTTTTTCAAACTTAGCAAGTTATTGCTCTCGAATCTAAGTAATATTAACCAAAACCTGGAAAAACGGCCGTTTTTAAGGTTTGATCCATTTCCTAAAAAAAATTAAAAACGGGAGTTTTTTGGATAATGCAAATATCTTCAACTTATCAAATTAAAGTCTCCGTTTATAAGTAATATTAAGCAAAAACGTGCAAAAATGGCCAGTTTTGAGATTCGATTGATTTCCTCCAAAAAGCTTAAAAAACGTCAGTTTTGAGAAAAAAACCGTTTTTCAAACTTAGCAAGTTATTCCTATCAAATCTAAGTAATATTAACCAAAACCTAGAAAAACAGCCGTTTTTAGGTTTGAGCCATTGCCTAAGAAAGTTTTAAAAACGGGAGTTTTTTGAATAATGCAAATATCCTCAACTTATCAAATTAAGGTCTCCGATTATAAGTAATATTAGGCAAAAACATTGAAAAACGGCCGGTTTTGAGATTCCATCGATTTCCCCCCAAAAGCTTAAAAAACGTCAGTTTTGGGAAAATAAACCATTTTTCAAACTTAGTAACTTATTGCCCTCGAATCTACTTAATATTAACCAAAACCTGATCCATTTCCTAAAAAGGTTTGAAAAACGAGAGTTTTTTGGATAATGCAAATACCTTCAACTTATCAAATTAAGGGGTGCGATTATAAGTAATATTCAGCAAAAACATGCAAAAACGGCCAGGTTTGAGGTTCGATCGATTTCTTAAAAAAAAACTTGATAAACGTCAGTTTTAAGAAAATAAACCATTTTTCAAACTTCCAATTTATTGGCTTGGAATCTAATTAATATTAACCAAAACCTGATCCATTTCCTAAAAAAGCTTCAAAAACGGGAGTTTATTGGATAATGCAAATATCTTCAACTTATCAAATTAAGGTCTTCGATTATAAGTAATATTAGGCAAAAACATGCAAAACCGCCTAGTTTTGAGATTCGATCGATTTCTTAAAAAAAAACTTGAAAAACGTCAGTTTTAGGAAAATAAACCGTTTTTCAAACTTAGCAACTTATTGCCCTCGAATCTAAATAGTATTAACCAAAACCTGAAAAAACAGCCGTTTTTAAGCTTTGATCCATTTCCTAAAAAAGATTGAAAAACGGGAGTTTTTTGGATAATGCAAATATCTTCAACTTATTAAATTAAGGTCTTCGATTATAAGTAATATTAGGCAAAAACAATGAAAAACGGCCAGTTTTGAGATTCGATTGATTTCCCCCACAAAGCTTGAAAAACGTCAGTTTTGTGAAAATAAACCGTTTTTAAACTTAGCAATTTATTGCTCTCGAATCTAAGTAATATTAACCAAAACCTGGAAAAACAGCCGTTTTAAAGGTTTGATCTATTTCCCAAAAAAGATTGGAAAACGGGAGTTTTTTGGAAACTGCAAATATCTTCAACTTATCAAATCAAGGAGTCTGATTATAAGTAATATTTAGCAAAAAACGCAAAAACGGCCAGTTTTGAGGTTCGATCGATTTTTTGAAAAAAAACCTTGATAAACGTCAGTTTTGAGAATCTAATTAATATTAACCAAAACCTGATCCATTTCCTAAAATAGTTTGAAAAACAGGAGTTGTTTGGATAATGCAAATATCTTCAACTTATCAAATTAAGCGGTCCGATTATAAGTAAATTCAGCAAAAACATGCAAAAACGGCCAGTTTTATGGTTCGATCGATTTCTTAAAAAAAGCTTGAAAAACGTCAGTTTTGGGAAAATAAACCGTTTTTCAAACTTAGCAAGTTATTGCTCTCTAATCTAAGTAATATTTACCAAAACCTGATCCATTTCCTAAAAAAGTTTGAAAAACGAGAGTTTTTTGGATAATGCAAATACCTTCAACTTATCAAATTAAGGGGTCCGCTTATAAGTAATATTCGGCAAAAACATGCAAAAACGGCCGGTTTTGAGATTCGATCGATTTCTTAAAAAAAGTTTGAAAAACATCAGTTTTGGGGAAAATAAACCGTTTTTCAAACTTAGCAAAATATTCCTCTCGAATCTAAGAAATGTTAACCAAAACCTGGAAAAACGGCCGTTTTTAAGGTTTGATCCATTTCCTAAAAAAGATTAAAAACGGGAGTTTTTTGGATAATTCAAATATCTTCAATTTATTAAATTAAAGTCTCCGTTTATAAGTAATATTAAGCAAAAACATGCAAAAATGGCCGGTTTTGAGATTCCATCGATTTCCCCAAAAAAGCTTAAAAAACGTCGGTTTGGGAAAATAAACTAATTTCAAACTTGGCAATTTATTGGTCTCGAATCTAAGTAATATCAACCAAAACCTGGAAAAACAGCTGTTTTTAAGGTTTGATCTGTTTCCTGAAAAAGATTGAAAAACGGGAGTTTTGGGGATAATGCAAATATCTTCAACTTATCAAATTAAGCGGTTCGATTATAAGTAAATTCAGCAAAAACATGCAAAAACGGACAGTTTTATGGTTCGATCGATTTCTTAAAAAAAGCTTGAAAAACGTCAGTTTTAGGAAAATAAACTAATTTCAAACTTAGCAATTTATTGCTCTCGAACCTAAGTAATATTAACCAAAACCTGGAAAAACAGCTGTTTTTAAGGTTTGATCTGTTTCCTGAAAAAGATTGAAAAACGGGAGTCTTGTGGATAATGCAAATATCTTATACTTATCAAGTTAAGGTCTCCGATTATAATTAATATTAGGCAAAAACATGGAAAAACGGCTAGTTTTGAGATTCGATCGATTTCTTAAAAAAAAGCTTAAAAACCGTCAGTTTTAGGAAAATAAACCGTTTTTTAAACTTAGCAAGTTATTGCTCTCGAATCTAATTAATATTAACCAAAACCTGGGAAATCGGCCGTTTTTAAGGTATGATTGATTTCTTAAAAAAGATTTAACAACGGGTATTTTTTAGATAATGCAAATATCTACAACTTATCAAATTAAGGTCTCTGATTATAACTAATATTAAGCAAAAACCTGCAAAAACGGCCAGTTTTGAGATTCGATCGATTTCTTAAAAAAAGCTTGAAAAACGTCACTTTTGGGAAAATAAACCGTTTTTCAAACTTAGCAAGTTATTGCTCTCGAATCTAAGTAATATTAACCAAAACCCGGAAAAACAGCCGTTTTCAAAGTTTGATCCATTTTCTAAAAAAGATTGAAAAACGGGAGTTTTTTGGATAATGCAAATATCTTCAACTTATCAAATTAAGATCTCCGATTATAAGTAATATTAGACAAAAACATGGAAAAAGAGCAAGTTTTAAGATTCGATTGATTTCTTGAAAAAAGTTTGAAAAACTTCAGTTTTCGGAAAATAAACCGTTTTTCAAACTTAGCAAGTTATTGCTCTCGAATTTAAGTAATATTAACCAAAACCTGGAAAAACAGCCGTTTTTAAGGTTTGATCCATTTCCTAAAAAAGAGTGAAAAACAGGATTTTTTGGGATAATGCAAATATCTTCAACCTTTGAAATTAAGGTCTCCAATTATAAGTAATATTAGGCAAAAACATGGAAAAACGGCAAGTTTTGAGATTCGATTGATTTTTTAAAAAAGCTTGAAAAACGTCAGTTTGGGGAAAATAAACCGTTTTTTCAAACTTAGCAAGTTATTGCTCTCGAATCTAAGTAATATTAACCAAAACCTGGAAAAAGCGCTGGTTTTATGGTTTGATCCATTTCCTAAAAAAGATTGAAAAACGGGAGTTTTTTGGCCTTTTCAATATCTTCAAACTTATCAAATTAAGGTCTCCGATTATAAGTTATATTAAACAAAAACATGCAAAAACCGCTAGTTTGGAGATTCGATTGATTTTTCAAAAAAAGCTTGAAAAACGTCTGTTTTGGGAAAAATAAACCGTTTTTCAAACTTAGCAAGATATTCCCTTCGAATCTAAGTAATGTTAACCAAAACCTGGAAAATCGGCCGTTTTTAAGGTTTGATCCATTTCCTGAAAACGATTGAAAAACGGAAGTTTTCTTTGGATAATGCAAATATCTTCAAACTCATCCCATTAAGGTGTCAGATTATAAGTAATATTTTGCCAAAATATTCAAAAACGGCTAGTTTTGTGATTCGATCGATTTCTTTAAAAAGGCTTGAAAACGTCAGTTTTGGGAAAATAAACCGATTTTCAAACTTAGCAAGTTATTGCTTTCGAATTTAAGTAATATTAACCAAAACCCGGAAAAACAGCCGTTTTCAAAGTTTGATCCATTTTCTAAAAAAGATTAAAAAACAGGAGTATTTTGGATAATGCAAATATCTTCAACTTAACAAATTAAGATCTCCGATTATAAGTAATATTAGACAAAAACATTCAAAAAAGCAAGTTTTGAGATCGATCGATTTCTTAAAAAAGCTTGAAAAACTTCAGTTTTGGGAAATAAACCGTTTTTCTAACTTAGCAAGTTATTGCTCTCAAATCTAAGTAATATTAACGAAAACCTGGAAAAACATCCGTTTTTAAGGTTTGATCCATTTCTTAAAAAAGATTGAAGAACGGGAGTTTTATCTTCGACTGATCAAATTAAGGTCTCCGTTTATAAGTAATATTAAGCAAAAACATGCAAGACCGGCAACTTTTGAGATTCGATCGATTTCTTAAAAAAGCTTGAAAAACGTCAGTTTGGGGAAAATAAACCGTTTTCAAACTTAGCTAGTTAGTGCTCTCAAATCTAAGTAATATTAACCAAAACCTGGAAAAACAGCCGTTTTTAAGGTTTTGATCCATTTCCTAAGAAAGATTTAAAAATGGGAGTTTTTTGAATTATGCAAATAACTTCAACTTATTGAAATTAAGGTCTCCGATTATAAGTAATATTAGGCAAAAACATGGAAAAACGGCCGGTTTTGAGATTCAATTGATTTTTCCAAAAAAGCTTGAAAAACGTCAGTTTTGGGAAAATATACTGTTTTCAAACTAAGCAAGTTATTGCTCTCGAATCTAAGTAATATTAACCAAAACCTGGAAAAACGGCGGTTTTTAAGGTTTCATCCATTTCCTAAAATAGATTGAAAACGGAAGTTTTTTGGATAATGTAAATATCTTCAAACTTATCTAATTAAGGTCTCCGATTATAAGTAATATTAAGCAAAAACATGCAAAAACGGCCAGTTTTGAGATTCGATTGATTTCTTAAAAAAAGCATGAAAAACGTCAGTTTGGGGAAAATAACCCCTTTTTCAAACTTAGCAAGTTATTGCTATCAAATCTAAGTAATATTAACCAAACCTGGAAAAACGGCCGTTTTTAAGGTTTGATCCATTTCTTAAAAAAGAGTAAAAAACGGCGGTTTTTGGATAATGCAAACATCTTCAACTTATCAAATTAAGGTCTCCAATTATAAGTAATATTAGGCAACATGGAAAAACGGCCAGTTTTAAGATTCGATCGATTTCTTAAAAAAAGCTTGAAAAACGTCAGTTTTGGGAAAATTAACCGTTTTTCAAACTTAGCAAAATAGTGCTCTCGAATCTAAGTAATATTAACCAAAACCTGGAAAAACGGCGGTTTTTAAGGTTTCATCCATTTCCTAAAATAGATTGAAAAACGGAAGTTTTTTGGATAATGTAAATATCTTCAAACTTATCTAATAAAGGTCTCCGATTATAAGTAATATTAAGCAAAAACATGCAAAAACGGCCAGTTTTGAGATTCGATTGATTTCTTAAAAAAAGCATGAAAAACGTCAGTTTGGGGAAAATAACCCCTTTTTCAAACTAAGCAAGATAGTGCTCTCGAATCTAAGTAATATTAACCAAAACCTGGAAAAACAGCTTTTTTTAAGGTTTGATCCATTTCCTAATAAAGATAGCGAAACGAAAGTTTTTTGGATAATGCAAATATCTTCAAACTTATCCAATTAATGTCTCCGATTATAAGTAATATTAAGCAAAAACATTGAAAAACGGCCAGTTTTGAGATTCGATTGATTTCTTAAGAAAAGCTTGAAAAACGTCAGTTTTGAAAAAAATAAACCGTTTTTTAAACTTAGCAAGTTATTGCTATCAAATCTAAGTAATATTAACCAAAACCTGGAAAAACAGCCGTTTTTAAAGTTTGATCCATTTCCTAAGAAAGATTTGAAAACGGAAGTTTTTTAAATAATGGAAATATCTTCAACTTATCAAATTAAGGTCTCTGATTATAAGTAATATTAGGCAAAAACATGGAAAAACGGCCATTTTGAGATTCGATCGATTTCTTAAAAAAAACTTGAAAAACTTCGGTTTTGGGAAAATAAAACCGTTTTTCAAACTTAACAAGTTATTGCCTTAGAATCTAATTAATATTAACCAAAACCTGGAAAAACGGCCGTTTTTAAGGTTTGATCCATTTCCTAAAAAAGATTGAAAAACGGGAGTTTTTTGGATATTGCAAATATCTTCAACCTATCGAATTAAGGTCTCTGATTATAAGTAATATTAAGCAAAAACATGCAAAAACGGCCAGTTTAGGGATTCGATCGATTTCTTAAAAAAAGCTTGAAAAACGTGAGTTTTGTGAAAATAAGTAATATTAACCAAAACCTGGAAAAACGGCAGTTTTTAAGGTTTGATCCATTTCTTAAAAAAGATTGAAAAACGGGGGTTTTTTGAATAATGCAAATATTTTCAAACTTATCAAATTAAGGTCTCCGATTATAAGTTATATTAAGCAAAAACATGCAAAAACGGCCGGTTTTGAGATTCAATTGATTTTCCCCAAAAAGCTTGAAAAACGTCAGTTTTGGGAAAATAAACCGTTTTCAAACTAAGGAAGTTATTGCTCTCGAATCTAAGTAATATTAACCAAAACCTGGAAAAACGGCGGTTTTTAAGGTTTCATCCATTTCCTAAAATAGATTGAAAAACGGAAGTTTTTTGGATAATGTAAATATCTTCAAACTTATCTAATTAAGGTCTCCGATTATAAGTAATATTAAGCAAAAACATGCAAAAACAGCCAGTTTTGAGATTCGATTGATTTCTTAAAAAAAGCATGAAAAACGTCAGTTTGGGGAAAATAACCCCTTTTTCAAACTAAGGAGGTTATTGCTATCAAATCTAAGTAATATTAACCAAAACCTGGAAAAACGGCCGTTTTTAAGGTTTGATCCATTTCCTAAAAAAGATTGAAAAACGGAAGTTTTTTGGATAATGTAAATTACTTCAAACTTATCCAATTAGGGTCTCCGATTATAAGTAATATTAGGCAACATGGAAAAACGGCCAGTTTTAAGATTGGATCGATTTCTTAAAAAAAGCTTGAAAAACGTCAGTTTTGGGAAAATAAACCGTTTTTCAAAATTAGCAAAATAGTGCTCTCGAATCTAAGTAATATTAACCAAAACCTGGAAAAACGGCAGTTTTTAAGGTTTCATCCATTTACTAAAATAGATTGAAAAACGGACGTTTTTTGGATAATGTAAATATCTTCAAACTTATCTAATTAAGGTCTCCGATTATAAGTAATATTAAGCAAAAACATGCAAAAACGGCCAGTTTTGAGATTCGATCGATTTCTTAAGAAATCTTGAAAAACGTGAGTTTTGGGAAAATAAACCGTTTTTCAAACTTAGCAAGTTATTGCTCTCGAATGTAAGTAATATTAACCCAAACCTTGAAAAACAGCCGTTTTTTAAGGTTTGATCTATTTTCTGAAAAAGATTGAAAAACGGGAGTTTTGGGGATAATGCAAATATCTTCCAACTTATCAAATTAATGTCTCCGATTATAAGTTATATTAAGCAAAAACATGCAAAAACGGCCAGTTTTGAGATTCGATTGATTTCCCCCAAAAAGCTTGACAAACGTCAGTTTTGGGAAAATAAACCGTTTTTCAAACTTAGCAAGTTATTGCTTTAGAATCTAATTAATATTAACCAAAACCTAAAAAAACAGCCGTTTATAAGGTTTGATCCATTTCCTAAAAAAGATTCAAAAACGGAAGTTTTTTGGATAATGTAAATATCTTTAACTTATAAAATTAAAGTCTCCGTTTATAAGTAATATTAGACAAAAACATGGAAAAACGGCAAGTTTTGAGATTCGATCGATTTCTTAAAAAAAGCTTGAAAAACGTCAGTTTTGGAAAATAAACCGTTTTTCAAACTTAACAAGTTGTGGCACTCGAATCTAATTAATATTAACGAAAACCTGGAAAAACGGCCGTTTTTAAGGTTTGATCCATTTCCTAAAAAAGATTGAAAAACGGAAGTTTTTTGGATAATGTAAATTACTTCAAACTTATCCAATTAGGGTCTCCGATTATAAGTAATATTATGCAAAAACATGCAAAAACGGCCAGTTTTGTGATTCGATCGATTTCTTAAAAAAAGCTTAAAAAACGTCAGTTTTGAGAAAATAAACCGTTTTTCAAACTTAGCAAGTTATTGCTCTCGAATCTAAGTAATATTAACCAAAACCTGGGAAACGCGCTGTTTTTAAGGTTGATCCATTTCCTAAAAAAGATTGAAAAAACGTGAGTTTTTTGGATAAGGCAAATATCTTCAAACTTATCAAAAACGGCCAGTTTTGAGATTCGATTGATTTCCCCCAAAAAGCTTGAAAAACGTCAGTTTGGGGAAAATAAATCATTTTTTAATCTTAGCAAGTTATTGCTCTCGAATCTAAGTAATTTAACCAAAAGCTGGAAAAACAGCCATTTTTAAGGTTTGATCTACATATTTCCTAAAAAGATTGAAAAACGAGAGTTTTTGGGATAATGCAAATATCTTCAAACTTATCAAATTAAGGTCTCCGATTATAAGTTATATTAAGCAAAAACACTCAAAAACGGCCAGTTTTAAGATTCGATTGATTTCCACAAAAAAGCTTGAAAAACGTCAGTTTTAGGGAAAAAAAACCGTTTTTCAAACTTAGCAAGTTATTGCTTTAGAATCTAATTAATATTAACCAAAACCTGGAAAAACAGCCGTTTTTAAGGTTTGATCCATTTCCTAAAAAAAGATTGAAAAACGGGAGTTTTTTGAAAAAGGCAAATATCTTCAAACTTATCAAAATTAAGGTCTCCAATTATAAGTAATATTAGGCAACATGGAAAAAACGGCCAGTTTTAAGATTCGATCGATTTCTTAAAAAAAGCTTGAAAAACGTCAGTTTTGGGAAAATAAACCGTTTTTCAAACTTAGCAAAATAGTGCTCTCGAATCTGAGGAATATTAACCAAAACCTGGAAAAACAGCCGTTTTTAAGGTTTCATCCATTTCATATAAAAGATTCAAAAACGGAAGTTTTGGGGATAATGTAAATATCTTCAAACTTATCAAATTAAGGTCTCCGATTATAAGTTATATTAAGC
Source organism: Ceratothoa steindachneri (assembly GCA_963969495.1). Classification (NCBI taxonomy): domain Eukaryota; kingdom Metazoa; phylum Arthropoda; class Malacostraca; order Isopoda; family Cymothoidae; genus Ceratothoa; species Ceratothoa steindachneri. The sequence goes on from OZ018328.1 coordinate 115,277,969, forward strand.
AAAAACATGAAAAACAGCCAGTTTTAAGATTCGATTGATTTTCTAAAAAAAGCTTGAAAAACGTCGGTTTGGGGGAAAATAAACCGTTTTTCAAACTTAGCAAGTTATTGCTCTCGAATCTAAGTAATATTAACCAAAACCTGGAAAAACAGCCGTTTTTAAGGTTTGATCTATTTTCTGAAAAAGATTGAAAAACGGGAGTTTTGGGGATAATGCAAATATCTTCAAACTTATCAAATTAAGGTCTCCGATTATAAGTTATATTAAGCAAAAACATTCAAAAACGGCCAGTTTTGAGATTCGATTGATTTCCGCCAAAAAGCTTGAAAAACGTCGGTTTTGGGAAAATAAATCGTTTTTTAATCTTAGCAAGTTATTGCTCTTGAATCTAAGTAATTTAACCAAAAGCTGGAAAAACAGCCATTTTTAAGGTTTGATCTATTTCCTAAAAAAGATTGAAAAACGAGAGTTTTGGGGATAATGCAAATATCTTCAAACTCATCAAATTAAGGTCTCCGATTATAAGTTATATTAAGCAAAAACATTAAAAAACAGCCAGTTTTGAGATTCGATTGATTTCCCCCTAAAAAGCTTGAAAAACGTCAGGTTGGGAAAATAAACCGTTTTTCAAACTTAGCAAGTTATTGCTCTCGAATCTAAGTAATATTAACCAAAACCTGGAAAAAACAGCCGTTTTTAAGGTTTGATCCATTTCCTAAAAAAGATTGAAAACGGGAGTTTTTTGGATAATGTAAATATCCTCAACTTATAAAATTAAGGTCTCCGTTTATAAGTAATATTAGACCAAAACATGGAAAAAACGGCAAGTTTTGAGATTCGATCGATTTCTTAAAAAAAGCTTGAAAAACGTCAGTTTTGGGAAAAATAAATCGTTTTTTAATCTTAGCAAGTTATTGCTCTCAAATCTAAGTAATTTAACCAAAAGCTGGAAAAACAGCCATTTTTAAGGTTTGATCTATTTCCTAAAAAAGATTGAAAAACGAGAGTTTTGAGGATAATGCAAATATCTTCAAACTTATCAAATTAAGGTCTCCGATTATAAGTTATATTAAGCAAAAACATGCAAAAACGGCCAGTTTTGAGATTCGATTGATTTCCCCCAAAAAGCTTGAAAAACGTCAGTTTGGGGAAAATAACCCCTTTTTCAAACTTAGCAAGTTATTGCTATCAAATCTAAGTAATATTAACCAAAACCTGGAAAAACGGCCGTTTTTAAGGTTTGATCCATTTCTTAAAAAAGAGTGAAAAACGGGAGTTTTTGGATAATGCAAACATCTTCAACTTATCAAATTAAGGTCTCCAATTATAAGTAATATTAGGCAACATGGAAAAAACGGCCAGTTTTAAGATTCGATCGATTTCTTAAAAAAATCATGAAAAACGTCAGTTTTGGGAAAATAAACCGTTTTTCAAACCTAGAGGGTTATTGCTCTCGAATCAAAGTAATATCAATCAAAACCTGGAAAAACGGCAGTTTTTAAGGTTTCATCCATTTCCTAAAATAGATTGAAGAACGGAAGTTTTTTGGATAATGTAAATATCTTCAAACTTATCTAATTAAGGTCTCCGATTATAAGTAGTATTAAGCAAAAACATGCAAAAACGGCCAGTTTTGAGATTCGATTGATTTCTTAAAAAAAGCATGAAAAACGTCAGTTTGGGGAAAATAACCCTTTTTTTCAAACTTAGCAAGTTATTGCTATCAAATCTAAGTAATATTAACCAAAACCTGGAAAAACGGCCGTTTTTAAGGTTTGATCCATTTCTTAAAAAAGATTTAAAAACAGGAGTTTTAGGGATAATGCAAATATCTTCAAACTTATAAAATTAACGTCTCTAATTATAAGTTATATTAAGCAAAAACATGCAAAAACGGCCAGTTTTGAGATTCGATTGATTTCTTAAAAAAATCATGAAAAACGTCAGTTTTGGGAAAATAAACCGTTTTTCAAACTTAGCAAGTTATTGCTCTCGAATCTAAGTAATATTAACCAAAACCTGGAAAAACAGCCGTTTTTAAGGTTTGATCTATTTCCTGAAAAAGATTTAAAAACGGGAGTTTGAGGGATAATGCAAATATCTTCAAACTTATCAAATTAAGGTCTCCGACTTTAAGTTATATTAAGCAAAAATATGCAAAAACGGCCATTTTTGAGATTCGATTGATTTTCCCCCAAAAGCTTGAAAAACGTAAATTTGGAAGAAAATAAACCGTTTTTTAAACTTAGCAAGTTATTGCTCTAAAATCTAAGTAATATTAACCAAAACCTAGAAAAACAGCCGTTTTTAAAGTTTAATCCATTTCCTAAAAAAGATTAAAAAACAGGAGTTTTTTGAAAAATGTAAAAATCTTCAACTTATTAAATTAAGATCTCCGATTATAAGTTATATTAAGCAAAAACATGCAAAAACGGCCAGTTTTGAGATTCGATTGATTTCCCCCAAAAAGCTTGAAAAACCTCAGTTTTGGGAAAATAAACCGTTTTTCAAACTAAGCAAGTTATTGCTATTAAATCTAAGTAAAATTAACCAAAACCTGGCAAAACAGCCGTTTTTTAGGTTTGATCCATTTCCTAAGAAAGATTTAAAAACGGGAGTTTTTTGGATAATGCAAATATCTTCAAACTTATCAAATTAAGGCCCCTGATTATAAGTTATATTAAGCAAAAACATGAAAAAGGCCAGTTTTAAGATTCGATTGATATTCTAAAAAAAGCTTGAAAAACGTCAGTTTGGGGAAAATAAACCCCTTTTTTAAACTTAGCAAGTTATTGCTCTTGATCTAAGTAATATTAACCAAAACCTGGAAAAACAGCCGTTTTTAAGGTTTGATCTATTTCCTGAAAAAGATTGAAAAACGGGAGTTTTGGGGATAATGCAAATATCTTCAAACTTATCAAATTAAGGTCTCCGACTTTAAGTTATATTAAGCAAAAACATGCAAAAACGGCCAGTTTTGAGATTCGATTGATTTCCCCAAAAAAGCTTGAAAAACGTCAGTTTTGGGAAAATAAATCGTTTTTTAATCTTAGCAGGTTATTGCTCTCGAATCTAATTAATATTAACCAAAACCTGGAAAAACAGCCGTTTTTAAGGTTTGATCCATTTCTTAAAAAAGATTGAAAAACGGGAGTTTTTTGGATAATGCAAATATCTTCAAACTTATCCAATTAAGGTCTCCAATAATAAGTTATATTAAGCAAAAACATGCAGAAACGGCCATTTTTGAGATTCGATTGATTTCCCCCCAAAAGTTTGAAAAACGTCAGTTTTGGGAAAATAACCCCTTTTTCAAACTTAGCAAGTTATTGCTATCAAATCTAAGTAATATCAACCAAAACCTGGAAAAACGGCCGTTTTTAAGGTTTGATCCATTTCTTTAAAAAGATTGAAAACGGGAGTTTTTTGGATAATGGGAATATCTTCAACTTATCAAATTAAGGTCTCCAATTATTTGTAATATTAGGCAACATGGAAAAACGGCCAGTTTTAAGATTCGATCGATTTCTTAAAAAAAGCTTGAAAAACGTCGGTTTGGGAAAATAAACCGTTTTTCAAACTTAGCAAAATAGTGCTCTCGAATTTAAGTAATATTAACCAAAACCTGGAAAAACGGCAGTTTTTAAGGTTTGATCCATTTCCTAAAAATGATTGAAAAACGGGAGTTTTTTGGATAATGTAAATATCTTCAAACTTATCCAATTAAGGTCTCCGATTATAAGTAATATTAAGCAAAAACATGCAAAAACGGCCAGTTTTGAGATTCGATTGATTTCTTAAAAAAAGCATGAAAAACGTCAGTTTTAGGAAAAAAAACCGTTTTTTAAACTTAGCAAAATAGTGCTCTCGAATCTAAGTAATATTAACCAAAACCTGGAAAAACAGCCGTTTTTAAGGTTTGATCTATTTCCTAAAAAAGATTGAAAAACGGGAGGTTTGGGGATAATGCAAATATCTTCAAACTTATCAAATTAAGGTCTCCAAAAATAAGTAATATTAAGCAAAAACTTTCAAAAACGGCCAGTTTTAAGATTCGATTGATTTCCCCCAAAAAGCTTAAAAAACGTCAGTTTTGGGAAAATAAACCGTTTTTCAAACTTAGCAAGTTATTGCTCTCGAATCTAAGTAATATTAACCAAAAGCTAGAAGCCGTTTTTAAAGTTGGATCTATTTCCTAAAAAAGATTGAAAAACAGGAGTTTTTTGGATAATGCAAATATCTTCAAACTTATCAAATTAAGGTCTCCGACTTTAAGTTATATTAAGCAAAAATATGCAAAAACGTTTATTTTTGAGATTCGATTGATTTTCCCCCAAAAGCTTGAAAAACGTAAATTTGGAAGAAAATAAACCGTTTTTTAAACTTAGCAAGTTATTGCTATTAAATCTAAGTAATTTAACCAAAAGCTGGAAAAACAGCCATTTTTAAGGTTTGATCTATTTCCTAAAAAAGATTGAAAAACGAGAGTTTTGAGGATAATGCAAATATCTTCAACTTATCAAATTAACGTCTCCGATTATAATTAATATTGTGCAAAAACATGCAAAAACGGCCAGTTTAGAGATTCGCTCGATTTCTTAAAAAAAGCTTGAAAAACGTCAGTTTTAGGAAAATAAACCGTTTTTTAAACTTAGCAAAATAGTGCTCTCGAATCTAAGTAATATTAACGAAAACCTGGAAAAACAGCCGTTTTTAAGGTTTGATCCATTTTTTAATAAAGATTGAAAAACGGGAGTTTTTGGGATTATGCAAATATCTATCAACTTATCAAATTAAGGTCTGTGATTATAGGTAATATTAAGCAAAAACATGCAAAAACGGCCAGTTTAGAGATTCGATCGATTTCTTAAAAAAAGCTTGAAAAACGTCGTCAGTTTTGGGAAAATTAACCGTTTTTCAAACTTTTCAAGTTATTGCTATCAAATCTAAGTAATATTAACCAAAACCTGGAAAAACGGCCATTTTTAAGGTTTGATCCATTTCTTAAAAAAGATAGAAAAACGGGAGTTTTTTGGATAATGCAAATATATTGAACTTATCAAATTAAGGTCTTCAATTATAAGTAATATCAGGCAACATGGAAAAACGGCCAGTTTTAAGATTCGATCGATTTCTTAAAAAAGCTTGAAAAACGTCAGTTTTGGGAAAATAAACCGTTTTTCCACCTTTGCAAAATAGTGCTCTCGAATCTAAGTAATATTAACCAAAACCTGGAAAAACGGCAGTTTTTAAGGTTTGATCCATTTCCTAAAAAAGATTGAAAAACGGGAGTTTTTTGAATAAGGCAAATATCTTCAACTTATCAAATTAAGGTCTCCAATTATAACTAATATTAGGCAAAAACATGCAAAAACGGCCAGTTTAGAGATTCGATCGATTTCTTAAAAAAAGCTTGAAAAAAGTCAGTTTTGGGAAAATAAACCGTATTTCAAACTTAGCAAAATAGTGCTCTCGAATCTAAGTAATATTAACCAAAACCTGGAAAAACAGCCGTTTTTAAGGTTTGATCCATTTCTTAAAAAAGATTGAAAACCTGGAGTTATTTAAATAATGAAAATATCTTCAACTTATCAAATTAAGGTCTTCAATTATAAGTAATATCAGGCAACATGGAAAAACGGCCAGTTTTAAGATTCGATCGATTTCTTAAAAAAGCTTGAAAAACGTCAGTTTTGGGAAAATAAACCGTTTTTAAAACTTAGCAAAATAGTGCTCTCGAATCTAAGTAATATTAACCAAAACCTGGAAAAACGGCAGTTTTTAAGGTTTGATCCATTTCCTAAAAAAGATTGAAAAACGGGAGTTTATGGATTATGCAATTATCTATCAACTTATAAAATTAAGGTCTCCGATTATAAGTTATATTAAGCAAAAACATGCAAAAACGGCCAGTTTTGTGATTCGATCGATTTCTTAAAAAAAGCATGAAAAACGTCAGTTTTAGGAAAAAAAACCGTTTTTTAAACTTAGCAAAATAGTGCTCTCGAATCTAAGTAATATTAACCAAAACCTGGAAAAACAGCCGTTTTTAAGGTTTGATCTATTTCCTAAAAAAGATTAAAAAAAGGGAGTTTTTTGGATAAGGCAAATATCTTCAAACTTGTCAAATTAAGGTCTCCGATTATAAGTTATATTAAGCAAAAACATGGAAAAACAGCATGTTTTGATATTCGATCGATTTCTTGAAAAAAGCTTAAAAAACGTCAGTTTTGGGAAAATAAACCGTTTTTCAAACTCAGCAAGTTATTGCTCTCGAATCTAATTAATATTAACCAAAACCTGGAAAAACAGCCGTTTTTAAGGTTTGATCCATTTCTTAAAAAAGATTGAAAAACGGGAGTTTTTTGGATAATGCAAATATCTTCAAACTTATCCAATTAAGGTCTCCAATAATAAGTTATATTAAGCAAAAACATGCAAAAACGGCCATTTTTGAGATTCGATTGATTTCCCCCCAAAAGTTTGAAAAACGTCAGTTTTGGGAAAATAACCCCTTTTTCAAACTTAGCAAGTTATTGCTATCAAATCTAAGTAATATCAACCAAAACCTGGAAAAACGGCCGTTTTTAAGGTTTGATCCATTTCTTTAAAAAGATTGAAAACGGGAGTTTTTTGGATAATGGGAATATCTTCAACTTATCAAATTAAGGTCTCCAATTATTTGTAATATTAGGCAACATGGAAAAACAGCCAGTTTTAAGATTCGATCGATTTCTTAAAAAAAGCTTGAAAAACGTCGGTTTGGGAAAATAAACCGTTTTTCAAACTTAGCAAAATAGTGCTCTCGAATTTAAGTAATATTAACCAAAACCTGGAAAAACGGCAGTTTTTAAGGTTTGATCCATTTCCTAAAAATGATTGAAAAACGGGAGTTTTTTGGATAATGTAAATATCTTCAAACTTATCCAATTAAGGTCTCCGATTATAAGTAATATTAAGCAAAAACATGCAAAAACGGCCAGTTTTAAGATTCGATTGATTTCCCCAAAAAAGCTTGAAAAACCTCAGTTTTTGGAAAATAAACCGTTCTTCCAAACTTAGCAAGTTATTTCTTTAGAATCTAATTAATATTAACCAAAACCTGGAAAAACAGCCGTTTTTAAGGTTTGATCCATTTCCTAAAAAAGATTGAAAAACGGCAGTTTTTTGGATAATGTAAATATCTTCAAACTTATCCAATTAAGGTCCCTGATTATAAGTAATATTAAGCAAAAACATGCAAAAACGGCCAGTTTAGAGATTCGATCGATTTCTTGAAAAAAAGCTTGAAAAACGTCAGTTTTGGGAAAATAAACCGTTTTTCAAACTTAGCAAGTTATTGCTCTCGAATCTAAGTAATATTAACCAAAACCTAGAAGCCATTTTTAAAGTTTGATCTATTTCCTAAAAAAGATTGAAAAAACAGGAGTTTTTTGGATAATGCAAATATCTTCAAACTTATCAAATTAAGGTCTCCGATTATAAGTTATATCAAGCAAAAACATTCAAAAACGGCCAGTTTTGAGATTCGACTGATTTCCCCCAAAAAGCTTGAAAAAGGTTAGTTTTGTGAAAATAAACCGTTTTTCAAACTCAGAGTTATTGCTATCAAATCTAAGTAATATTAACCAAAACCTGGAAAAACGGCCATTTTTAAGGTTTGATCCATTTCTTAAAAAAGATTGAAAAACGGGTGTTTTTTGGATAATGCAAATATCTTGAACTTATCAAATTAAGGTCTTCAATTATAAGTAATATCAGGCAATATGGAAAAACGGCCAGTTTTAAGATTCGATCGATTTCTTAAAAAAGCTTGAAAAACGTCAGTTTTGGGAAAATAAATCGTTTTTCAAACTTAGCAAAATAGTGCTCTCGAATCTAAGTAATATTAACCAAAACCTGGAAAAACGGCAGTTTTTAAGGTTTGATCCATTTCCTAAAAAAGATTGAAAAACGGGAGTTTATGGATTATGCAATTATCTATCAACTTATAAAATTAAGGTCTCCGATTATAAGTTATATTAAGCAAAAACATGCAAAAACGGCCAGGTTTTTAGATTCGATTGATTTCTTAAAAAAAGCTTAAAAACGTCAGTTTAAGGAAAATAAACTGTTTGTTAAACTTGGCAAGTTATTGCTCTCAAATCTAAGTAATATTAACCAAAACCTGATTAAAACAGCCGTTTTTAAGGTTTGATCCATTTCCTAAAAAAGATTGAAAAACCGGAGTTTTTTGGATAAAGTAAATATCTTCAACTTATAAAATTAAGGTCTCCGATTATAAGTAATATTAAGCAAAAACATGCAAAAACGGCCAGTTTTGTGATTCGATCGATTTCTTAAAAAAAACTTGAAAAACGTGAGTTTTGGGAAAATAAACTGTTTGTCAAACTTAGCAAGTTATTGCTCTCAAATCTAAGTAATATTAACAAAAACCTGGATAAAACACCCGTTTTTAAGGTTTGATCCATTTCCTAAAAAAGATTAAAAAAAGGGAGTTTTTTGGATAAGGCAAATATCTTCAAACTTGTCAAATTAAGGTCTCCGATTATAAGTTATATTAAGCAAAAACATGCAAAAACGGCCATTTTTGAGATTCGATTGATTTCCCCCAAAAAGCTTGAAAAACGTCAGTTTTGGGAAAATAAACGGTTTTTCAAACTTAGCAAAATAGTGCTCTCGAATCTAAGTAATATTAACCAAAACCTGGAAAAACAGCCGTTTTTAAGGTTTGATCCATTTCTTAAAAAAGTTTGAAAACTGGGAGTTTTTTGGATTATGCAAATATCTATCAACTTATCCAATTAAGGTCTCCATTTATAAGTAATATTATGCAAAAACATGCAAAAAACGGCCAGTTTTGAGATTCGATTGATTTCCCCAAAAAAGCTTAAAAAACGTCAGTTTGGGGAAAATAAACCGTTTTTCAAACCTAGCAAGTTATTCCTCTCGAATCTAAGTAATATTAACCAAAACCTGGGAAAACGGCCGTTTTTAAAGTTTGATCCATTTCCTGAAAAAGATTGAAAAACGGGAGTTTTTTGGATAATAGGAATATCTTCAACTTATCAAATTAAGGTCTCCAATTATAAGTAATATTAGGCAACATGGAAAAACGGCCAGTTTTAAGATTCGATTCATTTCTTAAAAAAAAGCATGAAAAACGTCAGTTTTGAGAAAATAAACCGTTTTTCAAACTTAGCTAGTTATTGCTCTCGAATCTAAATAATATTAACCAAAACCTAGAAGCCGTTTTTAAAGTTTGATCTATTTCCTAAAAAAGATTGAAAAACAGGAGTTTTTGGGATAATGCAAATATCTTCAAACTTATCAAATTAAGGTCTCCGATTATAAGTTATATCAAGCAAAAACATTCAAAAACGGCCAGTTTTAAGATTCGACTGATTTCCCCCAAAAAGCTTGAAAAACGTCAGTTTTGGGCAAATAAACCGTTTTTTAAACTTAGCAAGTTATTGCTCTCGAATCTAAGTAATATTAACCAAAACCTGGAAAAAACAGCCGTTTTTAAGGTTTGATCCATTTCCTTAAAAAGAATAAAAAACGGGAGTTTTTTGGATAATGGGAATATCTTCAACTTATCAAATTAAGGTCTCCAATTATAAGTAATATTAGGCAACATGGAAAAACCGCCAGTCTTAAGATTCGATTGATTTCTTAAAAAAAAGCATGAAAAACGTCAGTCTTGGGAAAATAAACCGTTTTTCAAACTTAGCAAGTTATTGCTCTCGAATCTAAGTAATATTAACAAAAACCTGGAAAAACAGCCGTTTTTAAGGTTTGATCAATTTCCTAAAAAAAAATGAAAAACTGGAGTTTTGGGGATAATGCAAATATCTTCAAACTTATCAAATTAAGGTCTCCGATTATAAGTTATATTAGGCAAAAACATGCAAAAACGGCAAGTTTTGAGATTCGATTGATTTCTTAAAAAAAGCTTGAAAACGTCAGTTTCGGAAAATCAACCGTTTTTCAAACTTAGCAAAATAGTGCTCTCGAATCTAAGTAATATTAACCAAAACCTGGAAAAACAGCCGTTTTTAAGGTTTGATCCATTTCTTAAAAAAGATTGAAAACTGGGAGTTTTTTGGATTATGCAAATATCTATCAACTTATCAAATTAAGGTCTGTGATTATAAGTAATATTAAGCAAAAACATGCAAAAACGGCCAGTTTAGAGATTCGATCGATTTCTTGAAAAAAAGCTTGAAAAACGTCAGTTTTGGGAAAATAAACCGTTTTTCAAACTTAGCAAGTTATTGCTCTCGAATCTAAGTAATATTAACCAAAACCTAGAAGCCATTTTTAAAGTTTGATCTATTTCCTAAAAAAGATTGAAAAACAGGAGTTTTTTGGATAATGCAAATATCTTCAAACTTATCAAATTAAGGTCTCCGATTATAAGTTATATCAAGCAAAAACATTCAAAAACGGCCAGTTTTGAGATTCGACTGATTTCCCCCAAAAAGCTTGAAAAACGTCAGTTTTGTAAAAATAAACCGTTTTTCAAACTCAGAGTTATTGCTATCAAATCTAAGTAATATTAACCAAAACCTGGAAAAACGGCCATTTTTAAGGTTTGATCCATTTCTTAAAAAAGATTGAAAAACGGGTGTTTTTTGGATAATGCAAATATCTTGAACTTATCAAATTAAGGTCTTCAATTATAAGTAATATCAGGCAACATGGAAAAACGGCCAGTTTTAAGATTCGATCGATTTCTTAAAAAAGCTTGAAAAACGTCAGTTTTGGGAAAATAAACCGTTTTTCAAACTTAGCAAAATAGTGCTCTCGAATCTAAGTAATATTAACCAAAACCTGGAAAAACAGCCGTTTTTAAGGTTTGATCTATTTCCTAAAAAAGATTGAAAAACGGGAGGTTTGGGGATAATGCAAATATCTTCAAACTTATCAAATTAAGGTCTCCGATTATAAGTTATATTAAGCAAAAACATGGAAAAACGGCCAGTTTTGAGATTCGATTGATTTCTTAAAAAAAGCTTGAAAAACGTCAGTTTTGGGAAAATAAACCGTTTTTCAAACTTAGCAAGTTATTGCTCTCGAATCTAAGTAATATTAACCAAAAGCTAGAAGCCGTTTTTAAAGTTGGATCTATTTCCTAAAAAAGATTGAAAAACAGGAGTTTTTTGGATAATGCAAATATCTTCAAACTTATCCAATTAAGGTCTCCAAAAATAATTAATATTAAGCAAAAACATGCAAAAACGGCCAGTTTTAAGATTCGATTGATTTCCCCAAAAAAGCTTGAAAAACGACAGTTTTAGGAAAATAAACCATTTTTCAAACTTAGCAAGTTATTTCTTTAGAATCTAATTAATATTTACCAAAACCTGGAAAAACAGCCGTTTTTAAGGTTTGATCCATTTCCTAAAAAAGATTGAAAAACGGCAGTTTTTTGGATAATGTAAATATCTTCAAACTTATCCAATTAAGGTCCCCGATTTTAAGTAATATTAGGCAAAAACATACAAAAACGGCCAGTTTTGAGATTCGATGGATTTCTGAATAAAAGCATGAAAAACGTCAGTTTGGGGAAAATAAACCGTTTTTTAAACTTAGCAAGTTATTGCTCTCGAATCTAATAAATATTAGCGAAAACCTGGAAAAACGGCCGTTTTTAAGGTTTGAACCCTTTCATAACATAGATTGAAAAACGGAAGTTTTTTGGATAATGTAAATATCTTCAACCCTATCAAATTAAGGTCTCCGATTATAAGTAATATTAATCAAGAACATGCAAAAAAGGCCAGTTTTAAGATTCGATTGATTTCCCCAAAAAAGCTTGAAAAACCTCAGTTTTAGGAAAATAAACCGTTCTTCCAAACTTTGCAAGTTATTTCTTTAGAATCTAATTAATATTAACCAAAACCTGGAAAAACAGCCGTTTTTAAGGTTTGATCCATTTCCTAAAAAAGATTGAAAAACGGCAGTTTTTTGGATAATGTAAATATCTTCAAACTTATCCAATTAAGGTCCCTGATTATAAGTAATATTAGGCAAAAACATACAAAAACGGCCAGTTTTGAGATTCGATGGATTTCTGAAAAAAAGCATGAAAAACGTCAGTTTGGAAAAAATAAACCGTTTTTCAAACTTAGCTAGTTATTGCTCTCGAATCTAAGTAATATTAACAAAAACCTGGAGAAACAGCCGTTTTTAAGGTTTGATCTATTTCCTAAAAAAGATTGAAAAACTGGAGTTTTGGGGATAATGCAAATATCTTCAAACTTATCAAATTAAGCTCTCCGATTATAAGTTATATTAAGCAAAAACATGCAAAAACGGCCAGTTTTGAGATTGGATTGATTTCCCCCAAAAAGCTTGAAAAACGTCAGTTTTGGGAAAATAAACCGTTTCTCAAACTTAGCAAGTTATTGCTTTAGAATCTAATTAATATTAACCAAAACCTGGAAAAACAGCCGTTTTTAAGGTTTGATCCATTTCCTAAGAAAGATTTAAAAACGGGAGTTTTTTGGATAATGGGAATATCTTCAACTTATCAAATTAAGGTCTCTAATTATAAGTAATATTAGGCAACATGGAAAAACCGCCAGTCTTAAGATTCGATTGATTTCTTAAAAAAAAGCATGAAAAACGTCAGTTTTGGGAAAATAAACCGTTTTTCAAACTTAGCAAGTTATTGCTCTCGAATCTAAGTAATATTAACAAAAACCTGGAAAAACAGCCGTTTTTAAGGTTTGATCAATTTCCTAAAAAAAAATGAAAAACTGGAGTTTTGGGGATAATGCAAATATCTTCAAACTTATTAAATTAAGGTCTCCGATTATAAGTTATATTAGGCAAAAACATGCAAAAACGGAAAGTTTTGAGATTCGATTGATTTCTTAAAAATAGCTTGAAAAACGTCAGTTTCGGAAAATCAACCGTTTTTCAAACTTAGCAAAATAGTGCTCTCGAATCTAAATAATATTAACCAAAACCTGGAAAAACAGCCGTTTTTAAGGTTTGATCCATTTCTTAAAAAAGATTGAAAACTGGGAGTTTTTTGGATTATGCAAATATCTATCAACTTATCGAATTAAGGTCTGTGATTATAAGTAATATTAAGCAAAAACATGCAAAACGGCCAGTTTTGAGATTCGATCGATTTCTTAAAAAAAAGCTTAAAAAACGTCAGTTTGGGGAAAATAAACCGTTTTTCAAACCTAGCAAGTTATTCCTCTCGAATCTAAGTAATATTAACCAAAACCTGGGAAAACGGCCGTTTTTAATGTTTGATCCATTTCCTGAAAAAGATTGAAAAACGGGAGTTTTGGGGATAATGGGAATATCTTCAACTTATCAAATTAAGGTCTCCAATTATAAGTAATATTAGGCAACATGGAAAAACGGCCAGTTTTAAGATTCGATTCATTTCTTAAAAAAAAGCATGAAAAACGTCAGTTTTGAGAAAATAAACCGTTTTTAAAACTTAGATAGTTATTGCTCTCGAATCTAAATAATATTAACCAAAACCTAGAAGCAGTTTTTAAAGTTTGATCTATTTCCTAAAAAAGATTGAAAAACAGGAGTTTTTTTGGATAATGCAAATATCTTCAAACTTATCAAATTAAGGTCTCCAAAAATAAGTAATATTAAGCAAAAACTTTCAAAAACGGCCAGTTTTAAGATTCGATTGATTTCCCCCAAAAAGCTTGAAAAACGTCAGTTTTGGGAAAATAAACCGTTTTTCAAACTTAGCAAGTTATTGCTCTCGAATCTAAGTAATATTAACCAAAAGCTAGAAGCCGTTTTTAAAGTTGGATCTATTTCCTAAAAAAGATTGAAAAACAGGAGTTTTTTGGATAATGCAAATATCTTCAAACTTATCCAATTAAGGTCTCCAAAAATAAGTAATATTAAGCAAAAACTTTCAAAAACGGCCAGTTTTAAGATTCGATTGATTTCCCCAAAAAAGCTTGAAAAACGACAGTTTTAGGAAAATAAACCGTTTTTCAAACTTAGCAGGTTATTTCTTTAGAATCTAATTAATATTTACCAAAACCTGGAAAAACAGCCGTTTTTAAGGTTTGACCATTTCCTAAAAAAGATTGAAAAACGGCAGTTTTTTGGATAATGTAAATATCTTCAAACTTATCCAATTAAGGTCCCCGATTTTAAGTAATATTAGGCAAAAACATACAAAAACGGCCAGTTTTGAGATTCGATGGATTTCTGAAAAAAAGCATAAAAAACGTCAGTTTTGGGAAAATAAACCGTTTTTTAAACTTAGCAAGTTATTGCTCTCGAATCTAAGTAATATTAACCAAAACCTGGAAAAACGGCCGTTTTTAAGGTTTGATCCATTTCCTAAAAAAGATTGAAAACGGGAGTTTTTTGGATAATGGGAATATCTTCAACTTATCAAATTAAGGTCTCCAATTATTTGTAATATTAGGCAACATGGAAAAACGGCCAGTTTTAAGATTCGATCGATTTCTTAAAAAAAGCTTGAAAAACGTCGGTTTGGGAAAATAAACCGTTTTTCAAACTTAGCAAAATAGTGCTCTCGAATCTAAGTAATATTAACCAAAACTTGGAAAAACGGCAGTTTTTAAGGTTTGATCCATTTCCTAAAAAAGATTGAAAAACGGGAGTTTTTTGGATAATGTAAATATCTTCAAACTTATCCAATTAAGGTCTCCGATTATAAGTAATATTAAGCAAAAACATGCAAAAACGGCCAGTTTTGAGATTCGATTGATTTTTTAAAAAAAGCATGAAAAACGTCAGTTTTAGGAAAAAAAACCGTTTTTTAAACTTAGCAAAATAGTGCTCTCGAATCTAAGTAATATTAACCAAAACCTGGAAAAACAGCCGTTTTTAAGGTTTGATCTATTTCCTAAAAAAGATTGAAAAACGGGAGGTTTGGGGATAATGCAAATATCTTCAAACTTATCAAATTATGGTCTCCGATTATAAGTTATATTAAGCAAAAACATGCAAAAACGGCCAGTTTTGAGATTCGATTGATTTCTTAAAAAAAGCTTGAAAAACGTCAGTTTAGGGAAAATAAACCGTTTTTCAAACTTAGCAAGTTATTGCTCTCGAATCAAAGTAATATTAACCAAAAGCTAGAAGCCGTTTTTAAAGTTGGATCTATTTCCTAAAAAAGATTGAAAAACAGGAGTTTTTTGGATAAGGCAAATATCTTCAAACTTATCCAATTAAGGTTTCCAAAAATAATTAATATTAAGCAAAAACATGCAAAAACGGCCAGTTTTAAGATTCGATTGATTTCCCCAAAAAAGCTTGAAAAACGACAGTTTTAGGAAAATAAACCATTTTTCAAACTTAGCAAGTTATTTCTTTAGAATCTAATTAATATTTACCAAAACCTGGAAAAACAGCCGTTTTTAAGGTTTGACCATTTCCTAAAAAAGATTGAAAAACGGCAGTTTTTTGGATAATGTAAATATCTTCAAACTTATCCAATTAAGGTCCCCGATTTTAAGTAATATTAGGCAAAAACATACAAAAACGGCCAGTTTTGAGATTCGATGGATTTCTGAAAAAAAGCATGAAAAACGTCAGTTTGGGGAAAATAAACCGTTTTTTAAACTCAGCAAGTTATTGCTCTCGAATCTAATAAATATTAGCGAAAACCTGGAAAAACGGCTGTTTTTAAGGTTTGAACCCTTTCATAACATAGATTGAAAAACGGAAGTTTTTTGGATAATGTAAATATCTTCAACCCTATCAAATTAAGGTCTCCGATTATAAGTAATATTAATCAAAAACATGCAAAAAAGGCCAGTTTTAAGATTCGATTGATTTCCCCAAAAAAGCTTGAAAAACCTCAGTTTTAGGAAATTAAACCGTTCTTCCAAACTTTGCAAGTTATTTCTTTAGAATCTAATTAATATTAACCAAAACCTGGAAAAACAGCCGTTTTTAAGGTTTGATCCATTTCCTAAGAAAGATTTAAAAACGGGAGTTTTTTGGATAATGGGAATATCTTCAACTTATCAAATTAAGGTCTCCAATTATTTGTAATATTAGGCAACATGGAAAAACGGCCAGTTTTAAGATTCGATCGATTTCTTAAAAAAAGCTTGAAAAACGTCGGTTTGGGAAAATAAACCGTTTTTCAAACTTAGCAAAATAGTGCTCTCGAATCTAAGTAATATTAACCAAAACTTGGAAAAACGGCAGTTTTTAAGGTTTGATCCATTTCCTAAAAAAGATTGAAAAACGGGAGTTTTTTGGATAATGTAAATATCTTCAAACTTATCCAATTAAGGTCTCCGATTATAAGTAATATTAAGCAAAAACATGCAAAAACGGCCAGTTTTGAGATTCGATTGATTTTTTAAAAAAAGCATGAAAAACGTCAGTTTTAGGAAAAAAAACCGTTTTTTAAACTTAGCAAAATAGTGCTCTCGAATCTAAGTAATATTAACCAAAACCTGGAAAAACAGCCGTTTTTAAGGTTTGATCTATTTCCTAAAAAAGATTGAAAAACGGGAGGTTTGGGGATAATGCAAATATCTTCAAACTTATCAAATTAAGGTCTCCGATTATAAGTTATATTAAGCAAAAACATGCAAAAACGGCCAGTTTTGAGATTCGATTGATTTCTTAAAAAAAGCTTGAAAAACGTCAGTTTAGGGAAAATAAACCGTTTTTCAAACTTAGCAAGTTATTGCTCTCGAATCAAAGTAATATTAACCAAAAGCTAGAAGCCGTTTTTAAAGTTGGATCTATTTCCTAAAAAAGATTAAAAAACAGGAGTTTTTTGGATAAGGCAAATATCTTCAAACTTATCCAATTAAGGTTTCCAAAAATAATTAATATTAAGCAAAAACATGCAAAAACGGCCAGTTTTAAGATTCGATTGATTTCCCCAAAAAAGCTTGAAAAACGACAGTTTTAGGAAAATAAACCATTTTTCAAACTTAGCAAGTTATTTCTTTAGAATCTAATTAATATTTACCAAAACCTGGAAAAACAGCCGTTTTTAAGGTTTGACCATTTCCTAAAAAAGATTGAAAAACGGCAGTTTTTTGGATAATGTAAATATCTTCAAACTTATCCAATTAAGGTCCCCGATTTTAAGTAATATTAGGCAAAAACATACAAAAACGGCCAGTTTTGAGATTCGATGGATTTCTGAAAAAAAGCATGAAAAACGTCAGTTTGGGGAAAATAAACCGTTTTTTAAACTCAGCAAGTTATTGCTCTCGAATCTAATAAATATTAGCGAAAACCTGGAAAAACGGCTGTTTTTAAGGTTTGAACCCTTTCATAACATAGATTGAAAAACGGAAGTTTTTTGGATAATGTAAATATCTTCAACCCTATCAAATTAAGGTCTCCGATTATAAGTAATATTAATCAAAAACATGCAAAAAAGGCCAGTTTTAAGATTCGATTGATTTCCCCAAAAAAGCTTGAAAAACCTCAGTTTTAGGAAATTAAACCGTTCTTCCAAACTTTGCAAGTTATTTCTTTAGAATCTAATTAATATTAACCAAAACCTGGAAAAACAGCCGTTTTTAAGGTTTGATCCATTTCCTAAGAAAGATTTAAAAACGGGAGTTTTTTGGATAATGGGAATATCTTCAACTTATCAAATTAAGGTCTCCAATTATAAGTAATATTAGGCAACATGGAAAAACCGCCAGTCTTAAGATTCGATTGATTTCTTAAAAAAAAGCATGAAGAACGTCAGTTTTGGGAAAATAAACCGTTTTCGAAACTTAGCAAGTTATTGCTCTCGAATCTAAGTAATATTAACAAAAACCTGGAAAAACAGCCGTTTTTAAGGTTTGATCAATTTCCTAAAAAAAAAATGAAAAACTGGAGTTTTGGGGATAATGCAAATATCTTCAAAATTATTAAATTAAGGTCTCCGATTATAAGTTATATTAGGCAAAAACATGCAAAAACGGAAAGTTTTGAGATTCGATTGATTTCTTAAAAAAAGCTTGAAAAACGTCAGTTTCGGAAAATCAACCGTTTTTCAAACTTAGCAAAATAGTGCTCTCGAATCTAAGTAATATTAACCAAAACCTGGAAAAACAGCCGTTTTTAAGGTTTGATCCATTTCTTAAAAAAGATTGAAAACTGGGAGTTTTTTGGATTATGCAAATATCTATCAACTTATCAAATTAAGGTCTGTGATTATAAGTAATATTAAGCAAAAACATGCAAAAACGGCCAATTTAGAGATTCGATCGATTTCTTGAAAAAAAGCTTGAAAAACGTCAGTTTTGGGAAAATAAACCGTTTTTCAAACTTAGCAAGTTATTGCTCTCGAATCTAAGTAATATTAACCAAAACCTAGAAGCCATTTTTAAAGTTTGATCTATTTCCTAAAAAAGATTGAAAAACAGGCGTTTTTTGGATAATGCAAATATCTTCAAACTTATCAAATTAAGGTCTCCGATTATAAGTTATATCAAGCAAAAACATTCAAAAACGGCCAGTTTTGGGATTCGACTGATTTCCCCCAAAAAGCTTGAAAAACGTCAGTTTTGGGAAAATAAACCGTTTTTTAAACTTAGCAAGTTATTGCTCTCGAATCTAAGTAATATTAACCAAAACCTGGAAAAAACAGCCGTTTTTAAGGTTTGATCCATTTCCTAAAAAAGATTGAAAAACGGGAGTTTTTTGGATAATGTAAATATCTTCAACTTATAAAATTAAGGTCTCCGTTTATAAGTAATATTAGACCAAAACATGGAAAAACGGCAAGTTTTGAGATTCGATCGATTTCTTAAAAAAAGCTTGAAAAACGTCAGTTTTGGGAAAATAACCCGTTTTTCAAACTTAGCAAGTTATTGCTCTCCAATCTAAGTAATATCAACCAAAACCTGGAAAAACAGCCGTTTTTAAGGTTTGATCTATTTCCTAAAAAAGATTGAAAAACGGGAGTTTTGGGCATAATGCAAATTACTTCAAACATATCTAATTAAGGTCTCCGATTATAAGTTATATCAAGCAAAAACATGCAAAAACGGCCAGTTTTGAGATTCGATTGATTTCCCCCCAAAAGCTTGAAAAACGTCGGTTTTGGGAAAATAAATAGTTTTTTAAACTTAGCAAGTTATTGCTTTTGAATCTAAATAATATTAACCAAAACCTAAAAAAAACACCCGTTTTTAAGGTTTGATCCATTTCCTAAAAAAGATTGAAAAACGGGAGTTTTTTGGATAATGTAAATATCTTCAACTTATAAAATTAAGGTCTCCGTTTATAAGTAATATTAGACAAAAACATGGAAAAACAGCATGTTTTGATATTCGATCGATTTCTTGAAAAAAGCTTAAAAAACGTCAGTTTTGGGAAAATAAACCGTTTTTCAAACTCAGCAAGTTATTGCTCTCGAATCTAATTAATATTAACCAAAACCTGGAAAAACAGCCGTTTTTAAGGTTTGATCCATTTCTTAAAAAAGATTGAAAAACGGGAGTTTTTTGGATAATGCAAATATCTTCAAACTTATCCAATTAAGGTCTCCAATAATAAGTTATATTAAGCAAAAACATGCAAAAACGGCCATTTTTGAGATTCGATTGATTTCCCCCGAAAAGTTTGAAAAACGTCAGTTTTGGGAAAATAACCCCTTTTTCAAACTTAGCAAGTTATTGCTATCAAATCTAAGTAATATCAACCAAAACCTGGAAAAACGGCCGTTTTTAAGGTTTGATCCATTTCCTAAAAAAGATTGAAAACGGGAGTTTTTTGGATAATGGGAATATCTTCAACTTATCAAATTAAGGTCTCCAATTATTTGTAATATTAGGCAACATGGAAAAACGGCCAGTTTTAAGATTCGATCGATTTCTTAAAAAAAGCTTGAAAAACGTCAGTTTTAGGAAAAAAAACCGTTTTTCAAACTTAGCAAAATAGTGCTCTCGAATCAAAGTAATATTAACCAAAAGCTAGAAGCCGTTTTTAAAGTTGGATCTATTTCCTAAAAAAGATTGAAAAACAGGAGTTTTGGGGATAATGCAAATATCTTCAAACTTATCAAATTAAGGTCTCCGATTATAAGTTATATTAAGCAAAAACATGCAAAAACGGCCAGTTTTGAGATTCGATTGATTTCTTAAAAAAAGCTTGAAAACCGTCAGTTTTGGGAAAATAAACCGTTTTTCAAACTTAGCAAGTTATTGCTCTCGAATCAAAGTAATATTAACCAAAAGCTAGAAGCCGTTTTTAAAGTTGGATCTATTTCCTAAAAAAGATTGAAAAACAGGAGTTTTTTGGATAATGCAAATATCTTCAAACTTATCCAATTAAGGTCTCCAAAAATAATTAATATTCAGCAAAAACATGCAAAAACGGCCAGTTTTAAGATTCGATTGATTTCCCCAAAAAAGCTTGAAAAACGACAGTTTTAGGAAAATAAACTATTTTTCAAACTTAGCAAGTTATTTCTTTAGAATCTAATTAATATTTACCAAAACCTGGAAAAACAGCCGTTTTTAAGGTTTGATCCATTTCCTAAAAAAGATTGAAAAACGGGAGTTTTTTGGATAATGTAAATATCTTCAAACTTATCCAATTAAGGTCCCCGATTTTAAGTAATATTAGGCAAAAACATACAAAAACGGCCAGTTTTGAGATTCGATGGATTTCTGAAAAAAAGCATGAAAAACGTCAGTTTGGGGAAAATAAACCGTTTTTTAAACTTAGCAAGTTATTGCTCTCGAATCTAATAAATATTAGCGAAAACCTGGAAAAACGGCCGTTTTTAAGGTTTGAACCCTTTCATAACATAGATTGAAAAACGGAAGTTTTTTGGATAATGTAAATATCTTCAACCCTATCAAATTAAGGTCTCCGATTATAAGTAATATTAATCAAAAACATGCAAAAAAGGCCAGTTTTAAGATTCGATTGATTTCCCCAAAAAAGCTTGAAAAACCTCAGTTTTAGGAAATTAAACCGTTCTTCCAAACTTTGCAAGTCATTTCTTTAGAATCTAATTAATATTAACCAAAACCTGGAAAAACAGCCGTTTTTAAGGTTTGATCCATTTCCTAAAAAAGATTGAAAAACGGCAGTTTTTTGGATAATGTAAATATCTTCAAACTTATCCAATTAAGGTCCCTGATTATAAGTAATATTAGGCAAAAACATACAAAAACGGCCAGTTTTGAGATTCGATGGATTTCTGAAAAAAAGCATGAAAAACGTCAGTTTGGAAAAAATAAACCGTTTTTCAAACTTAGCTAGTTATTGCTCTCGAATCTAAGTAATATTAACAAAAACCTGGAGAAACAGCCGTTTTTAAGGTTTGATCTATTTCCTAAAAAAGATTGAAAAACTGGAGTTTTGGGGATAATGCAAATATCTTCAAACTTATCAAATTAAGCTCTCCGATTATAAGTTATATTAAGCAAAAACATGCAAAAACGGCCAGTTTTGAGATTGGATTGATTTCCCCCAAAAAGCTTGAAAAACATCAGTTTTGGGAAAATAAACCGTTTCTCAAACTTAGCAAGTTATTGCTTTAGAATCTAATTAATATTAACCAAAACCTGGAAAAACAGCCGTTTTTAAGGGTTTGATCCATTTCCTAAAAAAGATTGAAAAACGGGAGTTTTTTGGATAATGTAAATATCTTCAACTTATAAAATTAAGGTCTCCGTTTATAAGTAATATTAGACCAAAACATGGAAAAACGGCAAGTTTTGAGATTCGATCGATTTCTTAAAAAAAGCTTGAAAAACGTCAGTTTTGGGAAAATAAACCGTTTTTCAAACTTAGCAAGTTATTGCTCTCCAATCTAAGTGATATCAACCAAAACCTGGAAAAACAGCCGTTTTTAAGGTTTGATCCATTTCCTAAAAAAGAATGAAAAACGGGAGTTTTTTGGATAATGCAAATATCTTCAAACTTATCCAATTAAGGTCTCCGATTATAAGTTATATTAAGCAAAAACATGCAAAAACGGCCATTTTTGAGATTCGATTGATTTCCCCAAAAAAGCTTGAAAAACGTCAGTTTTGGGAAAATAAACCGTTTTTCAAACTTAGCAAGTTATTGCTTTAGAATCTAATTAATATTAACCAAAACCTGGAAAAACAGCCGTTTTTAAGGTTTGATCCATTTCTTAAAAAAGATTGAAAAACGGGAGTTTTTTAGATAATGCAAATATCTTCAAACTTATCCAATTAAGGTCTCCGATTATAAGTTATATTAAGCAAAAACGTGCAAAAACGGCCATTTTTGAGATTCGATTGATTTCCCCCAAAAAGCTTGAAAAACGTCAGTTTTGGGAAAATAACCCCTTTTTCAAACTTAGCAAGTTATTGCTATCAAATCTAAGTAATATCAACCAAAACCTGGAAAAACGGCCGTTTTTAAGGTTTGATCCATTTCTTAAAAAAGATTGAAAACGGGAGTTTTTTGGATAATGGGAATATCTTCAACTTATCAAATTAAGGTCTCCAATTATAAGTAATATTAGGCAACATGGAAAAACGGCCAGTTTTAAGATTCGATCGATTTCTTAAAAAAAGCTTGAAAAACGTCGGTTTGGGAAAATACACCGTTTTTCAAAATTAGCAAAATGGTGCTCTCGAATCTAAGTAATATTAACCAAAACCTGGAAAAACGGCAGTTTTTAAGGTTTGATCCATTTCCTAAAAAAGGTGAAAAACGGGAGTTTTTTGGATAATGTAAATATCTTCAAACTAATCCAATTATGGTCTTCGATTATAAGTAATATTAAGCAAAAACATGCAAAAACGGCCAGTTTTGAGATTCGATTGATTTCTTAATTAGCATGAAAAACGTCAGTTTTAAGAAAAAAAACCGTTTTTCAAACTTAGCAAGTTATTGCTCTCCAATCTAAGTAATATCAACCAAAACCTGGAAAAACAGCCGTTTTTAAGGTTTGATCCATTTCCTAAAAAAGATTGAAAAACGGGAGGTTTGGGGATAATGCAAATATCTTCAAACTTATCAAATTAAGGTCTCCGATTATAAGTTATATTAAGCAAAAACATGCAAAAACGGCCAGTTTTGAGATTCGATTGATTTCTTAAAAAAAGCATGAAAAACGTCAGTTTTAGAAAAAAAAACCGTTTTTCAAACTTAGCAAGTTATTGCTCTCCAATCTAAGTAATATCAACCAAAACCTGGAAAAACAGCCGTTTTTAAGGTTTGATCCATTTCCTAAAAAAGATTGAAAAACGTGAGGTTTGGGGATAATTCAAATATCTTCAAACTTATCAAATTAAGGTCTCCGATTATAAGTTATATTAAGCAAAATCATGCAAAAAGGGACAGTTTTGAGATTCGATTGATTTTTTAAAAAAAGCTTGAAAAACGTCAGTTTTGGGAAAATAAACCGTCTTTCAAACTTAGCAAAATAGTGCTCTCGAATCTAAGTAATATTAACTAAAACCTGGAAAAACAGCCGTTTTTAAGGTTTGATCCATTTCTTAAAAAAGATTGGAAACTGGCAGTTTTTTGGATTATGCAAATATATATCAACTTATCAAATTAAGGTCTGTGATTATAAGTAATATTAAGCAAAAACATGCAAAAACGGCCAGTTTAGAGATTCGATCGATTTCTTAAAAAAAGCTTGAAAAACGTCAGTTTTGGGAAAATAAACCGTTTTTCAAACTTAGCAAGTTATTGCTCTCCAATCTAAGTAATATCAACCAAAACCTGGAAAAACAGCCGTTTTTAAGGTTTGATCCATTTCCTAAAAAAGAATGAAAAACGGGAGTTTTTTGGATAATGCAAATATCTTCAAACTTATCCAATTAAGGTCTCCGATTATAAGTTATATTAAGCAAAAACATGCAAAAACGGCCATTTTTGAGATTCGATTGATTTCCCCAAAAAAGCTTGAAAAACGTCAGTTTTGGGAAAATAAACCGTTTTTCAAACTTAGCAAGTTATTGCTTTAGAATCTAATTAATATTAACCAAAACCTGGAAAAACAGCCGTTTTTAAGGTTTGATCCATTTCTTAAAATCTATTGAAAAACGGGAGTTTTTTGGATAATGCAAATATCTTCAAACTTATCCAATTAAGGTCTCCGCTTATAAGTTATATTAAGCAAAAACGTGCAAAAACGGCTATTTTTGAGATTCGATTGATTTCCCCCAAAAAGCTTGAAAAACGTCAGTTTTGGGAAAATAACCCCTTTTTCAAACTTAGCAAGTTATTGCTATCAAATCTAAGTAATATCAACCAAAACCTGGAAAAACGGCCGTTTTTAAGGTTTGATCCATTTCTTAAAAAAGATTGAAAACGGGAGTTTTTTGGATAATGGGAATATCTTCAACTTATCAAATTAAGTTCTCCAATTATAAGTAATATTAGGCAACATGGAAAAACGGCCAGTTTTAAGATTCGATCGATTTCTTAAAAAAAGCTTGAAAAACGTCGGTTTGGGAAAATACACCGTTTTTCAAACTTAGCAAAATAGTGCTCTCGAATCTAAGTAATATTAACCAAAACCTGGAAAAACGGCAGTTTTTAAGGTTTGATCCATTTCCTAAAAAAGGTGAAAAACGGGAGTTTTTTGGATAATGTAAATATCTTCAAACTAATCCAATTATGGTCTTCGATTATAAGTAATATTAAGCAAAAACATGCAAAAACGGCCAGTTTTGAGATTCGATTGATTTCTTAATTAGCATGAAAAACGTCAGTTTTAAGAAAAAAAACCGTTTTTCAAACTTAGCAAGTTATTGCTCTCCAATCTAAGTAATATCAACCAAAACCTGGAAAAACAGCCGTTTTTAAGGTTTGATCCATTTCCTAAAAAAGATTGAAAAACGTGAGGTTTGGGGATAATTCAAATATCTTCAAACTTATCAAATTAAGGTCTCCGATTATAAGTTATATTAAGCAAAATCATGCAAAAAGGGACAGTTTTGAGATTCGATTGATTTTTTAAAAAAAGCTTGAAAAACGTCAGTTTTGGGAAAATAAACCGTCTTTCAAACTTAGCAAAATAGTGCTCTCGAATCTAAGTAATATTAACTAAAACCTGGAAAAAACAGCCGTTTTTAAGGTTTGATCCATTTCTTAAAAAAGATTGGAAACTGGCAGTTTTTTGGATTATGCAAA
The DNA here is from genome assembly GCA_963969495.1 of Ceratothoa steindachneri. Classification (NCBI taxonomy): domain Eukaryota; kingdom Metazoa; phylum Arthropoda; class Malacostraca; order Isopoda; family Cymothoidae; genus Ceratothoa; species Ceratothoa steindachneri. The sequence goes on from OZ018328.1 coordinate 115,303,061, forward strand.
TATATATCAACTTATCAAATTAAGGTCTGTGATTATAAGTAATATTAAGCAAAAACATGCAAAAACGGCCAGTTTAGAGATTCGATCGATTTCTTAAAAAAAAGCTTAAAAAACGTCAGTTTTGGGAAAATAAACCGTTTTTCAAACTTAGCAAGTTATTGCTCTCGAATCTAAGTAATATTAACCAAAACCTGGGAAAACGGCCGTTTTTAATGTTTGATCCATTTCCTGGAAAAGATTAAAAAACGGGAGTTTTTTGGATAATGGGAATATCTTCAACTTATCAAATTAAGGTCTCCAATTATAAGTAATATTAGGCAACATGGAAAAACAGGAAGTTTTAAGATTCGATTGATTTCTTAAAAAAAAGCATGAAAAACCATCAGTTTTGAGAAAATAAACCGTTTTTCAAACTTAGCTAGTTATTGCTCTCGAATCTAAATAATATTAACCAAAACCTAGAAGCCGTTTTTAAAGTTTGATCTATTTCCTAAAAAAGATTGAAAAACAGGAGTTTTTTGGATAATGCAAATATCTTCAAACTTATCAAATTAAGTTCTCCGATTATAAGTTATATCAAGCAAAAACCTTCAAAAACAGCCAGTTTTAAGATTCGACTGATTTCCCCCAAAAAGCTTGAAAAACGTCAGTTTTGGGAAAATAAACCGTTTTTTAAACTTAGCAAGTTATTGCTCTCGAATCTAAGTACTATTAACCAAAACCTGGAAAAAACAGCCGTTTTTAAGGTTTGATCCATTTCCTTAAAAAGATTAAAAAACGGGAGTTTTTTAGATAATGTAAATATCTTCAACTTATTAAATTAAGGTCTCCGTTTATAAGTAATATTAGACCAAAACATGGAAAAACGGCAAATTTGAGATTCGATCGATTTCTTAAAAAAAGCTTGAAAAACGTCAGTCTTGGGAAAATAAACCGTTTTTCAAACTTAGCAAGTTATTGCTCTCCAATCTAAGTAATATCAACCAAAACCTGAAAAAACAGCCGTTTTTAAGGTTTGATCTATTTCCTAAAAAAGATTGAAAAACGGGAGTTTTGGGGATAATGCAAATTACTTCAAACTTATCTAATTAAGGTCTCCGATTATAAGTTATATCAGGCAAAACATGCAAAAACGGCCAGTTTTGAGATTCGATTGATTTCCCCCCAAAAGCTTGAAAAACGTCGGTTTTGGGAAAATAAATAGTTTTTTAAACTTAGCAAGTTATTGCTCTCGAATCTAAGTAATATTAACCAAAACCTAAAAAAAACACCCGTTTTTAAGGTTTGATCCATTTCCTAAAAAAGATTGAAAAACGGGAGTTTTTTGGATAATGTAAATATCTTCAACTTATAAAATTAAGGTCTCCGTTTATAAGTAATATTAGACAAAAACATGGAAAAACAGCATGTTTTGATATTCGATCGATTTCTTGAAAAAAGCTTAAAAAACGTCAGTTTTGGGAAAATAAACCGTTTTTCAAACTCAGCAAGTTATTGCTCTCGAATCTAATTAATATTAACCAAAACCTGGAAAAACAGCCGTTTTTAAGGTTTGATCCATTTCTTAAAAAAGATTGAAAAACGGGAGTTTTTTGGATAATGCAAATATCTTCAAACTTATCCAATTAAGGTCTCCAATAATAAGTTATATTAAGCAAAAACATGCAAAAACGGCCATTTTTGAGATTCGATTGATTTCCCCCAAAAAGTTTGAAAAACGTCAGTTTTGGGAAAATAACCCCTTTTTCAAACTTAGCAAGTTATTGCTATCAAATCTAAGTAATATCAACCAAAACCTGGAAAAACGGCCGTTTTTAAGGTTTGATCCATTTCCTAAAAAAGATTGAAAACGGGAGTTTTTTGGATAATGGGAATATCTTCAACTTATCAAATTAAGGTCTCCAATTATTTGTAATATTAGGCAACATGGAAAAACGGCCAGTTTTAAGATTCGATCGATTTCTTAAAAAAAGCTTGAAAAACGTCGGTTTGGGAAAATAAACCGTTTTTCAAACTTAGCAAAATAGTGCTCTCGAATCTAAGTAATATTAACCAAAACCTGGAAAAACGGCAGTTTTTAAGGTTTGATCCATTTCCTAAAAAAGATTGAAAAACGGGAGTTTTTTGGATAATGTAAATATCTTCAAACTTATCCAATTAAGGTCTCCGATTATAAGTAATATTAAGCAAAAACATGCAAAAACGGCCAGTTTTGAGATTCGATTGATTTCTTAAAAAAAGCATGAAAAACGTCAGTTTTAGGAAAAAAAACCGTTTTTTAAACTTAGCAAAATAGTGCTCTCGAATCTAAGTAATATTAACCAAAACCTGGAAAAACAGCCGTTTTTAAGGTTTGATCTATTTCCTAAAAAAGATTGAAAAACGGGAGGTTTGGGGATAATGCAAATATCTTCAAACTTATCAAATTAAGGTCTCCGATTATAAGTTATATTAAGCAAAAACATGCAAAAACGGCCAGTTTTGAGATTCGATTGATTTCTTAAAAAAAGCTTGAAAAACGTCAGTTTTGGGAAAATAAACCGTTTTTCAAACTTAGCAAGTTATTGCTCTCGAATCTAAGTAATATTAACCAAAAGCTAGAAGCCGTTTTTAAAGTTGGATCTATTTCCTAAAAAAGATTGAAAAACAGGAGTTTTTTGGATAATGCAAATATCTTCAAACTTATCCAATTAAGGTCTCCAAAAATAATTAATATTAAGCAAAAACATGCAAAAACGGCCAGTTTCAAGATTCGATTGATTTCCCCAAAAAAGCTTGAAAAACGACAGTTTTAGGAAAATAAACCATTTTTCAAACTTAGCAAGTTATTTCTTTAGAATCTAATTAATATTTACCAAAACCTGGAAAAACAGCCGTTTTTAAGGTTTGATCCATTTCCTAAAAAAGATTGAAAAACGGGAGTTTTTTGGATAATGTAAATATCTTCAAACTTATCCAATTAAGGTCCCCGATTTTAAGTAATATTAGGCAAAAACATACAAAAACGTCCAGTTTTGAGATTCGATGGATTTCTGAAAAAAAGCATGAAAAACGTCAGTTTGGAAAAAATAAACCGTTTTTCAAACTTAGCTAGTTATTGCTCTCGAATCTAAGTAATATTAACAAAAACCTGGAGAAACAGCCGTTTTTAAGGTTTGATCTATTTCCTAAAAAAGATTGAAAAACTGGAGTTTTGGGGATAATGCAAATATCTTCAAACTTATCAAATTAAGCTCTCCGATTATAAGTTATATTAAGCAAAAACATGCAAAAACGGCCAGTTTTGAGATTGGATTGATTTCCCCCAAAAAGCTTGAAAAACGTCAGTTTTGGGAAAATAAACCGTTTCTCAAACTTAGCAAGTTATTGCTTTAGAATCTAATTAATACTAACCAAAACCTGGAAAAACAGCCGTTTTTAAGGTTTGATCCATTTCCTAAGAAAGATTTAAAAACGGGAGTTTTTTGGATAATGGGAATATCTTCAACTTATCAAATTAAGGTCTCCAATTATAAGTAATATTAGGCAACATGGAAAAACCGCCAGTCTTAAGATTCGATTGATTTCTTAAAAAAAAGCATGAAAAACGTCAGTTTTGGGAAAATAAACCGTTTTTCAAACTTAGCAAGTTATTGCTCTCGAATCTAAGTAATATTAACAAAAACCTGGAAAAACAGCCGTTTTTAAGGTTTGATCAATTTCCTAAAAAAAAATGAAAAACTTGAGTTTTGGGGATAATGCAAATATCTTTAACCTTATTAAATTAAGGTCTCCGATTATAAGTTATATTAGGCAAAAACATGCAAAAACGGAAAGTTTTGAGATTCGATTGATTTCTTAAAAAAAGCTTGAGAAACGTCAGTTTCGGAAAATCAACCGTTTTTCAAACTTAGCAAAATAGTGCTCTCGAATCTAAGTAATATTAACCAAAACCTGGAAAAACAGCCGTTTTTAAGGTTTGATCCATTTCTTAAAAAAGATTGAAAACTGGGAGTTTTTTGGATTATGCAAATATCTATCAACTTATCAAATTAGGGTCTGTGATTATAAGTAATATTAAGCAAAAACATGCAAAAACGGCCAGTTTAGAGATTCGATCGATTTCTTGAAAAAAAGCTTGAAAAACGTCAGTTTTGGGAAAATTAACCGTTTTTCAAACTTAGCAAGTTATTGCTCTCGAATCTAAGTAATATTAACCAAAACCTAGAAGCCATTTTTAAAGTTTGATCTATTTCCTAAAAAAGATTGAAAAACAGGAGTTTTTTGGATAATGCAAATATCTTCAAACTTATCAAATTAAGGTCTCCGATTATAAGTTATATCAAGCAAAAACATTCAAAAACGGCCAGTTTTGGGATTCGACTGATTTCCCCCCAAAAGCTTGAAAAACGTCAGTTTTGGGAAAATAAACCGTTTTTTAAACTTAGCAAGTTATTGCTCTCGAATCTAAGTAATATTAACCAAAACCTGGAAAAAACAGCCGTTTTTAAGGTTTGATCCATTTCCTAAAAAAGATTGAAAAACGGGAGTTTTTTGGATAATGTAAATATCTTCAACTTATAAAATTAAGGTCTCCGTTTATAAGTAATATTAGACCAAAACATGGAAAAACGGCAAGTTTTGAGATTCGATCGATTTCTTAAAAAAAGCTTGAAAAACGTCAGTTTTGGGAAAATAAACCGTTTTTCAAACTTAGCAAGTTATTGCTCTCCAATCTAAGTAATATCAACCAAAACCTGGAAAAACAGCCGTTTTTAAGGTTTGATCCATTTCCTAAAAAAAAATGAAAAACGGGAGTTTTTTGGATAATGCAAATATCTTCAAATATATCCAATTAAGGTCTCCGATTGTAAGTTATATTAAGCAAAAACATGCAAAAACGGCCATTTTTGAGATTCGATTGATTTCCCCCAAAAAGCTTGAAAAACGTCAGTTTTGGGAAAATAAACCGTTTTTCAAACTTAGCAAGTTATTGCTTTAGAATCTAATTAATATTAACCAAAACCTGGAAAAACAGCCGTTTTTAAGGTTTGATCCATTTCTTAAAAAAGATTGAAAACGGGACTTTTTTGGATAATGGGAATATCTTCAACTTATCAAATTAAGGTCTCCAATTATAAGTAATATTAGGCAACATGGAAAAACGGCCAGTTTTAAGATTCGATTGATTTCTTAAAAAAAGCTTGAAAAACGTCGGTTTGGGAAAATACACCGTTTTTCAAACTTAGCAAAATAGTGCTCTCGAATCTAAGTAATATTACCTAAAACCTGGAAAAACGGCAGTTTTTAAGGTTTGATCCATTTCCTAAAAAAGGTGAAAAACGGGAGTTTTTTGGATAATGTAAATATCTTCAAACTAATCCAATTATGGTCTTCGATTATAAGTAATATTAAGCAAAAACATGCAAAAACGGCCAGTTTTGAGATTCGATTGATTTTTTAAAAAAAGCTTGAAAAACGTCAGTTTTGGGAAAATAAACCGTTTTTCAAACTTAGCAAAATAGTGCTCTTGAATCTAAGTAATATTAACTAAAACCTGGAAAAACAGCCGTTTTTAAGGTTTGATCCATTTCTTAAAAAAGATTGGAAACTGGCAGTTTTTTGGATTATGCAAATATATATCAACTTATCAAATTAAGGTCTGTGATTATAAGTAATATTAAGCAAAAACATGCAAAAACGGCCAGTTTAGAGATTCGATCGATTTCTTAAAAAAAAGCTTGAAAAACGTCAGTTTTGGGAAAATAAACCGTTTTTCAAACTTAGCAAGTTATTGCTCTCGAATCTAAGTAATATTAACCAAAACCTGGGAAAACGGCCGTTTTTAATGTTTGATCCATTTCCTGGAAAAGATTGAAAAACGGGAGTTTTTTGGATAATGGGAATATCTTCAACTTATCTAATTAAGGTCTCCAATTATAAGTAATATCAGGCAACATGGAAAAACGGCCAGTTTTAAGATTCGATTGATTTCTTAAAAAAAAGCATGAAAAACGTCAGTTTTGAGAAAATAAACCGTTTTTCAAACTTAGCAAGTTAATGCTCTCGAATCTAACTAATATTTACCAAAACCTAGAAGCCGTTTTTAAAGTTTGATCTATTTCCTAAAAAAGATTGAAAAACAGGAGTTTTTTGGATAATGCAAATATCTTCAAACTTATCAAATTAAGGTCTCCAATTATTTGTAATATTAGGCAACATGGAAAAACGGCCAGTTTTAAGATTCGATCGATTTCTTAAAAAAAGCTTGAAAAACGTCGGTTTGGGAAAATAAACCGTTTTTCAAACTTAGCAAAATAGTGCTCTCGAATCTAAGTAATATTAACCAAAACCTGGAAAAACGGCAGTTTTTAAGGTTTGATCCATTTCCTAAAAAAGATTGAAAAACGGGAGTTTTTTGAATAATGTAAATATCTTCAACTTATAAAATTAAGGTCTCCGTTTATAAGTAATATTAGACCAAAACATGGAAAAACGGCAAGTTTTGAGATTCGATCGATTTCTTAAAAAGCTTCAAAAACGTCAGTTTGGGGAAAATAAACCGTTTTTCAAACTTAGCAAGTTATTGCTCTCCAATCTAAGTAATATCAACCAAAACCTGGAAAAACAGCCGTTTTTAAGGTTTGATCTATTTCCTAAAAAAGATTGAAAAACGGGAGTTTTGGGGATAATGCAAATTACTTCAAACTTATCTAATTAAGGTCTCCGATTATAAGTTATATCAAGCAAAAACATGCAAAAACGGCCAGTTTTGAGATTCGATTGATTTCCCCCCAAAAGCTTGAAAAACGTCGGTTTTGGGAAAATAAATAGTTTTTTAAACTTAGCAAGTTATTGCTCTCGAATCTAAGTAATATTAACCAAAACCTGAAAAAAACATCCGTTTTTAAGGTTTGATCCATTTCCTAAAAAAGATTGAAAAACGGGAGTTTTTTGGATAATGTAAATATCTTCAACTTATAAAATTAAGGTCTCCGTTTATAAGTAATATTAGACAAAACCATGGAAAAATGGCAAGTTTTGAGATTCGATCGATTTCTTCAAAAAAGCTTAAAAAACGTCAGTTTTGGGAAAATAAACCATTTTTCAAACTCAACAAGTTATTGCTCTTGAATCTAATTAATATTAACGAAAACCTGGAAAAACGGCCGTTTTTAAGGTTTGATCTATTTCCTAAAAAAGATTGAAAAACGGAAGTTTTTTGGATAATGTAAATATCTTCAAACTTATCCAATGAGGGTCTCCGATTATAAATAATATTAAGCAAAAACATGCAAAAACGGCCAGTTTTGAGATTCGATTGATTTCCCCCAAAAAGCTTGAATAACGTCAGTTTTGGGAAAATAAACCGTTTTTCAAACTTAGCAAGTTATTGCTATCAAATCTAAGTAATATCAACCAAAACCTGGAAAAACGGCCGTTTTTAAGGTTTGATCCATTTCTTAAAAAAGATTGAAAACGGGAGTTTCTTGGATAATGGGAATATCTTCAACTTATCAAATTAAGGTCTCGAATTATAAGTAATATTAGGCAACATGGAAAAACGGCCAGTTTTAAGATTCGATCGATTTATTAAAAAAAGCTTGAAAAACGTCGGTTTGGGAAAATACACCGTTTTTCAAACTTAGCAAAATAGTGGTCTCGAATCTAAGTAATATTAACCAAAACCTGGAAAAACGGCAGTTTTTAAGGTTTGATCCATTTCCTTTAAAAAGATTGAAAAACGGGAGTTTTTTGGATAATGTAAATATCTTCAAACTTATCCAATTAAGGTCTCCGATTATAAGTAATATTAAGCAAAAACATGCAAAAACGGCCAGTTTTGAGATTCGATTGATTTCTTAAAAAAAACATGAAAAACGTCAGTTTTAGGAAAAAAAAACCGTTTTTTAAACTTAGCAAGTTATTGCTCTCCAATCTAAGTAATATCAACCAAAACCTGGAAAAAAAGCCGTTTTTAAGGTTTGATCTATTTCCTAAAAAAGATTGAAAAACAGGAGTTTTTTGGATAATGCAAATATCTTCAAACCTATCAAATTAAGGTCTCCGATTATAGGCTATATCAAGCAAAAACATTCAAAAACGGCCAGTTTTGAGATTCGATTGATTTCCCCCGAAAAGCTTGAAAAACGTCAGTTTTGGGAAAATAAACCGTTTTTCAAACTTAGCAAGTTATTGCTCTCGAATCTAAGTAATATTAACCAAAACCTGGAAAAACAGCCGTTTTTAAGGTTTGATCTATTTCCTAAAAAAGATTGAAAAACGGAAGTTTTTTGGATAATGTAAATATCTTCAACTTATAAAATTAAGGTCTCCGTTTATAAGTAATATTAGGCAAAAATATAAGGGAACGGCAAGCTTTGAAATTCGATCGATTTCTTGAAAAAAGCTTAAAAAACGTCGGTTTTGGGAAAATAACCCCTTTTTCAAACTTAGCAAGTTATTGCTTTAGAATCTAATTAATATTAACCAAAACCTGGAAAAACAGCCGTTTTTAAGGTTTGATCCATTTCTTAAAAAAAATTGAAAACGGGAGTTTTTTGGATAATGGGAATATCTTCAACTTATCAAATTAAGGTCTCGAATTATAAGTAATATTAGGCAACATGGAAAAACGGCCAGTTTTAAGATTCGATCGATTTATTAAAAAAAGCTTGAAAAACGTCGGTTTGGGAAAATACACCGTTTTTCAAACTTAGCAAAATAGTGCTCTCGAATCTAAGTAATATTAACCAAAACCTGGAAAAACGGCAGTTTTTAAGGTTTGATCCATTTCCTAAAAAAGATTGAAAAACGGGAGTTTTTTGGATAAGGGAAATATCTTCAACTTATAAAATTAAGGTCTCCGTTTATAAGTAATATTAGACAAAACCATGGAAAAATGGCAAGTTTTGAGATTCGATCGATTTCTTGAAAAAAGCTTAAAAAACGTCAGTTTTTGGAAAATAAACCGTTTTTCAAACTCAACAAGTTATTGCTCTTGAATCTAATTAATATTAACGAAAACCTGGAAAAACGGCCGTTTTTAAGGTTTGATCTATTTCCTAAAAAAGATTGAAAAACGGAAGTTTTTTGGATAATGTAAATATCTTCAAACTTATCTAATTAGGGTCTCCGATTATAAGTAATATTAGGCAAAAACATGCAAAAACGGCCAGTTTTGAGATTCGATTGATTTCCCCAAAAAAGCTTGAATAACGTCAGTTTTGGGAAAATAAACCGTTTTCAAACTTAGCAAGTTATTGCTTTAGAATCTAATTAATATTAACCAAAACCTGGAAAAACAGCCGTTTTTAAGGTTTGATCCATTTCTTAAAAAAGATTGAAAAACGGGAGTTTTTTGGATAATGCAAATATCTTCAAACTTATCCAATTAAGGTCTCCGATTATAAGTTATATTAAGCAAAAACATGCAAAAACGGCCATTTTTGAGATTCGATTAATTTCCCCCAAAAAGCTTGAAAAACGTCCGTTTTGGGAAAATAACCCCTTTTTCAAAATTAGCAATTTATTGCTATCAAATCTAAGTAATATCAACCAAAACCTGGAAAAACGGCCGTTTTTAAGGTTTGATCCATTTCTTAAAAAAGATTGAAAACGGGAGTTTTTTGGATAATGGGAATATCTTCAACTTATCAAATTAAGGTCTCGAAATATAAGTAATATTAGGCAACATGGAAAAACGGCCAGTTTTAAGATTCGATCGATTTATTAAAAAAAGCTTGAAAAACGTCGGTTTGGGAAAATACACCGTTTTTCAAACTTAGCAAAATAGTGGTCTCGAATCTAAGTAATATTAACCAAAACCTGGAAAAACGGCAGTTTTTAAGGTTTGATCCATTTCCTTTGAAAAGATTGAAAAACGGGAGTTTTTTGGATAATGTAAATATCTTCAAACTTATCCAATTAAGGTCTCCGATTATAAGTAATATTAAGCAAAAACATGCAAAAACGGCCAGTTTTGAGATTCGATTGATTTCTTAAAAAAAACATGAAAAACGTCAGTTTTAGGAAAAAAAAACCGTTTTTTAAACTTAGCAAGTTTAAAATATCAACCAAAACCTGGAAAAACAGCCGGTTTTTAGGTTTGATCTATTTCCTAAAAAAGATTGAAAAACGGGAGTTTTTTGGATAATGTAAATATCTTCAACTTATAAAATTAAGGTCTCCGTTTATAAGTAATATAAGGCAAAAATATAAGGGAACGGCAAGTTTTGAAATTCGATCGATTTCTTGAAAAAAGCTTAAAAAACGTCGGTTTTGGGAAAATAACCCCTTTTTCAAACTTAGCAGGTTATTGCTATCAAATCTAAGTAATATTAACCAAAACCTGGAAAAACGGCCGTTTTTAAGGTTTGATCCATTTCTTAAAAAAGATTGAAAAACGGGAGTTTTTTAAATAATGAAAATATCTTCAACTTATCAAATTAAGGTCGCTGATTATAAGTAATTTTAAGCAAAAACATGCAAAAACGGCCAGTTTTGAGATTCGATTGATATCCCCCAAAAAGCTTGAAAAACGTCAGTTTTGGGAAAAAAAACCATTTTTCAAACTTAGCAGGTTATTGCTATCAAATCTACGTAATATTAACACAAACCTGGCAAAACAGCCGTTTTTAAGTTTTGATCCATTTCCTAAGAAAGATTTAAAAACGGGAGTTTTGGGGATAATGCAAATATCTTCAAACTTATTTTATTAAGCTCCCCGATTATAAGTTATATTAAGCAAAAACATGCAAAAACGGCCAGTTTTGAGATTCGATTGATTTCCCCCCAAAAACTTGAAAAACGTCAGTTTTGGGATAATAAACCGTTTCTCAAACTTAGCAAGTTATTGCTATCAAATCTAAGTAATATTAACCAAATCCTGGCAAAACAGCCGTTTTTAATGTTTGATTTATTTCCTGAAAAAGATTGAAAAACGGATGTTTTTTGGATAATGCAAATATCTTCAAACTTATCGAATTAAGGTCTCCGATTATAAGTAATATTATGCAAAAACGTGCAAAAACGGCCAGTTTTGTGATTCGATCGATTTCTTAAAAAAAGCTTCCAAAACGTCAGTTTTGGGAAAATAAACCGTTTTTCAAACTTAGCAAGTTATTGCTCTCGAATCTAATTAATATTAACGAAAACCTGGAAAAACGGCCGTTTTTAAGATTTGATCTATTTCCTAAAAAAGATTGAAAAACAGAAGTTTTTTGGATAATATAAATATCTTCAAACCTATCCAATTAGGGTCTCCGATTTTAAGTAATATAAGGCAAAAACATGCAAAAACGGCCAGTTTTGAGATTCGATTGATTTTCCCCAAAAAGCTTGAAAAACATCAGTTTTGAAAAAAAATAAATCGTTTTTCAAACCTAGCAAGTTGTTGCTTTAGAATCTAATTAATATTAACCAAAACCTGAAAAAACAGCCGTTTTTAAGGTTTGATCCATTTCCTAAAAAAGATTGAAAAACGGGAGTTTTTGGGATAATGTAAATATCTTTAACTTATAAAATTAAGGTCTCCGTTTATAAGTAATATTAGACCAAAACATGGAAAAACGGCAAGTTTTGAGATTCGATCGATTTCTTAAAAAAAGGTTCAAAAACGTCAGTTTTGGGAAAATAAACCGTTTTTCAAACTTAGCAAGTTATTGCTCTCCAATCTAAGTAATATCAACCAAAACCTGGAAAAACAGCCGTTTTTAAGGTTTGATCTATTTCCTAAAAAAGATTGAAAAACGGGAGTTTTGGGCATAATTCAAATTACTTCAAACATATCTAATTAAGGTCTCCGATTATAAGTTATATCAAGCAAAAACATGCAAAAACGGCCAGTTTTGAGATTCGATTGATTTCCCCCCAGAAGCTTGAAAAACGTCGGTTTTGGGAAAATAAATAGTTTTTTAAACTTAGCAAGTTATTGCTCTCGAATCTAAGTAATATTAACCAAAACCTGAAAAAAACACCCGTTTTTAAGGTTTGATCCATTTCCTAAAAAAGATTGAAAAACGGGAGTTTTTTGGATAATGTAAATATCTTCAACTTATAAAATTAAGGTCTCCGTTTATATGTAATATTAGACAAAACCATGGAAAAATGGCAAGTTTTGAGATTCGATCGATTTCTTGAAAAAAGCTTAAAAAACGTCAGTTTTGGGAAAATAAACCGTTTTTCAAACTTAGCAAGTTATTGCTCTCGAATCTAATTAATATTAACCAAAACCTGGAAAAACGGCCGTTTTTAAGGTTTGATCTATTTCCTAAAAAAGATTGAAAAACGGAAGTTTTTTGGATAATGTAAATATCTTCAAACTTATCCAATTAAGGTCTCCGATTATAAGTTATATTAAGCAAAAACATGCAAAAACGGCCATTTTTGAGATTCGATTGATTTCCCCCAAAAAGCTTGAAAAACGTCAGTTTTGGGAAAATAAACCGTTTTTCAAACTTAGCAAAATTGTGCTCTCGAATCTAAGTAATATTAACCAAAACCTGGAAAAACGGCAGTTTTTAAGGTTTGATCCATTTCCTAAAAAAGATTGAAAAACGGGAGTTTTTTGGATAATGTAAATATCTTCAAACTTATCCAATTAAGGTCTCCGATTATAAGTAATATTTTTACCAAAAACTTGCAAAAACGGCCAGTTTTTTGAGTCGATTGATTTCTTAAAAAAAACATGAAAAACGTCAGTTTTAGGAAAAAAACCGTTTTTCAAACTTAGCAAGTTATTGCTCTCCAATCTAAGTAATATCAACCAAAACCTGGAAAAACAGCCGTTTTTAAGGTTTGATCTATTTCCTAAAAAAGATTGAAAAACGGGAGGTTTGGGGATAATGCAAATATCTTCAAACTTATCAAATTAAGGTCTCCGATTATAAGTTATATTAAGCAAAAACATGCAAAAACGGCCAATTTTGAGATTCGAATGATTTCTTAAAAAAAGCTTGAAAAACGTTAGTTTTGGGAAAATAAACCGTTTTTCAAACTTAGCAAGTTATTGCTCTCGAATCTTAGTAATATTAACCAAAACCTAGAAAAACAGCCGTTTTTAAAGTTTGATCTATTCCCTAAAAAAGATTGAAAAACAGGAGTTTTTTGGATAATGCAAATATCTTCAAACTTATAAAATTAAGGTCTCCGTTTATAAGTAATATTAGACAAAAACATGGAAAAACGGCAAGTTTTGAGATTCGATCGATTTCTTAAAAAAAGCTTAAAAAACGTCAGTTTTGGGAAAATAAACCGTTTTTCAAACTTAACAAGTTATTGCTCTCGAATCTAATTAATATTAACGAACACCTGGAAAAACGGCCGTTTTTAAGGTTTGATCCATTTCCTAAACAAGATTGAAAAACGGAAGTTTTTTTAAATAATGCAAATATCTTCAACTTATCAAATTAAGGTCTCTGATTATAAGTAATATTAAGCAAAAACATGCAAAAACGGCCAGTTTAGAGATTCGAACGATTTCTAAAAAAAAGCTTGAAAAACGTAAGTTTTGGGAAAATAAACCGTTTTTCAAACTTAGCAAAATAGTGCTCTCGAATCTAAGTAATATTAACCAAAACCTGGAAAAATAGCCGTTTATAAGGTTTGATCCATTTCTTAAAAAAGATTGAAAAACGGGAGTTTTTTGGATGCAAATTTCTATCAACTTATCAAATTAAGGTCTCCGTTTATAAGTAATATTAGACAAAAACATGGAAAAACGGCAAGTTTTGAGATTCGATCGATTTCTTAAAAAAAGCTAGAAAAACGTCAGTTTTGGGAAAATACACCGTTTTTCAAACGTAGCAAGTTATTGCTCTCTAATCTTATTAATATCAACCAAAACCTGGAAAAACAGCCGTTTTTAAGGTTTGATCTATTTCCTAAAAAAGATTGAAAAACTTGAAAAACAGGAGTTTTGGGGATAATGCAAATATCTTCAAACTTATTTTATTAAGGTCTCCGATTATAAGTTATATCAAGCAAAAACATGCAAAAACGGCCAGTTTTAAGATTCGATTGATTTCCCCCACAAGCTTGAAAAACGTCAGTTTTGGGAAAATAAACCGTTTTTCAAACTTAGCAAGTTATTGCTTTAGAATCTAATTAATATTAACCAAAACCTAGAAAAACAGATGTTTTTAAGGTTTGATCTAGTTCATAAAAAAGATTGAAAAACGGGAGTTTTGGGGATAATGCAAATATCTTCAATCCTATCAAATTAAGGTCTCCGATTATGAGTAATATTAAGAAAAAACATGCAAAAACGGCCAGTTTTAAGATTCGATTGATTTCCCCCACAAGCTTGAAAAACGTCAGTTTTGGGAAAATAAACCGTTTTTCAAACTTAGCAAGTTATTGCTCTAGAATCTAATTAATATACACCAAAACCTGGAAAAACAGCCGTTTTTAAGGTTTGATCCATTTCCTAAAAAAGATTAAAAAACGGGAGTTTTTTGGATAATGCAAATATCTTCAAACTTATCAAATTAAGGTCTTCAATTATAAGTTATATCAAGCAAAAACATTCAAAAACAGCCAGTTTTGAGATTCGATTGATTTCCCCCCAAAAGCTTGAAAAACATCAGTTTTGAAATAAAAATAAACCGTTTTTCAAACTTAGCAAGTTGTTGCTTTAGAATCTAATTAATATCAACCAAAACCTGGAAAAACAGCCATTTTTAGGGTTTGATCTATTTCCTAAAAAAGATTGAAAAACAAAAGTTTTGGGGATAATGCAAATATCTTGTAACTTATCAAATTAAGGTCTCCGATTATAAGTTATATTAAGCAAAAACATGGAAAAACGGCAAGTTTTGAGATTCGATGGATTTCTTAAAAAAAGCTTAAAAAACGTCAGTTTTGGGAAAATATACCGTTTTTCAAACTCAGCAAGTTATTGCTCTCCAATCTAAGTAATATCAACCAAAACCTGGAAAAACAGCCGTTTTTAAGGTTTGATCTATTTCCTAAAAAAAGATTGAAAAACGGGAGTTTTGGGGATAATGCAAATATCTTCAAACTTATCAAATTAAGGTCTTCAATTATAAGTTATATCAAGCAAAAACATTCAAAAACAGCCAGTTTTGAGATTCGATTGATTTCCCCCCAAAAGCTTGAAAAACGTCAGTTTTGGGAAAATAAATCGGTTTTCAAACTTAGCAAGTTATTGCTCTCGAATCTAAGTAATATTAACCAAAACCTAGAAAAACAGCGGTTTTTAAGGTTTGATCTAGTTCATAAAAAAGATTGAAAAACGGGAGTTTTGGGGATAATGCAAATATCTTCAATCCTATCAAATTAAGGTCTCCGATTATAAGTAATATTAGGCAAAAAGATGCAAAAACGGCCAGTTTAGAGATTCGAACGATTTCTAAAAAAAGCTTGAAAAACGTAAGTTTTGGGAAAATAAACCGTCTTTCAAACTTAGCAATTTATTGCTTTAGAATCTAATTAATATTAACCAAAACTTGGAAAAACAGCCGTTTTTAAGGTTTGATCCATTTCTTAAAAAAGATTGAAAAACGGGAGTTTTTTGGATAATGTAAATATCTTCAACTTATAAAATTAAGGTCTCCGTTTATAAGTAATATTAGACAAAAACAGGGAAAAACGACAAGTTTTGAGATTCGATTGATTTCTTAAAAAAAAACATGAAAAACGTCAGTTTTAGGAAAAAAAACCGTTTTTCAAACTTAGCAAGTTATTGCTCTCCAATCTAAGTAATATCAACCAAAACCTGGAAAAACAGCCGTTTTTAAGGTTTGATCTATTTCCTAAAAAAGATTGAAAAACGGGAGGTTTGGGGATAATGCAAATATCTTCAAACTTATCAAATTAAGGTCTCCGATTATAAGTTATATTAAGCAAAAACATGCAAAAACGGCCAATTTTGAGATTCGATTGATTTCTTAAAAGAAGCCTGAAAAACGTCAGTTTTGGGAAAATAAACCGTTTTTCAAACTTAGCAAGTTATTGCTCTCGAATCTAAGTAATATTAACCAAAACCTAGAAAAACAGCCGTTTTTAAAGTTTGATCTATTTCCTAAAAAAGATTGAAAAACAGGAGTTTTTTGGATAATGCAAATATCTTCAAACTTATCAAATTAAGGTCTCCGTTTATAAGTAATATTAGACAAAAACATGGAAAAACGGCAAGTTTTGAGATTCGATCGATTTCTGAAAAAAAAGCTTAAAAAACGTCAGTTTTGGGAAAATAAACCGTTTTTCAAACTTAACAAGTTATTGCTCTCGAATCTAATTAATATTAACGAACACCTGGAAAAACGGCCGTTTTTAAGGTTTGATCCATTTCCTAAACAAGATTGAAAAACGGAAGTTTTTTTAAATAATGCAAATATCTTCAACTTATCAAATTAAGGTCTCTGATTATAAGTAATATTAAGCAAAAACATGCAAAAACGGCCAGTTTTGAGATTCGATTGATTTTGCCCCAAAAGCTTAAAAAACGTCAGTTTTGGGAAAATAAACCATTTTTTAAACTTAGCAAGTTATTGCTCTCGAATCTAATTAATATTAACCAAAACCTAGAAAAACAGATGTTTTTAAGGTTTGATCTATTTCATAAAAAAGATTGAAAAACGGGAGTTTTGGGGATAATGCAAATATCTTCAATCCTATCAAATTAAGGTCTCCGATTATAAGTAATATTAAGAAAAAACATGCAAAAACGGCCAGTTTTAAGATTCGATTGATTTCCCCCACAAGCTTGAAAAACGTCAGTTTTGGCAAAATAAACCGTTTTTCAAACTTAGCAAGTTATTGCTTTAGAATCTAATTAATATACACCAAAACCTGGAAAAACAGCCGTTTTTAAGGGTTGATCCATTTCCTAAAAAAGATTAAAAAACGGGAGTTTTTTGGATAATGCAAATATCTTCAACTTATCAAATTAAGGTCTCCGATTATAAGTAATATTAGGCAAAAAGATGCAAAAACGGCCAGTTTAGAGATTCGATCGATTTCTTAAAAAAAGCTTGAAAAACGTAAGTTTTGGGAAAAATAAACCGTTTTTTAATCTTAGCAAGTTATTGCTCTCGAATCTAAGTAATATTAACCAAAACCTGGAAAAACAGCCATTTTTAGGGTTTGATCTATTTCCTAAAAAAGATTGAAAAACAAAGGTTTGGGGATAATGCAAATATCTTGTAACTTATCAAATTAAGGTCTCCGATTATAAGTTATATTAAGCAAAAACATGGAAAAACGGCAGGTTTTGAGATTCGATCGATTTCTTAAAAAAAGCTTGAAAAACGTCAGTTTTGGGAAAATAACCCGTTGTTCAAACTTAGCAAGTTATTGCTCTCGAATCTAATTAATATTAACCAAAACCTAGAAAAACAGCCGTTTTTAAGGTTTGATCTAGTTCCTTAAAAAAGATTGAAAAACGGGAGTTTTGGGGATAATGCAAATATCTTCAATCCTATCAAATTAAGGTCTCCGATTATAAGTAATATTAAGCAAAAACATGCAAAAACGGCCAGTTTTAAGATTCGATTGATTTCCCCCACAAGCTTGAAAAACGTCAGTTTGGGGAAAATAAACCGTTTTTCAAACTTAGCAAGTTATCTTTAGAATCTAATTAATATACACCAAAACCTAGAAAAACAGCCGTTTTTAAGGTTTGATCCATTTCCTAAAAAAGATTGAAAAACGGGAGTTTTTTGGATAATGCAAATATCTTCAACTTATCAAATTAAGGTCTCTGATTATAAGCAATATTAAGCAAAAACAGGCAAAAACGGCCAGTTTCAAGATTCGATTGATTTCCCCAAAAAAGCTTGAAAAACGTCAGTTTTGGGAAAATAAACCGTTTTTTAAACTTAGCAGGTTATTGCTTTAGAATCTAATTAATATTAACCAATACCTGGAAAAACAGCCGTTTTTGAGGTTTGATCCATTTCCTAAAAAAGATTGAAAAACGGGAGTTTTTTGGATAATGCAAATATCTTCAACTTATCAAATTAAGGTCTCCGATTATAAGTAATATTAGGCAAAAAGATGCAAAAACGGCCAGTTTAGAGATTCGAACGATTTCTAAAAAAAAGGTTGAAAAACGTAAGTTTTGGGAAAATACACCGTTTTTCAAACTTAGCAAAATAGTGCTCTCGAATCTAAGTAATATTAACAAAAACCTGGAAAAATAGCCGTTTATAAGGTTTGATCCATTTCTTAAAAAAGATTGAAAAACGGGAGTTTTTTGGATGCAAATTTCTATCAACTTATCAAATTAAGGTCTCCGTTTATAAGTAATATTAGACAAAAACATGGAAAAACGGCAAGTTTTGAGATTCGATCGATTTCTTAAAAAAAGCTAGAAAAACGTCAGTTTTGGGAAAATACACCGTTTTTCAAACGTAGCAAGTTATTGCTCTCGAATCTTATTAATATCAACCAAAACCTGGAAAAACAGCCGTTTTTAAGGTTTGATCTATTTCCTAAAAAAGTTGAAAAACTTGAAAAACAGGAGTTTTGGGGATAATGCAAATATCTTCAAACTTATTTTATTAAGGTCTCCGATTATAAGTTATATCAAGCAAAAACATGCAAAAACGGCCAGTTTTGAGATTCGATTGATTTCCCCCAAAAGCTTGAAAAACGTCAGTTTTGGGAAAATAAATCGTTTTTCAAACTTAGCAAGTCATTGCTCTTGAATCTAAGTAATATTAACTAAAACCTGAAAAAAACAGCCGTTTTTAAGGTTTGATCCTTTTTTTATAAAATATTGAAAAACGGGAGTTTTTTGGATAATGTAAATATCTTCAACTTATAAAATTAAGCTATCCGTTTATAAGTAATATTAGACAAAAACATGGAAAAACGGCAAGTTTTGAGATTCGATCGATTTCTTAAAAAAAGCTTGAAAAACGTCAGTTTTGGGAAAATAACCCGATTTTCAAACTTAGCAAGTTAGTGCTCTCGAATCTAATTAATATTAACCAAAACCTGAAAAAACGGCCGTTTTTAAGGTTTGATCCATTTCCTAAAAAAGATTGAAAAACGGACGTATTTTAGATAATGTAAATATCTTCAAACTTATCCAATTAGGGTCTCCGATTATAAGTAATATTAAGCAAAAACATGCAAAAACGGCAAGTTTTGAGATTCGATTGATTTCTTAAAAAAAGCATGAAAAACGTCAGTTTTGGGAAAATAAACCGTTTTTCAAACTACCAAGTTATTGCTCTCGAATCTAAGTAATATTAACCAAAACCTAGAAAAACAGCCGTTTTTAAGTTTTGATCTAGTTCCCTTAAAAGATTGAAAAACGGGAGTTTTGGGGATAATGCAAATATCTTCAACCCTATCAAATTAAGGTCTCCGATTATAAGTAATATTAAGCAAAAACATGCAAAAACGGCCAGTTTTAAGATTCGATTGATTTCCCCCACAAGCTTGAAAAACGTCAGTTTTGGGAAAATAAACCGTTTTTCAAACTTAGCAAGTTATTGCTTTAGAATCTAATTAATATACACCAAAACCTGGAAAAACAGCCGTTTTTGAGGTTTGATCCATTTCCTAAAAAAGATTGAAAAACGGGAGTTTTTTGGATAATGCAAATATCTTCAACTTATCAAATTAAGGTCTCTGATTATAAGTAATATTAAGCAAAAACATGTAAAAACAGCCAGTTTCAAGATTCCATTGATTTCCCCAAAAAAGATTGAAAAACGTCAGTTTTGGGAAAATAAACCGTCTTTCAAACTTAGCAATTTATTGCTTTAGAATCTAACCAAAACCTGGAAAAACGGCAGTTTTTAAGGTTTGATCCATTTCTTAAAAAAGATTGAAAAACGGAATTTTTTTGGATAATGCAAATATCTTCAACTTATCAAATTAAGGTCTCTGATTATAACTAATATTAAGCAAAAACATGCAAAAACGACCAGTTTAGAGATTCGATCGATTTCTTAAAAAAGCTTGAAAAACGTCAGTTTGGGGAAAATAAACCGTTTTTCAAACTTAGCAAAATAGTGCTCTCGAATCTGAGTAATATTAACCAAAACTTAAGTTAAACGGCAGTTTTTAAAGTTTGATCCATTTCCTAAAAAAGATTGAAAAACGGAAGTTTTTTGGATAATGTAAATAACTTCAGACTTATCCAATTAAGGTCCCCGATTATAAGTAATATTAAGCAAAAACACTCAAAAACGGCCAGTTTTGAGATTCGATGGATTTCTTAAAAAAAGCATGAAAAACGTAAGTTTTGTGAAAATAAACCGTTTTTCAAACTTAGCAGGTTATTGCTCTCGAATCTAAGTAATATCTTACCAAAACCTGGAAAAACAGCCGTTTTTAAGGTTTGATCTATTTCCTGAAAAAGATTGAAAAACAGGGAGTTTTTTGGATAAGGCAAATATCTTCAAACTTATCAAATTAAGGTCTCCGATTATAAGTTATATTAAGTTAAAACATGCAAAAACGGCAATTTTTGAGATTCGATTTATTTCCCCCAAAAAGCTTGAAAAACATCAGTTTTGAAATAAAAATAAACCGTTTTTCAAACTTAGCAAGTTGTTGCTTTAGAATCTAATTAATATTAACCAAAACCTGGAAAAACAGCCATTTTTAGGGTTTGATCTATTTCCTAAAAAAGATTGAAAAACAAAAGTTTTGGGGATAATGCAAATATCTTGTAACTTATCAAATTAAGGTCTCCGATTATAAGTTATATTAAGCAAAAACATGGAAAAACGGCAAGTTTTGAGATTCGATGGATTTTTTAAAAAAAGCTTAAAAAACGTCAGTTTTGGGAAAATAAACCGTTTTTCAAACTCAGCAAGTTATTGCTCTCCAATCTAAGTAATATCAACCAAAACCTGGAAAAACAGCCGTTTTTAAGGTTTGATCTATTTCCTAAAAAAAGATTAAAAAACGGGAGTTTTGGGGATAATGCAAATATCTTCAAACTTATCAAATTAAGGTCTTCAATTATAAGTTATATCAAGCAAAAACATTCAAAAACAGCCAGTTTTGAGATTCGATTGATTTCCCCCCAAAAGCTTGAAAAACGTCAGTTTTGGGAAAATAAATCGGTTTTCAAACTTAGCAAGTTATTGCTCTCGAATCTAAGTAATATTAACCAAAACCTAGAAAAACAGCGGTTTTTAAGGTTTGATCTAGTTCATAAAAAAGATTGAAAAACGGGAGTTTTGGGGATAATGCAAATATCTTCAATCCTATCAAATTAAGGTCTCCGATTATAAGTAATATTAGGCAAAAAGATGCAAAAACGGCCAGTTTAGAGATTCGAACGATTTCTAAAAAAAAGCTTGAAAAACGTAAGTTTTGGGAAAATAAACCGTCTTTCAAACTTAGCAATTTATTGCTTTAGAATCTAATTAATATTAACCAAAACCTGGAAAAACAGCCGTTTTTAAGGTTTGATCCATTTCTTAAAAAAGATTGAAAAACGGGAGTTTTTTGGATAATGTAAATATCTTCAACTTATAAAATTAAGGTCTCCGTTTATAAGTAATATTAGACAAAAACAGGGAAAAACGACAAGTTTTGAGATTCGATCGATTTCTTAAAAAAAGCTTGAAAAACATCAGTTTTGGGAAAATAAACCGTTTTTCAAACTTAGCAAAATAGTGCTCTCGAATCTAAGTAATATTAACCAAAACTTGGAAAAACGGCAGTTTTTAAGGTTTGATCCATTTCCTAAAAAAGATTGAAAAACGGGAGTTTTTTGGATAATGTAAATATCTTCAAACTTATCCAATTATAAGTAATATTTTTACCAAAAACATGCAAAAACAGCCAGTTTTGAGATTCGATTGATTTCTTAAAAAAAAACATGAAAAACGTCAGTTTTAGGAAAAAAAACCGTTTTTCAAACTTAGCAAGTTATTGCTCTCCAATCTAAGTAATATCAACCAAAACCTGGAAAAACAGCCATTTTTAAGGTTTGATCTATTTCCTAAAAAAGATTGAAAAACGGGAGGTTTGGGGATAATGCAAATATCTTCAAACTTATCAAATTAAGGTCTCCGATTATATGTTATATTAAGCAAAAACATGCAAAAACGGCCAATTTTGAGATTCGATTGATTTCTTAAAAAAAGCTTGAAAAACGTTAGTTGTGGGAAAATAAACCGTTTTTCAAACTTAACAAGTTATTGCTCTCGAATCTAAGTAATATTAACCAAAACCTAGAAAAACAGCCGTTTTTAAAGTTTGATCTATTTCCTAAAAAAGATTGAAAAACAGGAGTTTTTTGGATAATGCAAATATCTTCAAACTTATCAAATTAAGGTCTCCGTTTATAAGTAATATTAGACAAAAACATGGAAAAACGGCAAGTTTTGAGATTCGATCGATTTCTTAAAAAAAGCTTAAAAAACGTCAGTTTTGGGAAAATAAACCGTTTTTCAAACTTAACAAGTTATTGCTCTCGAATCTAATTAATATTAACGAACACCTGGAAAAACGGCCGTTTTTAAGGTTTGATCCATTTCCTAAACAAGATTGAAAAACGGAAGTTTTTTTAAATAATGCAAATTTCTTCAACTTATCAAATTAAGGTCTCTGATTATAAGTAATATTAAGCAAAAACATGCAAAAACGGCCAGTTTTGAGATTCGATTGATTTTGCCCCAAAAGCTTAAAAAACGTCAGTTTTGGGAAAATAAACCATTTTTTACACTTAGCAAGTTATTGCTCTCGAATCTAATTAATATTAACCAAAACCTAGAAAAACAGATGTTTTTAAGGTTTGATCTATTTCATAAAAAAGATTGAAAAACGGGAGTTTTGGGGATAATGCAAATATCTTCAATCCTATTCAATTAAGGTCTCCGATTATAAGTAATATTAAGAAAAAACATGCAAAAACGGCCAGTTTTAAGATTCGATTGATTTCCCCCACAAGCTTGAAAAACGTCAGTTTTGGCAAAATAAACCGTTTTTCAAACTTAGCAAGTTATTGCTTTAGAATCTAATTAATATACACCAAAACCTGGAAAAACAGCCGTTTTTAAGGGTTGATCCATTTCCTACAAAAGATTAAAAAACGGGAGTTTTTAGGATAATGCAAATATCTTCAACTTATCAAATTAAGGTCTCCGATTATAAGTAATATTAGGCAAAAAGATGCAAAAACGGCCAGTTTAGAGATTCGATCGATTTCTTAAAAAAAGCTTGAAAAACGTAAGTTTTGGGAAAATAAACCGTTTTTTAATCTTAGCAAGTTATTGCTCTCGAATCTAAGTAATATTAACCAAAACCTGGAAAAACAGCCATTTTTAGGGTTTGATCTATTTCCTAAAAAAGATTGAAAAACAAAGGTTTGGGGATAATGCAAATATCTTGTAACTTATCAAATTAAGGTCTCCGATTATAAGTTATATTAAGCAAAAACATGGAAAAACGGCAGGTTTTGAGATTCGATCGATTTCTTAAAAAAAGCTTGAAAAACGTCAGTTTTGGGAAAATAACCCGTTGTTCAAACTTAGCAAGTTATTGCTCTCGAATCTAATAAAAATATTAACCAAAACCTAGAAAAACAGCCGTTTTTAAGGTTTGATCTAGTTCCTTAAAAAAGATTGAAAAACGGGAGTTTTGGGGATAATGCAAATATCTTCAATCCTATCAAATTAAGGTCTCCGATTATAAGTAATATTAAGCAAAAACATGCAAAAACAACCAGTTTTAAGATTCGATTGATTTCCCCCACAAGCTTGAAAAACGTCAGTTTGGGGAAAATAAACCGTTTTTTAAACTTAGCAAGTTATCTTTAGAATCTAATTAATATACACCAAAACCTAGAAAAACAGCCGTTTTTCAGGTTTGATCCATTTCCTAAAAAAGATTGAAAAACGGGAGTTTTTTGGATAATGCAAATATCTTCAACTTATCAAATTAAGGTCTCTGATTATAAGCAATATTAAGCAAAAACAGGCAAAAACGGCCAGTTTCAAGATACGATTGATTTCCCCAAAAAAGCTTGAAAAACGTCAGTTTTGGGAAAATAAACCGTTTTTTAAACTTAGCAAGTTATTGCTTTAGAATCTAATTAATATTAACCAATACCTGGAAAAACAGCCGTTTTTGAGGTTTGATCCATTTCCTAAAAAAGATTGAAAAACGGGAGTTTTTTGGATAATGCAAATATCTTCAACTTATCAAATTAAGGTCTCTGATTATAAGTAATATTAGACAAAAACATGGAAAAACGGCAAGTTTTGAGATTCGATCGATTTCTTAAAAAAAGCTTGAAAAACGTCAGTTTTGGGAAAATACACCGTTTTTCAAACGTAGCAAGTTATTGCTCTCGAATCTAAGTAATATTAACCAAAACCTGGAAAAACAGCCGTTTTTAAGGTTTGATCTATTTCCTGAAAAAGATTGAAAAACGGGAGTTTTTTGGATAAGGCAAATATCTTCAAACTTATCAAATTAAGGTCTCCGATTATAAGTTATATTAAGCAAAAACATGTAAAAACGGCAATTTTTGAGATTCGATTGATTTCCCCCCAAAAGCTTGAAAAACGTCAGTTTTGAGGAAATAAATCGTTTTTCAAACTTAGCAAGTCATTGCTCTCGAATCTAAGTAATATTAACTAAAACCTAGAAAAAACAGCCGTTTTTAAGGTTTGATCCATTTCCTAAAAAAGATTGAAAAACTTGAAAAACAGGAGTTTTGGGGATAATGCAAATATCTTCAAACTTATTTTATTAAGGTCTCCGATTATAAGTTATATTAAGCAAAAACATGCAAAAACGGCCAATTTTGAGATTCGATTGATTTCTTAAAAAAAGCTTGAAAAACGTTAGTTTTGGGAAAATAAACCGTTTTTCAAACTTAGCAAGTTATTGCTCTCGAATCTAAGTAATATTAACCAAAACCTAGAAAAACAGCCGTTTTTAAAGTTTGATCTATTTCCTAAAAAAAGATTGAAAAACAGGAGTTTTTTGGATAATGCAAATATCTTCAAACTTATAAAATTAAGGTCTCCGTTTATAACTAATATTAGACAAAAACATGAAAAAACGGCAAGTTTGGAGATTCGATTGATTTCTTAAAAAAAGCTTAAAAAACGTCAGTTTTTGGAAAATAAACCGTTTTTAAAACTTAACAAGTTATTGCTCTCGAATCTAATTAATATTAACGAACACCTGAAAAATCGGCCGTTTTTAACGTTTGATCCATTTCCTAAAAAAGATTGAAAAACGGAAGTTTTTTTAAATAATGCAAATTTATTCAACTTATCAAATTAAGGTCTCTGATTATAAGTAATATTAAGCAAAAACATGCAAAAATGGCCAGTTTTGAGATTCGATTGATTTTCCCCCAAAAGCTTAAAAAACGTCAGTTTTGGGAAAATAAACCATTTTTTAAACTTAGCAAGTTATTGCTCTCGAATCTAATTAATATTAACCAAAACCTAGGAAAACAGATGTTTTTAAGGTTTGATCTAGTTCATAAAAAAGAATGAAAAACGGGAGTTTTGTCGATAATGCAAATATCTTCAATCCTATCAAATTAAGGTCTCCGATTATAAGTAATATTAAGAAAAGACATGCTAAAACGGCCAGTTTTAAGATTCGATTGATTTCCCCCACAAGCTTGAAAAACGTCAGTTTGGGGAAAATAAACCGTTTTTCAAACTAAGCAAGTTATTGCTTTAGAATCTAATTAATATACACCAAAACCTGGAAAAACAGCCGTTTTTAAAGTTTGATCCATTTCCTAAGAAAGATTAAAAAACCGGAGTTTTTGGATAATGCAAATATCTTCAACTTATCAAATTAAGGTCTCCAAATAATAAGTAATATTAGGCAAAAAGATGCAAAAACGGCCAGTTTAGAGATTCGAACGATTTCTTAAAAAAAGCTTGAAAAACGTAAGTTTTGGGAAAATAAACCGTTTTTCAAACTTAGCAAAATAGTGCTCTCGAATCTAAGTAATATTAACCAAAACCTGGAAAAATAGCCGTTTATAAGGTTTGATCCATTTCTTGAAAAAGATTGAAAAACGGGAGTTTTTTGGATGCAAATTTCTATCAACTTATCAAATTAAGGTCTCCGTTTATAAGTAATATTAGACAAAAACATGGAAAAACGGCAAGTTTTGAGATTCGATCGATTTCTTAAAAAAAGCTTGAAAAACGTCAGTTTGGGGAAAATCTCCTTTTTTTCAAACGTAGCAAGTTATTGCTCTCGAATCTTATTAATATCAACCAAAACCTGGAAAAACAGCCGTTTTTAAGGTTTGATCTATTTCCTGAAAAAGATTGAAAAACTGGAGTTTTTGGGATAATGCAAATATCTTCAAACTTATTTTATTAAGGTCTCCGATTATAAGTTATATCAAGCAAAAACATGCCAAAACGGCCAGTTTTGAGATTCGATTGATTTCCCCCAAAAGCTTGAAAAACGTCAGTTTGGGGAAAATAAATCGTTTTTCAAACTTAGCAAGTCATTGCTCTTGAATCTAAGTAATATTAACTAAAACCTGAAAAAAACAGCCGTTTTTAAGGTTTGATCCTTTTTTTATAAAATATTGAAAAACGGGAGTTTTTTGGATAATGTAAATATCTTCAACTTATAAAATTAAGCTATCCGTTTATAAGTAATATTGGCCAAAATATGGAAAAACGGCCAGTTTTGAGATTCGATCGATTTCTTAAAAAAAAGCTTGAAAAACGTCAGTTTTGGGAAAATAACCCGTTGTTCATACTTAGCAATTTATTGCTTTAGAATCTAATTAATATTAACCAAAACCTAGAAAACGGCACGTTTTTAAGGTTTGATCTATTTCTTAAAAAAGATTAAAAAACGGGATTTTGGGGGATAATGCAAATATCTTTAACTTATCATATTTAGGTCTCTGATTATAAGTAATATTAAGCAAAAACATGCAAAATCGCCGCGTTTAGAGAAAAACGGGAGTTTTTTGGATAATGCAAATATCTTCAAACTTATCCAATTAAGGTCTCCGATTATAAGTAATATTAAGCAAAAACATGCAAAAACAGCCAGTTTAGAGATTCGATCGATTTCTTAAAAAATGCATGAAAAAGGTCAGTTTTCGAAAAATAAACCGTTTTTCAAACTTAGCAAGTTATTGCTCTCGAATCTAAGTAATATTAACAAAAACCTGGAAAAACAGCCGTTTTTAAGGTTTGATCCATTTCCTAAGAAAGATTTAAAAACGAGAGTTTTTTGAATAAGGCAAATATCTTCAACTTATCAAATCAAGGTCTCCGATTATAAGTAATATTAGGCTAAAACATGCAAAAACAGCGCGTTTAGAGATTTGATCGATTTTTCAAAAAAAGCTTAAAAAACGTCAGTTTTGGGAAAATAGACCGTTTTTCAAACTTAGGAAAATAGTGGTCTCGAATCTAAGTAATATTAACCAAAACCTAGAAAAACAACCGTTTTTAAGGTTTGATCCATTTCCTAAGAAAGATTTAAAAACGGGAGTTTTTTGAATAAGGCAAATATCTTCAACTTATCAAATTAAGGTCTCCAATTATAACTAATATTAGGCAAAAACATGCAAAAACGGCCAGTTTAGAGATTCGATAGATTTCTTAAAAAAAGCTTAAAAAAAGTCAGTTTTGGGAAAATAAACCGTTTTTCAAACTTAGCAATATAGTGCTCTTGAATCAAAGTAATATTAACCAAAACCTGGAAAAACAGCCGTTTTTAAGGTTTGATCCATTTCTTAATAAAGATTGAAAAACGCGAGTTTTTTGGATTATGCAAATATCTATCAACTTATCCAATTAAGGTATCCGATTATAAGTAATATTAAGCAAAAACATGCAAAAACAGCCAGTTTAGAGATTCGATCGATTTCTTAAAAAATGCATGAAAAAGGTCAGTTTCGAAAAATAAACCGTTTTTCAAACTTAGCAAGTTATTGCTCTCGAATCTAAGTAATATTAACAAAAACCTGGAAAAACAGCCGTTTTTAAGGTTTGATCCATTTCCTAAGAAAGATTTAAAAACGGGAGTTTTTTGAATAAGGCAAATATCTTCAACTTATCAAATCAAGGTCTCCGATTATAAGTAATATTAGGCTAAAACATGCAAAAACGGCCAGTTTTGAGATTCGATTGATTTCTTAAAAAAGCTTAAAAAACGTCGGTTTTGGGAAAATAAACCGTTTTTCAAACTTAGCAAGTTATTGCTTTAGAATCTAATTAATATTAACCAAAACCTAGAAAACGGCACGTTTTTAAGGTTTGATCCATTTCCTAAGAAAGATTTAAAAACGGGAGTTTTTTGAATAAGGCAAATATCTTCAACTTATCAAATTAAGGTCTCCAATTATAACTAATATTAGGCAAAAACATGCAAAAACGGCGCGTTTAGAGATTTGATCGATTTTTCAAAAAAAAAGCTTAAAAAACGTCAGTTTTGGGAAAATAAACCGTTTTTCAAATTAGCAAAATAGTGGTCTCGAATCTAAGTAATATTAACCAAAACCTGGAAAAACGGCAGTTTTTAAGGTTTGATCCATTTCCTAAAAAAGATTGAAAAACGGGTTTATTTTGGATAATGCAAATATCTTCAAACTTATCCAATTAAGGTCTCCGATTATTAATAATATTAAGCAAAAACATGCAAAAACGGCCAGTTTTGAGATTCGATTGATTTAAAAAAAAAACATAAAAACGTCAGTTTTGGAAAAAAAAACCGTTTTTCAAACTTAGCAAGTTATTGCTATCAAATCTAAGTAATATTAACCAAAATCTAGAAAAACAACCGTTTTTAAGGTTTGATCCATTTCCTAAGAAAGATTTAAAAACGGGAGTTTTTTGGATAATGCAAATATCTTCAAACTTATCCAATTAAGGTCTCCGATTATAAGTAATATTAAGCAAAAACATGCAAAAACAGCCAGTTTAGAGATTCGATCGATTTCTTAAAAAATGCATGAAAAAGGTCAGTTTTCGAAAAATAAACCGTTTTTCAAACTTAGCAAGTTATTGCTCTCGAATCTAAGTAATATTAACAAAAACCTGGAAAAACAGCCGTTTTTAAGGTTTGATCCATTTCCTAAGAAAGATTTAAAAACGAGAGTTTTTTGAATAAGGCAAATATCTTCAACTTATCAAATCAAGGTCTCCGATTATAAGTAATATTAGGCTAAAACATGCAAAAACAGCGCGTTTAGAGATTTGATCGATTTTTCAAAAAAAGCTTAAAAAACGTCAGTTTTGGGAAAATAAACCGTTTTTCAAACTTAGGAAAATAGTGGTCTCGAATCTAAGTAATATTAACCAAAACCTAGAAAAACAACCGTTTTTAAGGTTTGATCCATTTCCTAAGAAAGATTTAAAAACGGGAGTTTTTTGAATAAGGCAAATATCTTCAACTTATCAAATTAAGGTCTCCAATTATAACTAATATTAGGCAAAAACATGCAAAAACGGCCAGTTTAGAGATTCGATAGATTTCTTAAAAAAAGCTTAAAAAAAGTCAGTTTTGGGAAAATAAACCGTTTTTCAAACTTAGCAATATAGTGCTCTTGAATCAAAGTAATATTAACCAAAACCTGGAAAAACAGCCGTTTTTAAGGTTTGATCCATTTCTTAATAAAGATTGAAAAACGCGAGTTTTTTGGATTATGCAAATATCTATCAACTTATCCAATTAAGGTCTCCGATTATAAGTAATATTAAGCAAAAACATGCAAAAACAGCCAGTTTAGAGATTCGATCGATTTCTTAAAAAATGCATGAAAAAGGTCAGTTTTCGAAAAATAAACCGTTTTTCAAACTTAGCAAGTTATTGCTCTCGAATCTAAGTAATATTAACAAAAACCTGGAAAAACAGCCGTTTTTAAGGTTTGATCCATTTCCTAAGAAAGATTTAAAAACGGGAGTTTTTTGAATAAGGCAAATATCTTCAACTTATCAAATCAAGGTCTCCGATTATAAGTAATATTAGGCTAAAACATGCAAAAACGGCCAGTTTTGAGATTCGATTGATTTCTTAAAAAAGCTTAAAAAACGTCGGTTTTGGGAAAATAAACCGTTTTTCAAACTTAGCAAGTTATTGCTTTAGAATCTAATTAATATTAACCAAAACCTAGAAAACGGCACGTTTTTAAGGTTTGATCCATTTCCTAAGAAAGATTTAAAAACGGGAGTTTTTTGAATAAGGCAAATATCTTCAACTTATCAAATTAAGGTCTCCAATTATAACTAATATTAGGCAAAAACATGCAAAAACGGCGCGTTTAGAGATTTGATCGATTTTTCAAAAAAAAGCTTAAAAAACGTCAGTTTTGGGAAAATAAACCGTTTTTCAAATTAGCAAAATAGTGGTCTCGAATCTAAGTAATATTAACCAAAACCTGGAAAAACGGCAGTTTTTAAGGTTTGATCCATTTCCTAAAAAAGATTGAAAAACGGGTTTATTTTGGATAATGCAAATATCTTCAAACTTATCCAATTAAGGTCTCCGATTATTAATAATATTAAGCAAAAACATGCAAAAACGGCCAGTTTTGAGATTCGATTGATTTCTTAAAAAAAACATAAAAACGTCAGTTTTGGAAAAAAAAACCGTTTTTCAAACTTAGCAAGTTATTGCTATCAAATCTAAGTAATATTAACCAAAATCTAGAAAAACAACCGTTTTTAAGGTTTGATCCATTTCCTAAGAAAGATTTTAAAACTGGAGTTTTTTGAATAAGGCAAATATCTTCAACTTATCAAATTAAGGTCTCCAATTATAACTAATATTAGGCAAAAACATGCAAAAACGGCCAGTTTAGAGATTCGATAGATTTCTTAAAAAAAGCTTGAAAAAAGTCAGTTTTGGGAAAATAAACCGTTTTTCAAACTTAGCAATATAGTGCTCTTGAATCAAATTAATATTAACCAAAACCTGGAAAAACAGCCGTTTTTAAGGTTTGATCCATTTCTTAAAAAAGATTGAAAAACGCGAGTTTTTTGGATTATGCAAATATCTATCAACTTATAAAATTAAGGTCTCTGATTATAAGTAATATTAGGCAAAAACATGCAAAAACGGCGCGTTTAGAGATTCGATCGATTTCTCAAAAAAACCTTGAAAAACGTCAGTTTTGGGGAAATAAACCGTTTTTCAAACTTAGCAAAATAGTGGTCTCGAATCTAAGTAATATTAACCAAAACCTGGAAAATCGGCAGTTTTTAAGGTTTGATCCATTTCCTAAAAAAGATTGAAAAACGGGAGTATTTTGGATAATGCAAATATCTTCAAACTTATCCAATTAAGGTCTCCGATTATAAGTAATATTGAGCAAAAACAGCCAGTTTAGAGATTCGATCGATTTCTTAAAAAATGCATGAAAAAGGTCAGTTTTCGAAAAATAAACCGTTTTTCAAACTTAGCAAGTTATTGCTCTCGAATCTAAGTAATATTAACAAAAACCTGGAAAAACAGCCGTTTTTAAGGTTTGATCCATTTCCTAAGAAAGATTTAAAAACGGGAGTTTTTTGAATAAGGCAAATATCTTCAACTTATCAAATTAAGGTCTCCGATTATAAGTAATATTAGGCTAAAACATGCAAACACAGCGCGTTTAGAGATTTGATCGATTTTTCAAAAAAAGCTTAAAAAACGTCAGTTTTGGGAAAATAAACCGTTTTTCAAACTTAGGAAAATAGTGGTCTCGAATCTAAGTAATATTAACCAAAACCTGGAAAAACGGCAGTTTTTAAGGTTTGATCCATTTCCTAAAAAGATTTAAAAACGGGAGTATTTTGGATAATGCAAATATCTTTAAACTTATCCAATTAAGGTCTCCGATTATTAGTAATATTAAGCAAAAACATGCAAAAACGGCCAGTTTTGAGATTCGATTGATTTCTTAAAAAAAGCATGAAAAACGTCAGTTTTTGTAAAAAAAACCGTTTTTCAAACTTAGCAAGTTATTGCTATCAAATCTAAGTAATATTAACTAAAACCTGTAAAAACAGCCGTTTTTAAGCTTTGATCCATTTCCTAAAAAAGATTGAAAAACGGGAGTTTTTTGGATTATGCAAATATCTATCAACTTATCAAATTAAGGTCTCTGATTATAAGTAATATTAAGCAAAAACATGCAAAAACGGCCAGTTTAGAGATTCGATCGATTTCTTAAAAAAAGCATGAAAAACGTCAGTTTTGGGAAAATAAACCGTTTTTCAAACTTAGCAAAATAGTGCTCTCGATTCTAAGTAATATTAACCAAAACCTGGAAAAACGGCAGTTTTTAAGGTTTGATCCATTACCTAAAATAGATTAAAAACGGGAGTTTTTTAAATAATGCAAATATCTTCAACTTATCAAATTAAGGTCTCTGATTATAAGTAATATTAAGCAAAAACATGCAAAAACGGCCAGTTTTGAGATTCGATTGATTTCTTAAAAAAGCTTAAAAAACGTCAGTTTTGGGAAAATAAACCGTTTTTCAAACTTAGCAAGTTATTGCTTTAGAATCTAATTAATATTAACCAAAACCTAGAAAACGGCACGTTTTTAAGGTTGGATCTATTTCTTAAAAAAGATTGAAAAACGGGAGTTTTGGGGATAATGCAAATATCTTTAACTTATCAAATTAACGTCTCTGATTATAAGTAATACTAAGCAAAAACATGCAAAATCGCCGCGTTTAGAGATTTGATCGATTTCTCAAAAAAAAGCTTAAAAAACGTCAGTTTTGGGAAAATAAATCGTTTTTCAAATTAGCAAAATAGTGGTCTCGAATCTAAGTAATATTAACCAAAACCTGGAAAAACGGCAGTTTTTAAGGTTTGATCCATTTCCTAAAAAAGATTGAAAAACGGGTTTATTTTGGATAATGCAAATATCTTCAAACTTATCCAATTAAGGTCTCCGATTATTAATAATATTAAGCAAAAACATGCAAAAACGGCCAGTTTTGAGATTCGATTGATTTCTTAAAAAAAACATAAAAACGTCAGTTTTGGAAAAAAAAACCGTTTTTCAAACTTAGCAAGTTATTGCTATCAAATCTAAGTAATATTAACCAAAATCTAGAAAAACAACCGTTTTTAAGGTTTGATCCATTTCCTAAGAAAGATTTAAAAACGGGAGTTTTTTGAATAAGGCAAATATCTTCAACTTATCAAATTAAGGTCTCCAATTATAACTAATATTAGGCAAAAACATGCAAAAACGGCCAGTTTAGAGATTCGATAGATTTCTTAAAAAAAGCTTGAAAAAAGTCAGTTTTGGGAAAATAAACCAGTTTTCAAACTTAGCAATATAGTGCTCTTGAATCAAAGTAATATTAACCAAATCCTGGAAAAACAGCCGTTTTTAAGGTTTGATCCATTTCTTAAAAAAGATTGAAAAACGCGAGTTTTTTGGATTATGCAAATATCTATCAACTTATAAAATTAAGGTCTCTGATTATAAGTAATATTAGGCAAAAACATGCAAAAACGGAGCGTTTAGAGATTCGATCGATTTCTCAAAAAAAACTTGAAAAACGTCAGTTTTGGGGAAATAAACCGTTTTTCAAACTTAGCAAAATAGTGGTCTCGAATCTAAGTAATATTAACCAAAACCTGGAAAATCGGCAGTTTTTAAGGTTTGATCCATTTCCTAAAAAAGATTGAAAAACGGGAGTATTTTGGATAATGCAAATATCTTCAAACTTATCCAATTAAGGTCTCCGATTATAAGTAATATTGAGCAAAAACAGCCAGTTTAGAGATTCGATCGATTTCTTAAAAAATGCATGAAAAAGGTCAGTTTTCGAAAAATAAACCGTTTTTCAAACTTAGCAAGTTATTGCTCTCGAATCTAAGTAATATTAACAAAAACCTGGAAAAACAGCCGTTTTTAAGGTTTGATCCATTTCCTAAGAAAGATTTAAAAACGGGAGTTTTTTGAATAAGGCAAATATCTTCAACTTATCAAATTAAGGTCTCCGATTATAAGTAATATTAGGCTAAAACATACAAAAACAGCACGTTTAGAGATTTGATCGATTTTTCAAAAAAAGCTTAAAAAACGTCAGTTTTGGGAAAATAAACCGTTTTTCAAACTTAGGAAAATAGTGGTCTCGAATCTAAGTAATATTAACCAAAACCTGGAAAAACGGCAGTTTTTAAGGTTTGATCCATTTCCTAAAAAAGATTTAAAAACGGGAGTATTTTGGATAATGCAAATATCTTCAAACTTATCCAATTAAGGTCTCCGATTATTAGTAATATTAAGCAAAAACATGCAAAAACGGCCAGTTTTGAGATTCGATTGATTTCTTAAAAAAAGCATGAAAAACGTCAGTTTTTGTAAAAAAAACCGTTTTTCAAACTTAGCAAGTTATTGCTATCAAATCTAAGTAATATTAACTAAAACCTGTAAAAACAGCCGTTTTTAAGCTTTGATCCATTTCCTAAAAAAGATTCAAAAACGGGAGTTTTTTGGATTATGCAAATATCTATCAACTTATCAAATTAAGGTCTCTGATTATAAGTAATATTAAGCAAAAACATGCAAAAACGGCCAGTTTAGAGATTCGATCGATTTCTTAAAAAAAGCATGAAAAAAGTCAGTTTTGGGAAAATAAACCGTTTTTCAAACTTAGCAATATAGTGCTCTTGAATCAAAGTAATATTAACCAAAACCTGGAAAAACAGCCGTTTTTAAGGTTTGATCCATTTCTTAAAAAAGATTGAAAAACGCGAGTTTTTTGGATTATGCAAATATCTATCAACTTATCCAATTAAGGTCTCCGATTATAAGTAATATTAAGCAAAAACATGCAAAAACAGCCAGTTTAGAGATTCGATCGATTTCTTAAAAAATGCATGAAAAAGGTCAGTTTTCTAAAAATAAACCGTTTTTCAAACTTAGCAAGTTATTGCTCTCGAATCTAAGTAATATTAACAAAAACCTGGAAAAACAGCCGTTTTTAAGGTTTGATCCATTTCCTAAGAAAGATTTAAAAACGGGAGTTTTTTGAATAAGGCAAATATCTTCAACTTATCAAATCAAGGTCTCCGATTATAAGTAATATTAGGCTAAAACATGCAAAAACAGCGCGTTTAGAGATTTGATCGATTTTTCAAAAAAAAGCTTAAAAAACGTCAGTTTTGGGAAAATAAACCGTTTTTCAAACTTAGGAAAATAGTGGTCTCGAATCTAAGTAATATTAACCAAAACCTGGAAAAACGGCAGTTTTTAAGGTTTGATCCATTTCCTAAAAAAGATTTAAAAACGGGAGTATTTTGGATAATGCAAATATCTTCAAACTTATCCAATTAAGGTCTCCGATTATTAATAATATTAAGCAAAAACATGCAAAAACGGCCAGTTTTGAGATTCGATTGATTTCTTAAAAAAAGCATGAAAAACGTCAGTTTTTGTAAAAAAAAAACGTTTTTCAAACTTAGCAAGTTATTGCTATCAAATCTAAGTAATATTAACTAAAACATGGAAAAACAGCCGTTTTTAAGCTTTGATCCATTTCTTAAAAAAGATTGAAAAACGGGAGTTTTTTGGATTATGCAAATATCTATCAACTTATCAAATTAAGGTCTCTGATTATAAGAAATATTAAGCAAAAACATGCAAAAACGGCCAGTTTAGAGATTCGATCGATTTCTTAAAAAAAGCATGAAAAACGTCAGTTTTGGGAAAATAAACCGTTTTTCAAACTTAGCAAGTTAAGCTTTAGAATCTAATTAATATTAACCAAAACCTAGAAAACGGCACGTTTTTAAGGTTTGATCTATTTCTTAAAAAAGATTGAAAAACGGGAGTTTTGGGGATAATGCAAATATCTTTAACTTATCAAATTAAGGTCTCTGATTATAAGTAATATTAAGCAAAAACATGCAAAATCGCCGCGTTTAGAGATTTGATCGATTTCTCAAAAAAAAGCTTGAAAAACGTCAGTTGAGGGAAAATAAACCGTTTTTCAAATTAGCAAAATAGTGGTCTCGAATCTAAATAATATTAACCAAAACCTGGAAAAACGGCAGTTTTTAAGGTTTGATCCATTTCCTAAAAAAGATTGAAAAACGGGTTTATTTTGGATAATGCAAATATCTTCAAACTTATCCAATTAAGGTCTCCGATTATTAATAATATTAAGCAAAAACATGCAAAAACGGCCAGTTTTGAGATTCGATTGATTTCTTAAAAAAAACATAAAAACGTCAGTTTTGGAAAAAAAAACCGTTTTTCAAACTTAGCAAGTTATTGCTATCAAATCTAAGTAATATTAACCAAAACCTAGAAAAACAACCGTTTTTAAGGTTTGATTCATTTCCTAAGAAAGATTTAAAAACGGGAGTTTTTTGAATAAGGCAAATATCTTCAACTTATCAAATTAAGGTCTCCAATTATAACTAATATTAGGCAAAAACATGCAAAAACGGCCAGTTTAGAGATTCGATAGATTTCTTAAAAAAAGCTTGAAAAAAGTCAGTTTTGGGAAAATAAACCGTTTTTCAAACTTAGCAATATAGTGCTCTTGAATCAAAGTAATATTAACCAAAACCTGGAAAAACAGCCGTTTTTAAGGTTTGATCCATTTCTTAAAAAAGATTGAAAAACGCGAGTTTTTCGGATTATGCAAATATCTATCAACTTATAAAATTAAGGTCTCTGATTATAAGTAATATTAGGCAAAAACATGCAAAAACGGCGCGTTTAGAGATTCGATCGATTTCTCAAAAAAAACTTGAAAAACGTCAGTTTTGGGGGAATAAACCGTTTTTCAAACTTAGCAAAATAGTGGTCTCGAATCTAAGTAATATTAACCAAAACCTGGAAAATCGGCAGTTTTTAAGGTTTGATCCATTTCCTAAAAAAGATTGTAAAACGGGAGTATTTTGGATAATGCAAATATCTTCAAACTTATCCAATTAAGGTCTCCGATTATAAGTAATATTGAGCAAAATCAGCCAGTTTAGAGATTCGATCGATTTCTTAAAAAATGCATGAAAAAGGTCAGTTTTCGAAAAATAAACCGTTTTTCAAACTTAGCAAGTTATTGCTCTCGAATCTAAGTAATATTAACAAAAACCTGGAAAAACAGCCGTTTTTAAGGTTTGATCCATTTCCTAAGAAAGATTTAAAAACGGGAGTTTTTTGAATAAGGCAAATATCTTTAACTTATCAAATTAAGGTCTCCAATTATAACTAATATTAGGCAAAAACATGCAAAAACGGCCAGTTTAGAGATTCGATCGATTTCTTAAAAAAAGCTTGAAAAAAGTCAGTTTTGGGAAAATAAACCGTTTTTCAAACTTAGCAATATAGTGCTCTCGAATCTAAGTAATATTAACCAAAACCTGGAAAAACAGCCGTTTTTAAGGTTTGATCCATTTCTTAAAAAAGATTGAAAAACGCGAGTTTTTTGGATTATGCAAATATCTATCAACTTATAAAATTGAGGTCTCTGATTATAAGTAATATTAGGCAAAAACATGCAAAAACGGCGCGTTTAGAGATTCGATCGATTTCTCAAAAAAAACTTGAAAAACGTCAGTTTTGGGGAAATAAACCGTTTTTCAAACTTAGCAAAATAGTGGTCTCGAATCTAAGTAATATTAACCAAAGCCTGGAAAATCGGAAGTTTTTAAGGTTTGATCCATTTCCTAAAAAAGATTGAAAAACGGGAGTATTTTGGATAATGCAAATATCTTCAAACTTATCCAATTAAGGTCTCCGATTATAAGTAATATTAAGCAAAAACAGCCAGTTTAGAGATTCGATCGATTTCTTAAAAAATGCATGAAAAAGGTCAGTTTTCGAAAAATAAACCGTTTTTCAAACTTAGCAAGTTATTGCTCTCGAATCTAAGTAATATTAACAAAAACCTGGAAAAACAGCCGTTTTTAAGGTTTGATCCATTTCCTAAGAAAGATTTAAAAACGGGAGTTTTTTGAATAAGGCAAATATCTTCAACTTATCAAATTAAGGTCTCCGATTATAAGTAATATTAGGCTAAAACATGCAAAAACAGCGCGTTTAGAGATTTGATCGATTTTTCAAAAAAACCCTAAAAAACGTTAGTTTTGGGAAAATAAACCGTTTTTCGAACTTAAGAAAATAGTGGTCTCGAATCTAAGTAATATTAACCAAAACCTGGAAAAACGGTAGTTTTTAAGGTTTGATCCATTTCCTAAAAAAGATTTAAAAACGGGGGTATTTTGGATAATGCAAATATCTTCAAACTTATCCAATTAAGGTCTCCGATTATTAGTAATATTAAGCAAAAACATGCAAAAACGGCCAGTTTGAGATTCGATTGATTTCTTAAAAAAAGCATGAAAAACGTCAGTTTTGGGAAAAA
This sequence comes from Ceratothoa steindachneri, assembly GCA_963969495.1. Classification (NCBI taxonomy): domain Eukaryota; kingdom Metazoa; phylum Arthropoda; class Malacostraca; order Isopoda; family Cymothoidae; genus Ceratothoa; species Ceratothoa steindachneri. Next base: position 115,341,333 of record OZ018328.1, read on the forward strand.
AAAACGTTTTTCAAACTTAGCAATTTATTGCTATCAAATCTAAGTAATATTAACTAAAACCTGTAAAAACAGCCGTTTTTAAGCTTTGATCCATTTCCTAAAAAAGATTGAAAAACGGGAGTTTTTTGGATTATGCAAATATCTATCAACTTATCAAATTAAGGTCTCTGATTATAAGTAATATTAAGCAAAAACATGCAAAAACGGCCAGTTTAGAGATTCGATCGATTTCTTAAAAAAAGCATGAAAAACGTCAGTTTTGGGAAAATAAACCGTTTTTCAAACTTAGCAAAATAGTGCTCTCGATTCTAAGTAATATTAACCAAAACCTGGAAAAACGGCAGTTTTTAAGGTTTGATCCATTACCTAAAATATGTAGATTAAAAACGGGAGTTTTTTAAATAATGCAAATATCTTCAACTTATCAAATTAAGTTCTCTGATTATAAGTAATATTAAGCAAAAACATGCAAAAACGGCCAGTTTTGAGATTCGATAGATTTCTTAAAAAAAGCTTGAAAAAAGTCAGTTTTGGGAAAATAAACCGTTTTTCAAACTTAGCAATATAGTGCTCTTGAATCAAAGTAATATTAACCAAAACCTGGAAAAACAGCCGTTTTTAAGGTTTGATCCATTTCTTAAAAAAGATTGAAAAACGCGAGTTTTTTGGATTATGCAAATACCTATCAACTTATCAAATTAAGGTCTCTGATTATAAGTAATATTAAGCAAAAACATGCAAAAACGGCCAGTTTAGAGATTCGATCGATTTCTTAAAAAAAGCATGAAAAAAGTCAGTTTTGGGAAAATAAACCGTTTTTCAAACTTAGCAATATAGTGCTCTTGAATCAAAGTAATATTAACCAAAACCTGGAAAAACAGCCGTTTTTAAGGTTTGATCCATTTCTTAAAAAAGATTGAAAAACGCAAGTTTTTTGGATTATGCAAATATCTATCAACTTATCCAATTAAGGTCTCCGATTATAAGTAATATTAAGCAAAAACATGCAAAAACAGCCAGTTTAGAGATTCGATCGATTTCTTAAAAAATGCATGAAAAAGGTCAGTTTTCTAAAAATAAACCGTTTTTCAAACTTAGCAAGTTATTGCTCTCGAATCTAAGTAATATTAACAAAAACCTGGAAAAACAGCCGTTTTTAAGGTTTGATCCATTTCCTAAGAAAGATTTAAAAACGGGAGTTTTTTGAATAAGGCAAATATCTTCAACTTATCAAATCAAGGTCTCCGATTATAAGTAATATTAGGCTAAAACATGCAAAAACAGCGCGTTTAGAGATTTGATCGATTTTTCAAAAAAAAGCTTAAAAAACGTCAGTTTTGGGAAAATAAACCGTTTTTCAAACTTAGGAAAATAGTGGTCTCGAATCTAAGTAATATTAACCAAAACCTGGAAAAACGGCAGTTTTTAAGGTTTGATCCATTTCCTAAAAAAGATTTAAAAACGGGAGTATTTTGGATAATGCAAATATCTTCAAACTTATCCAATTAAGGTCTCCGATTATTAATAATATTAAGCAAAAACATGCAAAAACGGCCAGTTTTGAGATTCGATTGATTTCTTAAAAAAAGCATGAAAAACGTCAGTTTTTGTAAAAAAAAAACGTTTTTCAAACTTAGCAAGTTATTGCTATCAAATCTAAGTAATATTAACTAAAACATGGAAAAACAGCCGTTTTTAAGCTTTGATCCATTTCTTAAAAAAGATTGAAAAACGGGAGTTTTTTGGATTATGCAAATATCTATCAACTTATCAAATTAAGGTCTCTGATTATAAGAAATATTAAGCAAAAACATGCAAAAACGGCCAGTTTAGAGATTCGATCGATTTCTTAAAAAAAGCATGAAAAACGTCAGTTTTGGGAAAATAAACCGTTTTTCAAACTTAGCAAGTTAAGCTTTAGAATCTAATTAATATTAACCAAAACCTAGAAAACGGCACGTTTTTAAGGTTTGATCTATTTCTTAAAAAAGATTGAAAAACGGGAGTTTTGGGGATAATGCAAATATCTTTAACTTATCAAATTAAGGTCTCTGATTATAAGTAATATTAAGCAAAAACATGCAAAATCGCCGCGTTTAGAGATTTGATCGATTTCTCAAAAAAAAGCTTGAAAAACGTCAGTTGAGGGAAAATAAACCGTTTTTCAAATTAGCAAAATAGTGGTCTCGAATCTAAATAATATTAACCAAAACCTGGAAAAACGGCAGTTTTTAAGGTTTGATCCATTTCCTAAAAAAGATTGAAAAACGGGTTTATTTTGGATAATGCAAATATCTTCAAACTTATCCAATTAAGGTCTCCGATTATTAATAATATTAAGCAAAAACATGCAAAAACGGCCAGTTTTGAGATTCGATTGATTTCTTAAAAAAAACATAAAAACGTCAGTTTTAGGAAAAAAAACCGTTTTTCAAACTTAGCAAGTTATTGCTATCAAATCTAAGTAATATTAACCAAAACCTAGAAAAACAACCGTTTTTAAGGTTTGATTCATTTCCTAAGAAAGATTTAAAAACGGGAGTTTTTTGAATAAGGCAAATATCTTCAACTTATCAAATTAAGGTCTCCAATTATAACTAATATTAGGCAAAAACATGCAAAAACGGCCAGTTTAGAGATTCGATAGATTTCTTAAAAAAAGCTTGAAAAAAGTCAGTTTTGGGAAAATAAACCGTTTTTCAAACTTAGCAATATAGTGCTCTTGAATCAAAGTAATATTAACCAAAACCTGGAAAAACAGCCGTTTTTAAGGTTTGATCCATTTCTTAAAAAAGATTGAAAAACGCGAGTTTTTCGGATTATGCAAATATCTATCAACTTATAAAATTAAGGTCTCTGATTATAAGTAATATTAGGCAAAAACATGCAAAAACGGCGCGTTTAGAGATTCGATCGATTTCTCAAAAAAAACTTGAAAAACGTCAGTTTTGGGGAAATAAACCGTTTTTCAAACTTAGCAAAATAGTGGTCTCGAATCTAAGTAATATTAACCAAAACCTGGAAAATCGGCAGTTTTTAAGGTTTGATCCATTTCCTAAAAAAGATTGTAAAACGGGAGTATTTTGGATAATGCAAATATCTTCAAACTTATCCAATTAAGGTCTCCGATTATAAGTAATATTGAGCAAAATCAGCCAGTTTAGAGATTCGATCGATTTCTTAAAAAATGCATGAAAAAGGTCAGTTTTCGAAAAATAAACCGTTTTTCAAACTTAGCAAGTTATTGCTCTCGAATCTAAGTAATATTAACAAAAACCTGGAAAAACAGCCGTTTTTAAGGTTTGATCCATTTCCTAAGAAAGATTTAAAAACGGGAGTTTTTTGAATAAGGCAAATATCTTTAACTTATCAAATTAAGGTCTCCAATTATAACTAATATTAGGCAAAAACATGCAAAAACGGCCAGTTTAGAGATTCGATCGATTTCTTAAAAAAAGCTTGAAAAAAGTCAGTTTTGGGAAAATAAACCGTTTTTCAAACTTAGCAATATAGTGCTCTCGAATCTAAGTAATATTAACCAAAACCTGGAAAAACAGCCGTTTTTAAGGTTTGATCCATTTCTTAAAAAAGATTGAAAAACGCGAGTTTTTTGGATTATGCAAATATCTATCAACTTATAAAATTGAGGTCTCTGATTATAAGTAATATTAGGCAAAAACATGCAAAAACGGCGCGTTTAGAGATTCGATCGATTTCTCAAAAAAAACTTGAAAAACGTCAGTTTTGGGGAAATAAACCGTTTTTCAAACTTAGCAAAATAGTGGTCTCGAATCTAAGTAATATTAACCAAAGCCTGGAAAATCGGAAGTTTTTAAGGTTTGATCCATTTCCTAAAAAAGATTGAAAAACGGGAGTATTTTGGATAATGCAAATATCTTCAAACTTATCCAATTAAGGTCTCCGATTATAAGTAATATTAAGCAAAAACAGCCAGTTTAGAGATTCGATCGATTTCTTAAAAAATGCATGAAAAAGGTCAGTTTTCGAAAAATAAACCGTTTTTCAAACTTAGCAAGTTATTGCTCTCGAATCTAAGTAATATTAACAAAAACCTGGAAAAACAGCCGTTTTTAAGGTTTGATCCATTTCCTAAGAAAGATTTAAAAACGGGAGTTTTTTGAATAAGGCAAATATCTTCAACTTATCAAATTAAGGTCTCCGATTATAAGTAATATTAGGCTAAAACATGCAAAAACAGCGCGTTTAGAGATTTGATCGATTTTTCAAAAAAACCCTAAAAAACGTTAGTTTTGGGAAAATAAACCGTTTTTCGAACTTAAGAAAATAGTGGTCTCGAATCTAAGTAATATTAACCAAAACCTGGAAAAACGGTAGTTTTTAAGGTTTGATCCATTTCCTAAAAAAGATTTAAAAACGGGGGTATTTTGGATAATGCAAATATCTTCAAACTTATCCAATTAAGGTCTCCGATTATTAGTAATATTAAGCAAAAACATGCAAAAACGGCCAGTTTGAGATTCGATTGATTTCTTAAAAAAAGCATGAAAAACGTCAGTTTTGGGAAAAAAAAACGTTTTTCAAACTTAGCAATTTATTGCTATCAAATCTAAGTAATATTAACTAAAACCTGTAAAAACAGCCGTTTTTAAGCTTTGATCCATTTCCTAAAAAAGATTGAAAAACGGGAGTTTTTTGGATTATGCAAATATCTATCAACTTATCAAATTAAGGTCTCTGATTATAAGTAATATTAAGCAAAAACATGCAAAAACGGCCAGTTTAGAGATTCGATCGATTTCTTAAAAAAAGCATGAAAAACGTCAGTTTTGGGAAAATAAACCGTTTTTCAAACTTAGCAAAATAGTGCTCTCGATTCTAAGTAATATTAACCAAAACCTGGAAAAACGGCAGTTTTTAAGGTTTGATCCATTACCTAAAATATGTAGATTAAAAACGGGAGTTTTTTAAATAATGCAAATATCTTCAACTTATCAAATTAAGTTCTCTGATTATAAGTAATATTAAGCAAAAACATGCAAAAACGGCCAGTTTTGAGATTCGATAGATTTCTTAAAAAAAGCTTGAAAAAAGTCAGTTTTGGGAAAATAAACCGTTTTTCAAACTTAGCAATATAGTGCTCTTGAATCAAAGTAATATTAACCAAAACCTGGAAAAACAGCCGTTTTTAAGGTTTGATCCATTTCTTAAAAAAGATTGAAAAACGCGAGTTTTTTGGATTATGCAAATATCTATCAACTTATCAAATTAAGGTCTCTGATTATAAGTAATATTAAGCAAAAACATGCAAAAACGGCCAGTTTAGAGATTCGATCGATTTCTTAAAAAAAGCATGAAAAAAGTCAGTTTTGGGAAAATAAACCGTTTTTCAAACTTAGCAATATAGTGCTCTTGAATCAAAGTAATATTAACCAAAACCTGGAAAAACAGCCGTTTTTAAGGTTTGATCCATTTCTTAAAAAAGATTGAAAAACGCAAGTTTTTTGGATTATGCAAATATCTATCAACTTATCCAATTAAGGTCTCCGATTATAAGTAATATTAAGCAAAAACATGCAAAAACAGCCAGTTTAGAGATTCGATCGATTTCTTAAAAAATGCATGAAAAAGGTCAGTTTTCTAAAAATAAACCGTTTTTCAAACTAAGCAAGTTATTGCTCTCGAATCTAAGTAAAATTAACAAAAACCTGGAAAAACAGCCGTTTTTAAGGTTTGATCCATTTCCTAAGAAAGATTTAAAAACGGGAGTTTTTTGAATAAGGCAAATATCTTCAACTTATCAAATCAAGGTCTCCGATTATAAGTAATATTAGGCTAAAACATGCAAAAACAGCGCGTTTAGAGATTTGATCGATTTTTCAAAAAAAAAGCTTAAAAAACGTCAGTTTTGGGAAAATAAACCGTTTTTCAAACTTAGGAAAATAGTGGTCTCGAATCTAAGTAATATTAACCAAAACCTGGAAAAACGGCAGTTTTTAAGGTTTGATCCATTTCCTAAAAAAGATTTAAAAACGGGAGTATTTTGGATAATGCAAATATCTTCAAACTTATCCAATTAAGGTCTCCGATTATTAATAATATTAAGCAAAAACATGCAAAAACGGCCAGTTTTGAGATTCGATTGATTTCTTAAAAAAAGCATGAAAAACGTCAGTTTTTGTAAAAAAAAAACGTTTTTCAAACTTAGCAAGTTATTGCTATCAAATCTAAGTAATATTAACTAAAACATGGAAAAACAGCCGTTTTTAAGCTTTGATCCATTTCTTAAAAAAGATTGAAAAACGGGAGTTTTTTGGATTATGCAAATATCTATCAACTTATCAAATTAAGGTCTCTGATTATAAGAAATATTAAGCAAAAACATGCAAAAACGGCCAGTTTAGAGATTCGATCGATTTCTTAAAAAAAGCATGAAAAACGTCAGTTTTGGGAAAATAAACCGTTTTTCAAACTTAGCAAGTTATTGCTTTAGAATCTAATTAATATTAACCAAAACCTAGAAAACGGCACGTTTTTAAGGTTTGATCTATTTCTTAAAAAAGATTGAAAAACGGGAGTTTTGGGGATAATGCAAATATCTTTAACTTATCAAATTAAGGTCTCTGATTATAAGTAATATTAAGCAAAAACATGCAAAATCGCCGCGTTTAGAGATTTGATCGATTTCTCAAAAAAAAGCTTGAAAAACGTCAGTTGAGGGAAAATAAACCGTTTTTCAAATTAGCAAAATAGTGGTCTCGAATCTAAATAATATTAACCAAAACCTGGAAAAACGGCAGTTTTTAAGGTTTGATCCATTTCCTAAAAAAGATTGAAAAACGGGTTTATTTTGGATAATGCAAATATCTTCAAACTTATCCAATTAAGGTCTCCGATTATTAATAATATTAAGCAAAAACATGCAAAAACGGCCAGTTTTGAGATTCGATTGATTTCTTAAAAAAAACATAAAAACGTCAGTTTTGGAAAATAAAACCGTTTTTCAAACTTAGCAAGTTATTGCTATCAAATCTAAGTAATATTAACCAAAACCTAGAAAAACAACCGTTTTTAAGGTTTGATTCATTTCCTAAGAAAGATTTAAAAACGGGAGTTTTTTGAATAAGGCAAATATCTTCAACTTATCAAATTAAGGTCTCCAATTATAACTAATATTAGGCAAAAACATGCAAAAACGGCCAGTTTAGAGATTCGATAGATTTCTTAAAAAAAGCTTGAAAAAAGTCAGTTTTGGGAAAATAAACCGTTTTTCAAACTTAGCAATATAGTGCTCTTGAATCAAAGTAATATTAACCAAAACCTGGAAAAACAGCCGTTTTTAAGGTTTGATCCATTTCTTAAAAAAGATTGAAAAACGCGAGTTTTTCGGATTATGCAAATATCTATCAACTTATAAAATTAAGGTCTCTGATTATAAGTAATATTAGGCAAAAACATGCAAAAACGGCGCGTTTAGAGATTCGATCGATTTCTCAAAAAAAACTTGAAAAACGTCAGTTTTGGGGAAATAAACCGTTTTTCAAACTTAGCAAAATAGTGGTCTCGAATCTAAGTAATATTAACCAAAGCCTGGAAAATCGGAAGTTTTTAAGGTTTGATCCATTTCCTAAAAAAGATTGAAAAACGGGAGTATTTTGGATAATGCAAATATCTTCAAACTTATCCAATTAAGGTCTCCGATTATAAGTAATATTAAGCAAAAACAGCCAGTTTAGAGATTCGATCGATTTCTTAAAAAATGCATGAAAAAGGTCAGTTTTCGAAAAATAAACCGTTTTTCAAACTTAGCAAGTTATTGCTCTCGAATCTAAGTAATATTAACAAAAACCTGGAAAAACAGCCGTTTTTAAGGTTTGATCCATTTCCTAAGAAAGATTTAAAAACGGGAGTTTTTTGAATAAGGCAAATATCTTCAACTTATCAAATTAAGGTCTCCGATTATAAGTAATATTAGGCTAAAACATGCAAAAACAGCGCGTTTAGAGATTTGATCGATTTTTCAAAAAAACCCTAAAAAACGTTAGTTTTGGGAAAATAAACCGTTTTTCGAACTTAAGAAAATAGTGGTCTCGAATCTAAGTAATATTAACCAAAACCTGGAAAAACGGTAGTTTTTAAGGTTTGATCCATTTCCTAAAAAAGATTTAAAAACGGGGGTATTTTGGATAATGCAAATATCTTCAAACTTATCCAATTAAGGTCTCCGATTATTAGTAATATTAAGCAAAAACATGCAAAAACGGCCAGTTTGAGATTCGATTGATTTCTTAAAAAAAGCATGAAAAACGTCAGTTTTGGGAAAAAAAAACGTTTTTCAAACTTAGCAATTTATTGCTATCAAATCTAAGTAATATTAACTAAAACCTGTAAAAACAGCCGTTTTTAAGCTTTGATCCATTTCCTAAAAAAGATTGAAAAACGGGAGTTTTTTGGATTATGCAAATATCTATCAACTTATCAAATTAAGGTCTCTGATTATAAGTAATATTAAGCAAAAACATGCAAAAACGGCCAGTTTAGAGATTCGATCGATTTCTTAAAAAAAGCATGAAAAACGTCAGTTTTGGGAAAATAAACCGTTTTTCAAACTTAGCAAAATAGTGCTCTCGATTCTAAGTAATATTAACCAAAACCTGGAAAAACGGCAGTTTTTAAGGTTTGATCCATTACCTAAAATATGTAGATTAAAAACGGGAGTTTTTTAAATAATGCAAATATCTTCAACTTATCAAATTAAGTTCTCTGATTATAAGTAATATTAAGCAAAAACATGCAAAAACGGCCAGTTTTGAGATTCGATAGATTTCTTAAAAAAAGCTTGAAAAAAGTCAGTTTTGGGAAAATAAACCGTTTTTCAAACTTAGCAATATAGTGCTCTTGAATCAAAGTAATATTAACCAAAACCTGGAAAAACAGCCGTTTTTAAGGTTTGATCCATTTCTTAAAAAAGATTGAAAAACGCGAGTTTTTTGGATTATGCAAATATCTATCAACTTATCAAATTAAGGTCTCTGATTATAAGTAATATTAAGCAAAAACATGCAAAAACGGCCAGTTTAGAGATTCGATCGATTTCTTAAAAAAAGCATGAAAAAAGTCAGTTTTGGGAAAATAAACCGTTTTTCAAACTTAGCAATATAGTGCTCTTGAATCAAAGTAATATTAACCAAAACCTGGAAAAACAGCCGTTTTTAAGGTTTGATCCATTTCTTAAAAAAGATTGAAAAACGCAAGTTTTTTGGATTATGCAAATATCTATCAACTTATCCAATTAAGGTCTCCGATTATAAGTAATATTAAGCAAAAACATGCAAAAACAGCCAGTTTAGAGATTCGATCGATTTCTTAAAAAATGCATGAAAAAGGTCAGTTTTCTAAAAATAAACCGTTTTTCAAACTTAGCAAGTTATTGCTCTCGAATCTAAGTAATATTAACAAAAACCTGGAAAAACAGCCGTTTTTAAGGTTTGATCCATTTCCTAAGAAAGATTTAAAAACGGGAGTTTTTTGAATAAGGCAAATATCTTCAACTTATCAAATCAAGGTCTCCGATTATAAGTAATATTAGGCTAAAACATGCAAAAACAGCGCGTTTAGAGATTTGATCGATTTTTCAAAAAAAAGCTTAAAAAACGTCAGTTTTGGGAAAATAAACCGTTTTTCAAACTTAGGAAAATAGTGGTCTCGAATCTAAGTAATATTAACCAAAACCTGGAAAAACGGCAGTTTTTAAGGTTTGATCCATTTCCTAAAAAAGATTTAAAAACGGGAGTATTTTGGATAATGCAAATATCTTCAAACTTATCCAATTAAGGTCTCCGATTATTAATAATATTAAGCAAAAACATGCAAAAACGGCCAGTTTTGAGATTCGATTGATTTCTTAAAAAAAGCATGAAAAACGTCAGTTTTTGTAAAAAAAAAACGTTTTTCAAACTTAGCAAGTTATTGCTATCAAATCTAAGTAATATTAACTAAAACATGGAAAAACAGCCGTTTTTAAGCTTTGATCCATTTCTTAAAAAAGATTGAAAAACGGGAGTTTTTTGGATTATGCAAATATCTATCAACTTATCAAATTAAGGTCTCTGATTATAAGAAATATTAAGCAAAAACATGCAAAAACGGCCAGTTTAGAGATTCGATCGATTTCTTAAAAAAAGCATGAAAAACGTCAGTTTTGGGAAAATAAACCGTTTTTCAAACTTAGCAAGTTATTGCTTTAGAATCTAATTAATATTAACCAAAACCTAGAAAACGGCACGTTTTTAAGGTTTGATCTATTTCTTAAAAAAGATTGAAAAACGGGAGTTTTGGGGATAATGCAAATATCTTTAACTTATCAAATTAAGGTCTCTGATTATAAGTAATATTAAGCAAAAACATGCAAAATCGCCGCGTTTAGAGATTTGATCGATTTCTCAAAAAAAAGCTTGAAAAACGTCAGTTGAGGGAAAATAAACCGTTTTTCAAATTAGCAAAATAGTGGTCTCGAATCTAAATAATATTAACCAAAACCTGGAAAAACGGCAGTTTTTAAGGTTTGATCCATTTCCTAAAAAAGATTGAAAAACGGGTTTATTTTGGATAATGCAAATATCTTCAAACTTATCCAATTAAGGTCTCCGATTATTAATAATATTAAGCAAAAACATGCAAAAACTGCCAGTTTTGAGATTCGATTGATTTCTTAAAAAAAACATAAAAACGTCAGTTTTGGAAAATAAAACCGTTTTTCAAACTTAGCAAGTTATTGCTATCAAATCTAAGTAATATTAACCAAAACCTAGAAAAACAACCGTTTTTAAGGTTTGATTCATTTCCTAAGAAAGATTTAAAAACGGGAGTTTTTTGAATAAGGCAAATATCTTCAACTTATCAAATTAAGGTCTCCAATTATAACTAATATTAGGCAAAAACATGCAAAAACGGCCAGTTTAGAGATTCGATAGATTTCTTAAAAAAAGCTTGAAAAAAGTCAGTTTTGGGAAAATAAACCGTTTTTCAAACTTAGCAATATAGTGCTCTTGAATCAAAGTAATATTAACCAAAACCTGGAAAAACAGCCGTTTTTAAGGTTTGATCCATTTCTTAAAAAAGATTGAAAAACGCGAGTTTTTCGGATTATGCAAATATCTATCAACTTATAAAATTAAGGTCTCTGATTATAAGTAATATTAGGCAAAAACATGCAAAAACGGCGCGTTTAGAGATTCGATCGATTTCTCAAAAAAAACTTGAAAAACGTCAGTTTTGGGGAAATAAACCGTTTTTCAAACTTAGCAAAATAGTGGTCTCGAATCTAAGTAATATTAACCAAAACCTGGAAAATCGGCAGTTTTTAAGGTTTGATCCATTTCCTAAAAAAGATTGAAAAACGGGAGTATTTTGGATAATGCAAATATCTTCAAACTTATCCAATTAAGGTCTCCGATTATAAGTAATATTGAGCAAAATCAGCCAGTTTAGAGATTCGATCGATTTCTTAAAAAATGCATGAAAAAGGTCAGTTTTCGAAAAATAAACCGTTTTTCAAACTTAGCAAGTTATTGCTCTCGAATCTAAGTAATATTAACAAAAACCTGGAAAAACAGCCGTTTTTAAGGTTTGATCCATTTCCTAAGAAAGATTTAAAAACGGGAGTTTTTTGAATAAGGCAAATATCTTTAACTTATCAAATTAAGGTCTCCAATTATAACTAATATTAGGCAAAAACATGCAAAAACGGCCAGTTTAGAGATTCGATCGATTTCTTAAAAAAAGCTTGAAAAAAGTCAGTTTTGGGAAAATAAACCGTTTTTCAAACTTAGCAATATAGTGCTCTCGAATCTAAGTAATATTAACCAAAACCTGGAAAAACAGCCGTTTTTAAGGTTTGATCCATTTCTTAAAAAAGATTGAAAAACGCGAGTTTTTTGGATTATGCAAATATCTATCAACTTATAAAATTAAGGTCTCTGATTATAAGTAATATTAGGCAAAAACATGCAAAAACGGCGCGTTTAGAGATTCGATCGATTTCTCAAAAAAAACTTGAAAAACGTCAGTTTTGGGGAAATAAACCGTTTTTCAAACTTAGCAAAATAGTGGTCTCGAATCTAAGTAATATTAACCAAAGCCTGGAAAATCGGAAGTTTTTAAGGTTTGATCCATTTCCTAAAAAAGATTGAAAAACGGGAGTATTTTGGATAATGCAAATATCTTCAAACTTATCCAATTAAGGTCTCCGATTATAAGTAATATTAAGCAAAAACAGCCAGTTTAGAGATTCGATCGATTTCTTAAAAAATGCATGAAAAAGGTCAGTTTTCGAAAAATAAACCGTTTTTCAAACTTAGCAAGTTATTGCTCTCGAATCTAAGTAATATTAACAAAAACCTGGAAAAACAGCCGTTTTTAAGGTTTGATCCATTTCCTAAGAAAGATTTAAAAACGGGAGTTTTTTGAATAAGGCAAATATCTTCAACTTATCAAATTAAGGTCTCCGATTATAAGTAATATTAGGCTAAAACATGCAAAAACAGCGCGTTTAGAGATTTGATCGATTTTTCAAAAAAACCCTAAAAAACGTTAGTTTTGGGAAAATAAACCGTTTTTCGAACTTAAGAAAATAGTGGTCTCGAATCTAAGTAATATTAACCAAAACCTGGAAAAACGGTAGTTTTTAAGGTTTGATCCATTTCCTAAAAAAGATTTAAAAACGGGGGTATTTTGGATAATGCAAATATCTTCAAACTTATCCAATTAAGGTCTCCGATTATTAGTAATATTAAGCAAAAACATGCAAAAACGGCCAGTTTGAGATTCGATTGATTTCTTAAAAAAAGCATGAAAAACGTCAGTTTTGGGAAAAAAAAACGTTTTTCAAACTTAGCAATTTATTGCTATCAAATCTAAGTAATATTAACTAAAACCTGTAAAAACAGCCGTTTTTAAGCTTTGATCCATTTCCTAAAAAAGATTGAAAAACGGGAGTTTTTTGGATTATGCAAATATCTATCAACTTATCAAATTAAGGTCTCTGATTATAAGTAATATTAAGCAAAAACATGCAAAAACGGCCAGTTTAGAGATTCGATCGATTTCTTAAAAAAAGCATGAAAAACGTCAGTTTTGGGAAAATAAACCGTTTTTCAAACTTAGCAAAATAGTGCTCTCGATTCTAAGTAATATTAACCAAAACCTGGAAAAACGGCAGTTTTTAAGGTTTGATCCATTACCTAAAATATGTAGATTAAAAACGGGAGTTTTTTAAATAATGCAAATATCTTCAACTTATCAAATTAAGTTCTCTGATTATAAGTAATATTAAGCAAAAACATGCAAAAACGGCCAGTTTTGAGATTCGATAGATTTCTTAAAAAAAGCTTGAAAAAAGTCAGTTTTGGGAAAATAAACCGTTTTTCAAACTTAGCAATATAGTGCTCTTGAATCAAAGTAATATTAACCAAAACCTGGAAAAACAGCCGTTTTTAAGGTTTGATCCATTTCTTAAAAAAGATTGAAAAACGCGAGTTTTTTGGATTATGCAAATATCTATCAACTTATCAAATTAAGGTCTCTGATTATAAGTAATATTAAGCAAAAACATGCAAAAACGGCCAGTTTAGAGATTCGATCGATTTCTTAAAAAAAGCATGAAAAAAGTCAGTTTTGGGAAAATAAACCGTTTTTCAAACTTAGCAATATAGTGCTCTTGAATCAAAGTAATATTAACCAAAACCTGGAAAAACAGCCGTTTTTAAGGTTTGATCCATTTCTTAAAAAAGATTGAAAAACGCGAGTTTTTTGGATTATGCAAATATCTATCAACTTATCCAATTAAGGTCTCCGATTATAAGTAATATTAAGCAAAAACATGCAAAAACAGCCAGTTTAGAGATTCGATCGATTTCTTAAAAAATGCATGAAAAAGGTCAGTTTTCGAAAAATAAACCGTTTTTCAAACTTAGCAAGTTATTGCTCTCGAATCTAAGTAATATTAACATAAACCTGGAAAAACAGCCGTTTTTAAGGTTTGATCCATTTCCTAAGAAAGATTTAAAAACGGGAGTTTTTTGAATAAGGCAAATATCTTCAACTTATCAAATCAAGGTCTCCGATTATAAGTAATATTAGGCTAAAACATGCAAAAACAGCGCGTTTAGAGATTTGATCGATTTTTCAAAAAAAAGCTTAAAAAACGTCAGTTTTGGGAAAATAAACCGTTTTTCAAACTTAGGAAAATAGTGGTCTCGAATCTAAGTAATATTAACCAAAACCTGGAAAAACGGCAGTTTTTAAGGTTTGATCCATTTCCTAAAAAAGATTTAAAAACGGGAGTATTTTGGATAATGCAAATATCTTCAAACTTATCCAATTAAGGTCTCCGATTATTAGTAATATTAAGCAAAAACATGCAAAAACGGCCAGTTTTGAGATTCGATTGATTTCTTAAAAAAAGCATGAAAAACGTCAGTTTTTGTAAAAAAAAAACGTTTTTCAAACTTAGCAAGTTATTGCTATCAAATCTAAGTAATATTAACTAAAACATGGAAAAACAGCCGTTTTTAAGCTTTGATCCATTTCTTAAAAAAGATTGAAAAACGGGAGTTTTTTGGATTATGCAAATATCTATCAACTTATCAAATTAAGGTCTCTGATTATAAGAAATATTAAGCAAAAACATGCAAAAACGGCCAGTTTAGAGATTCGATCGATTTCTTAAAAAAAGCATGAAAAACGTCAGTTTTGGGAAAATAAACCGTTTTTCAAACTTAGCAAGTTATTGCTTTAGAATCTAATTAATATTAACCAAAACCTAGAAAACGGCACGTTTTTAAGGTTTGATCTATTTCTTAAAAAAGATTGAAAAACGGGAGTTTTGGGGATAATGCAAATATCTTTAACTTATCAAATTAAGGTCTCTGATTATAAGTAATATTAAGCAAAAACATGCAAAATCGCCGCGTTTAGAGATTTGATCGATTTCTCAAAAAAAAGCTTGAAAAACGTCAGTTGAGGGAAAATAAACCGTTTTTCAAATTAGCAAAATAGTGGTCTCGAATCTAAATAATATTAACCAAAACCTGGAAAAACGGCAGTTTTTAAGGTTTGATCCATTTCCTAAAAAAGATTGAAAAACGGGTTTATTTTGGATAATGCAAATATCTTCAAACTTATCCAATTAAGGTCTCCGATTATTAATAATATTAAGCAAAAACATGCAAAAACGGCCAGTTTTGAGATTCGATTGATTTCTTAAAAAAAACATAAAAACGTCAGTTTTGGAAAAAAAAGCCGTTTTTCAAACTTAGCAAGTTATTGCTATCAAATCTAAGTAATATTAACCAAAACCTAGAAAAACAACCGTTTTTAAGGTTTGATTCATTTCCTAAGAAAGATTTAAAAACGGGAGTTTTTTGAATAATGCAAATATCTTCAACTTATCAAATTAAGGTCTCCAATTATAACTAATATTAGGCAAAAACATGCAAAAACGGCCAGTTTAGAGATTCGATAGATTTCTTAAAAAAAGCTTGAAAAAAGTCAGTTTTGGGAAAATAAACCGTTTTTCAAACTTAGCAATATAGTGCTCTTGAATCAAAGTAATATTAACCAAAACCTGGAAAAACAGCCGTTTTTAAGGTTTGATCCATTTCTTAAAAAAGATTGAAAAACGCGAGTTTTTTGGATTATGCAAATATCTATCAACTTATAAAATTAAGGTCTCTGATTATAAGTAATATTAGGCAAAAACATGCAAAAACGGCGCGTTTAGAGATTCGATCGATTTCTCAAAAAAAACTTGAAAAACGTCAGTTTTGGGGAAATAAACCGTTTTTCAAACTTAGCAAAATAGTGGTCTCGAATCTAAGTAATATTAACCAAAACCTGGAAAATCGGCAGTTTTTAAGGTTTGATCCATTTCCTAAAAAAGATTGAAAAACGGGAGTATTTTGGATAATGCAAATATCTTCAAACTTATCCAATTAAGGTCTCCGATTATAAGTAATATTGAGCAAAAACAGCCAGTTTAGAGATTCGATCGATTTCTTAAAAAATGCATGAAAAAGGTCAGTTTTCGAAAAATAAACCGTTTTTCAAACTTAGCAAGTTATTGCTCTCGAATCTAAGTAATATTAACAAAAACCTGGAAAAACAGCCGTTTTTAAGGTTTGATCCATTTCCTAAGAAAGATTTAAAAACGGGAGTTTTTTGAATAAGGCAAATATCTTCAACTTATCAAATCAAGGTCTCCGATTATAAGTAATATTAGGCTAAAACATGCAAAAACAGCGCGTTTAGAGATTTGATCGATTTTTCAAAAAAAAGCTTAAAAAACGTCAGTTTTGGGAAAATAAACCGTTTTTCAAACTTAGGAAAATAGTGGTCTCGAATCTAAGTAATATTAACCAAAACCTGGAAAAACGGCAGTTTTTAAGGTTTGATCCATTTCCTAAAAAAGATTTAAAAACGGGAGTATTTTGGATAATGCAAATATCTTCAAACTTATCCAATTAAGGTCTCCGATTATTAGTAATATTAAGCAAAAACATGCAAAAACGGCCAGTTTTGAGATTCGATTGATTTCTTAAAAAAAGCATGAAAAACGTCAGTTTTTGTAAAAAAAAAACGTTTTTCAAACTTAGCAAGTTATTGCTATCAAATCTAAGTAATATTAACTAAAACATGGAAAAACAGCCGTTTTTAAGCTTTGATCCATTTCTTAAAAAAGATTGAAAAACGGGAGTTTTTTGGATTATGCAAATATCTATCAACTTATCAAATTAAGGTCTCTGATTATAAGAAATATTAAGCAAAAACATGCAAAAACGGCCAGTTTAGAGATTCGATCGATTTCTTAAAAAAAGCATGAAAAACGTCAGTTTTGGGAAAATAAACCGTTTTTCAAACTTAGCAAGTTATTGCTTTAGAATCTAATTAATATTAACCAAAACCTAGAAAACGGCACGTTTTTAAGGTTTGATCTATTTCTTAAAAAAGATTGAAAAACGGGAGTTTTGGGGATAATGCAAATATCTTTAACTTATCAAATTAAGGTCTCTGATTATAAGTAATATTAAGCAAAAACATGCAAAATCGCCGCGTTTAGAGATTTGATCGATTTCTCAAAAAAAAGCTTGAAAAACGTCAGTTGAGGGAAAATAAACCGTTTTTCAAATTAGCAAAATAGTGGTCTCGAATCTAAATAATATTAACCAAAACCTGGAAAAACGGCAGTTTTTAAGGTTTGATCCATTTCCTAAAAAAGATTGAAAAACGGGTTTATTTTGGATAATGCAAATATCTTCAAACTTATCCAATTAAGGTCTCCGATTATTAATAATATTAAGCAAAAACATGCAAAAACGGCCAGTTTTGAGATTCGATTGATTTCTTAAAAAAAACATAAAAACGTCAGTTTTGGAAAAAAAAGCCGTTTTTCAAACTTAGCAAGTTATTGCTATCAAATCTAAGTAATATTAACCAAAACCTAGAAAAACAACCGTTTTTAAGGTTTGATTCATTTCCTAAGAAAGATTTAAAAACGGGAGTTTTTTGAATAATGCAAATATCTTCAACTTATCAAATTAAGGTCTCCAATTATAACTAATATTAGGCAAAAACATGCAAAAACGGCCAGTTTAGAGATTCGATAGATTTCTTAAAAAAAGCTTGAAAAAAGTCAGTTTTGGGAAAATAAACCGTTTTTCAAACTTAGCAATATAGTGCTCTTGAATCAAAGTAATATTAACCAAAATCTGGAAAAACAGCCGTTTTTAAGGTTTGATCCATTTCTTAAAAAAGATTGAAAAACGCGAGTTTTTTGGATTATGCAAATATCTATCAACTTATAAAATTAAGGTCTCTGATTATAAGTAATATTAGGCAAAAACATGCAAAAACGGCGCGTTTAGAGATTCGATCGATTTCTCAAAAAAAACTTGAAAAACGTCAGTTTTGGGGAAATAAACCGTTTTTCAAACTTAGCAAAATAGTGGTCTCGAATCTAAGTAATATTAACCAAAACCTGGAAAATCGGCAGTTTTTAAGGTTTGATCCATTTCCTAAAAAAGATTGAAAAACGGGAGTATTTTGGATAATGCAAATATCTTCAAACTTATCCAATTAAGGTCTCCGATTATAAGTAATATTGAGCAAAAACAGCCAGTTTAGAGATTCGATCGATTTCTTAAAAAATGCATGAAAAAGGTCAGTTTTCGAAAAATAAACCGTTTTTCAAACTTAGCAAGTTATTGCTCTCGAATCTAAGTAATATTAACAAAAACCTGGAAAAACAGCCGTTTTTAAGGTTTGATCCATTTCCTAAGAAAGATTTAAAAACGGGAGTTTTTTGAATAAGGCAAATATCTTCAACTTATCAAATTAAGGTCTCCGATTATAAGTAATATTAGGCTAAAACATGCAAAAACAGCGCGTTTAGAGATTTGATCGATTTTTCAAAAAAAGCTTAAAAAACGTCAGTTTTGGGAAAATAAACCGTTTTTCAAACTTAGGAAAATAGTGGTCTCGAATCTAAGTAATATTAACCAAAACCTGGAAAAACGGCAGTTTTTAAGGTTTGATCCATTTCCTAAAAAGATTTAAAAACGGGAGTATTTTGGATAATGCAAATATCTTCAAACTTATCCAATTAAGGTCTCCGATTATTAGTAATATTAAGCAAAAACATGCAAAAACGGCCAGTTTTGAGATTCGATTGATTTCTTAAAAAAAGCATGAAAAACGTCAGTTTTTGTAAAAAAAACCGTTTTTCAAACTTAGCAAGTTATTGCTATCAAATCTAAGTAATATTAACTAAAACCTGTAAAAACAGCCGTTTTTAAGCTTTGATCCATTTCCTAAAAAAGATTGAAAAACGGGAGTTTTTTGGATTATGCAAATATCTATCAACTTATCAAATTAAGGTCTCTGATTATAAGTAATATTAAGCAAAAACATGCAAAAACGGCCAGTTTAGAGATTCGATCGATTTCTTAAAAAAAGCATGAAAAACGTCAGTTTTGGGAAAATAAACCGTTTTTCAAACTTAGCAAAATAGTGCTCTCGATTCTAAGTAATATTAACCAAAACCTGGAAAAACGGCAGTTTTTAAGGTTTGATCCATTACCTAAAATAGATTAAAAACGGGAGTTTTTTAAATAATGCAAATATCTTCAACTTATCAAATTAAGGTCTCTGATTATAAGTAATATTAAGCAAAAACATGCAAAAACGGCCAGTTTAGAGATTCGATAGATTTCTTAAAAAAAGCTTGAAAAAAGTTAGTTTGGGGAAAATAAACCGTTTTTCAAACTTAGCAATATAGTGCTCTTGAATCAAAGTAATATTAACCAAAACCTGGAAAAACAGCCGTTTTTAAGGTTTGATCCATTTCTTAAAAAAGATTGAAAAACGCGAGTTTTTTGGATTATGCAAATATCTATCAACTTATAAAATTAAGGTCTCTGATTATAAGTAATATTAGGCAAAAACATGCAAAAACGGCGCGTTTAGAGATTCGATCGATTTCTCAAAAAAAACTTGAAAAACGTCAGTTTTGGGGAAATAAACCGTTTTTCAAACTTAGCAAAATAGTGGTCTCGAATCTAAGTAATATTAACCAAAACCTGGAAAATCGGCAGTTTTTAAGGTTTGATCCATTTCCTAAAAAAGATTGAAAAACGGGGGTATTTTGGATAATGCAAATATCTTCAAACTTATCCAATTAAGGTCTCCGATTATAAGTAATATTAAGCAAAAACAGCCAGTTTAGAGATTCGATCGATTTCTTAAAAAATGCATGAAAAAGGTCAGTTTTCGAAAAATAAACCGTTTTTCAAACTTAGCAAGTTATTGCTCTCGAATCTAAGTAATATTAATAAAAACCTGGAAAAACAGCCGTTTTTAAGGTTTGATCCATTTCCTAAGAAAGATTCAAAAACGGGAGTTTTTTGAATAAGGCAAATATCTTCAACTTATCAAATTAAGGTCTCCAATTATAACTAATATTAGGCAAAAACATGCAAAAACGGCGCGTTTAGAGATTCGATCGATTTCTCAAAAAAAACTTGAAAAACGTCAGTTTTGGGAAAATAAACCGTTTTTCAAACTTAGCAAAATAGTGGTCTCGAATCTAAGTAATATTAACCAAAACCTGGAAAATCGGCAGTTTTTAAGGTTTGATCCATTTCCTAAAAAAAATTGAAAAACGGGAGTATTTTGGATAATGCAAATATCTTCAAACTTATCCAATTAAGTTCTCCGATTATAAGTAATATTAAGCAAAAACATGCAAAAACGGCCACTTTTGAGATTCGATTGATTTCTTAAAAAAAGCATGAAAAACGTCAGTTTTTGGAAAAAAAACCGTTTTTCAAACTTAGCAAGTTATTGCTATCAAATCTAAGTAATATTAACCAAAACCTAGAAAAACAACCGTTTTTAAGGTTTGATCCATTTCCTAAGAAAGATTTAGACACGGGAGTTTTTTGAATAAGGCAAATATCTTTAACTTATCAAATTAAGGTCTCCAATTATAACTAATATTAGGCAAAAACATGCAAAAACGGCCAGTTTAGAGATTCGATCGATTTCTTAAAAAAAGCTTGAAAAAAGTCAGTTTTGGGAAAATAAACCGTTTTTCAAACTTAGCAATATAGTGCTCTCGAATCTAAGTAATATTAACCAAAACCTGGAAAAACAGCCGTTTTTAAGGTTTGATCCATTTCTTAAAAAAGATTGAAAAACGCGAGTTTTTTTGGATTATGCAAATATCTATCAACTTATAAAATTAAGGTCTCTGATTATAAGTAATATTAGGCAAAAACATGCAAAAACGGCGCGTTTAGAGATTCGATCGATTTCTCAAAAAAAACTTGAAAAACGTCAGTTTTGGGGAAATAAACCGTTTTTCAAACTTAGCAAAATAGTGGTCTCGAATCTAAGTAATATTAACCAAAACCTGGAAAATCGGAAGTTTTTAAGGTTTGATCCATTTCCTAAAAAAAATTGAAAAACGGGAGTATTTTGGATAATGCAAATATCTTCAAACTTATCCAATTAAGGTCTCCGATTATAAGTAATATTAAGCAAAAACAGCCAGTTTAGAGATTCGATCGATTTCTTAAAAAATGCATGAAAAAGGTCAGTTTTCGAAAAATAAACCGTTTTTCAAACTTAGCAAGTTATTGCTCTCGAATCTAAGTAATATTAAAAAAACCCTGGAAAAACAGCCGTTTTTAAGGTTTGATCCATTTCCTAAGAAAGATTTAAAAACGGGAGTTTTTTGAATAAGGCAAATATCTTCAACTTATCAAATTAAGGTCTCCGATTATAAGTAATATTAGGCTAAAACATGCAAAAACAGCGCGTTTAGAGATTTGATCGATTTTTCAAAAAAAACCCTAAAAAACGTTAGTTTTGGGAAAATAAACCGTTTTTCGAACTTAGGAAAATAGTGGTCTCGAATCTAAGTAATATTAACCAAAACCTGGAAAAACGGCAGTTTTTAAGGTTTGATCCATTTCCTAAAAAAGATTTAAAAACGGGGGTATTTTGAAAAATGCAAATATCTTCAAACTTATCCAATTAAGGTCTCCGATTATTAGTAATATTAAGCAAAAACATGCAAAAACGGCCAGTTTTGAGATTCGATTGATTTCTTAAAAAAAGCATGAAAAACGTCAGTTTTGGGAAAAAAAACCGTTTTTCAAACTTAGCAATTTATTGCTATCAAATCTAAGTAATATTAACTAAAACCTGTAAAAAAAGCCGTTTTTAAGCTTTGATCCATTTCTTAAAAAAGATTGAAAAACGGGAGTTTTTTGGATTATGCAAATATCTATCAACTTATCAAATTAAGGTCTCTGATTATAAGTAATATTAAGCAAAAACATGCAAAAACGGCCAGTTTAGAGATTCGATCGATTTCTTAAAAAAAAGCATGAAAAACGTCAGTTTTGGGAAAATAAACCGTTTTTCAAACTTAGCAAAATAGTGCTCTCGATTCTAAGTAATATTAACCAAAACCTGGAAAAACGGCAGTTTTTAAGGTTTGATCCATTACCTAAAATAGATTAAAAACGGGAGTTTTTTAAATAATGCAAATATCTTCAACTTATCAAATTAAGGTCTCTGATTATAAGTAATATTAAGCAAAAACATGCAAAAACGGCCAGTTTTGAGATTCGATTGATTTCTTAAAAAAGCTATAAAAACGTCAGTTTTGGGAAAAAAAACCGTTTTTCAAACTTAGCAAGTTATTGCTTTAGAATCTAATTAATATTAACCAAAACCTAGAAAACGGCACGTTTTTAAGGTTTGATCTATTTCACAAAAAAGATTGAAAAACGGGAGTTTTGGGGATAATGCAAATATCTTTAACTTATCAAATTAAGGTCTCTGATTATAAGTAATATTAAGCAAAAACATGCAAAATCGCTGCGTTTAGAGATTTGATCGATTTCTCAAAAAAAGCTTGAAAAACGTCAGTTGAGGGAAAATAAACCGTTTTTCAAATTAGCAAAATAGTGGTCTCGAATCTAAGTAATATTAACCAAAACCTAGGAAAAACGGCAGTTTTTAAGGTTTGATCCATTTCCTAAAAAAGATTGAAAAACGGGTTTATTTTGGATAATGCAAATATCTTCAAACTTATCCAATTAAGGTCTCCGATTATTAATAATATTAAGCAAAAACATGCAAAAACGGCCAGTTTTGAGATTCGATTGATTTCTTAAAAAAAACATGAAAAACGTCAGTTTTGGAAAAAAAAACGTTTTTCAAACTTAGCAAGTTATTGCTATCAAATCTAAGTAATATTAACCAAAACCTAGAAAAACAACCGTTTTTAAGGTTTGATCCATTTCCTAAGAAAGATTTAAAAACGGGAGTTTTTTGAATAAGGCAAATATCTTCAACTTATCAAATTAAGGTCTCCAATTATAACTAATATTAGGCAAAAACATGCAAAAACGGCGCGTTTAGAGATTCGATCGATTTCTCAAAAAAAACTTGAAAAACGTCAGTTTTGGGAAAATAAACCGTTTTTCAAACTTAGCAAAATAGTGGTCTCGAATCTAAGTAATATTAACCAAAACCTGGAAAATCGGCAGTTTTTAAGGTTTGATCCATTTCCTAAAAAAGATTGAAAAACGGGAGTATTTTGGATAATGCAAATATCTTCAAACTTATCCAATTAAGGTCTCCGATTATAAGTAATATTAAGCAAAAACAGCCAGTTTAGAGATTCAATCGATTTCTTAAAAAATGCATGAAAAAGGTCAGTTTTCGAAAAATAAACCGTTTTTCAAACTTAGCAAGTTATTGCTCTCGAATCTAAGTAATATTAACAAAAACCTGGAAAAACAGCCGTTTTTAAGGTTTGATCCATTTCCTAAGAAAGATTTAAAAACGGGAGTTTTTTGAATAAGGCAAATATCTTCAACTTATCAAATTAAGGTTTCCGATTATAAGTAATATTAGGCTAAAACATGCAAAAACAGCGCGTTTAGAGATTTGATCGATTTTTCAAAAAAAACCCTAAAAAACGTCAGTTTTGGGAAAATAAAACGTTTTTCAAACTTAGGAAAATAGTGGTCTCGAATCTAAGTAATATTAACCAAAACCTGGAAAAACGGCAGTTTTTAAGGTTTGATCCATTTCCTAAAAAAGATTTAAAAACGGGAGTATTTTGGATAATGCAAATATCTTCAAACTTATCCAATTAAGGTCTCCGATTATAAGTAATATTAAGCAAAAACAGCCAGTATAGAGATTCGATCGATTTCTTAAAAAATGCATGAAAAAGGTCAGTTTTCGAAAAATAAACCGTTTTTCAAACTTAGCAAGTTATTGCTTTCGAATCTAAGTAATATTAACAAAAACCTGGAAAAACAGCCGTTTTTAAGGTTTGATCCATTTCCTAAGAAAGATTTAAAAACGGGAGTTTTTTGAATAAGGCAAATATCTTCAACTTATCAAATTAAGGTTTCCGATTATAAGTAATATTAGGCTAAAACATGCAAAAACAGCGCGTTTAGAGATTTGATCGATTTTTCAAAAAAACCCTAAAAAACGTCAGTTTTGGGAAAATAAACCGTTTTTCAAACTTAGGAAAATAGTGGTCTCGAATCTAAGTAATATTAACCAAAACCTGGAAAAACGGCAGTTTTTAAGGTTTGATCCATTTCCTAAAAAAGATTTAAAAACGGGAGTATTTTGGATAATGCAAATATCTTCAAACCTATCCAATTAAGGTCTCCGATTATTAGTAATATTAAGCAAAAACATGCAAAAACGGCCAGTTTTGAGATTCGATTGATTTCTTAAAAAAAGCATGAAAAACGTCAGTTTTTGGAAAAAAAAACGTTTTTCAAACTTAGCAAGTTATTGCTATCAAATCTAAGTAATATTAACTAAAACCTGGAAAAACAGCCGTTTTTAAGCTTTGATCCATTTCTTAAAAAAGATTGAAAAACGGGAGTTTTTTGGATTATGCAAATATCTATTAACTTATCAAATTAAGGTCTCTGATTATAAGTAATATTAAGCAAAAACATGCAAAAACGGCCAGTTTAGAGATTCGATCGATTTCTTAAAAAGCATGAAAAACGTCAGTTTTGGGAAAATAAACCGTTTTTCAAACTTAGCAAAATAGTGCTCTCGATTCTAAGTAATATTAACCAAAACCTGGAAAAACGGCAGTTTTTAAGGTTTGATCCATTACCTAAAATAGATTAAAAACGGGAGTTTTTTAAATAATGCAAATATCTTCAACTTATCAAATTAAGGTCTCTGATTATAAGTAATATTAAGCAAAAACATGCAAAAACGGCCAGTTTTGAGATTCGATTGATTTCTTAAAAAAAATTAAAAAACGTCAGTTTTGGGAAAATAAACCGTTTTTCAAACTTAGCAAGTTATTGCTTTAGAATCTAATTAATATTAACCAAAACCTAGAAAACGGCACGTTTTTAAGGTTTGATCTATTTCTTAAAAAAGATTGAAAAACGGGAGTTTTGGGGATAATGCAAATATCTTTAACTTATCAAATTAAGGTCTCTGATTATAAGTAATATCAAGCAAAAACATGCAAAATCGCCGCGTTTAGAGATTTGATCGATTTCTCAAAAAAAGCTTGAAAAACGTCAGTTGAGGGAAATTAAACCGTTTTTCAAATTAGCAAAATAGTGGTCTCGAATCTAAGTAATATTAACCAAAACCTGGAAAAACGGCAGTTTTTAAGGTTTGATCCATTTCCTAAAAAAGATTGAAAAACGGGAGTATTTTGGATAATGCAAATATCTTCAAACTTATCCAATTAAGGTCTCCGATTATTAATAATATTAAGCAAAAACATGCATTAACAGCCAGTTTAGAGATTCGATCGATTTCTTAAAAAATGCATGAAAAAGGTCAGTTTTCGAAAAAAAAAACCGTTTTTAAAACTTAGCAAGTTATTGCTCTCGAATCTAAGTAATATTAACAAAAACCTGGAAAAACAGCCGTTTTTAAGGTTTGATCCATTTCCTAAGAAAGATTTAAAAACGGGAGTTTTTTGAATAAGGCAAATATCTTCAACTTATCAAATTAAGGTCTCCGATTATAACTAATATTAGGCTAAAACATGCAAAAACAGCGCGTTTAGAGATTTGATCGATTTTTCAAAAAAAGCTTAAAAAACGTCAGTTTTGGGAAAATAAAGCGTTTTTCAAACTTAGGAAAATAGTGATCTCGAATCTAAGTAATATTAACCAAAACCTGGAAAAACGGCAGTTTTTAAGGTTTGATCCATTTCCTAAAAAAAATTGAAAAACGGGAGTATTTGGGATAATGCAATATCTTCAAACTTATCCAATTAAGGTCTCCGATTATAAGTAATATTAAGCAAAAACATGCAAAAACGGCCACTTTTGAGATTCGATTGATTTCTTAAAAAAAGCATAAAAAACGTCAGTTTTTGGAAAAAAAACCGTTTTTCAAACTTAGCAAGTTATTGCTATCAAATCTAAGTAATATTAACCAAAACCTAGAAAAACAACCGTTTTTAAGGTTTGATCCATTTCCTAAGAAAGATTTAAAAACGGGAGTTTTTTGAATAAGGCAAATATCTTCAACTTATCAAATTAAGGTCTCCAATTATAACTAATATTAGGCCAAAACATGCAAAAACGGCCATTTTAGAGATTCGATCGATTTCTTAAAAAAAGCTTGAAAAAAGTCAGTTTTGGGAAAATAAACCGTTTTTCAAACTTAGCAATATAGTGCTCTCGAATCTAAGTAATATTAACCAAAACCTGGAAAAACAGCCGTTTTTAAGGTTTGATCCATTTCTTAAAAAAGATTGAAAAACGCGAGTTTTTTGGATTATGCAAATATCTATCAACTTATCAAATTAAGGTCTCTGATTATAAGTAATATTAAGCAAAAACATGCAAAAACGGCCAGTTTTGAGATTCGATTGATTTCTTAAAAAAGCTTAAAAAACGTCAGTTTTGGGAAAATAAACCGTTTTTCAAACTTAGCAAGTTATTGCTTTAGAATCTAATTAATATTAACCAAAACCTAGAAAACGGCACGTTTTTAAGGTTTGATCTATTTCTTAAAAAAGATTGAAAAACGTGAGTTTTGGGGATAATGCAAATATCTTTAACTTATCAAATTAAGGTCTCTGATTATAAGTAATATTAAGCAAAAACATGCAAAATCGCCGCGTTTAGAGATTTGATCGATTTCTCAAAAAAAAGCTTGAAAAATGTCAGTTGAGGGAAAATAAACCGTTTTTCAAATTAGCAAAATAGTGGTCTCGAATCTAAGTAATATTAACCAAAACCTGGAAAAACGGCAGTTTTTAAGGTTTGATCCATTTCCTAAAAAAGATTGAAAAACGGATTTATTTTGGATTATGCAAATATCTTCAACCTTATCCAATTAAGGTCTCCGATTATTAATAATATTAAGCAAAAACATGCAAAAACGGCCAGTTTTGAGATTCGATTGATTTCTTAAAAAAAGCATGAAAAACGTCAGTTTTGGAAAAAAAACCGTTTTTCAAACTTAGCAATTTATTGCTATCAAATCTAAGTAATATTAACTAAAACCTGTAAAAAAAGCCGTTTTTAAGCTTTGATCCATTTCTTAAAAAAGATTGAAAAACGGGAGTTTTTTGGATTATGCAAATATCTATCAACTTATCAAATTAAGGTCTCTGATTATAAGTAATATTAAGCAAAAACATGCAAAAACGGCCAGTTTAGAGATTCGATCGATTTCTTAAAAAAAAGCATGAAAAACGTCAGTTTTGGGAAAATAAACCGTTTTTCAAACTTAGCAAAATAGTGCTCTCGATTCTAAGTAATATTAACCAAAACCTGGAAAAACGGCAGTTTTTAAGGTTTGATCCATTACCTAAAATAGATTAAAAACGGGAGTTTTTTAAATAATGCAAATATCTTCAACTTATCAAATTAAGGTCTCTGATTATAAGTAATATTAAGCAAAAACATGCAAAAACGGCCAGTTTTGAGATTCGATTGATTTCTTAAAAAAGCTTAAAAAACGTCAGTTTTGGGAAAAAAAACCGTTTTTCAAACTTAGCAAGTTATTGCTTTAGAATCTAATTAATATTAACCAAAACCTAGAAAACGGCACGTTTTTAAGGTTTGATCTATTTCTTAAAAAAGATTGAAAAACGGGAGTTTTGGGGATAATGCAAATATCTTTAACTAATCAAATTAAGGTCTCTGATTATAAGTAATATTAAGCAAAAACATGCAAAATCGCTGCGTTTAGAGATTTGATCGATTTCTCAAAAAAAGCTTGAAAAACGTCAGTTGAGGGAAAATAAACCGTTTTTCAAATTAGCAAAATAGTGGTCTCGAATCTAAGTAATATTAACCAAAACCTAGGAAAAACGGCAGTTTTTAAAGTTTGATCCATTTCCTAAAAAAGATTGAAAAACGGGTTTATTTTGGATAATGCAAATATCTTCAAACTTATCCAATTAAGGTCTCCGATTATTAATAATATTAAGCAAAAACATGCAAAAACGGCCAGTTTTGAGATTCGATTGATTTCTTAAAAAAAACATGAAAAACGTCAGTTTTGGAAAAAAAAAACGTTTTTCAAACTTAGCAAGTTATTGCTATCAAATCTAAGTAATATTAACCAAAACCTAGAAAAACAACCGTTTTTAAGGTTTGATCCATTTCCTAAGAAAGATTTAAAAACGGGAGTTTTTTGAATAAGGCAAATATCTTCAACTTATCAAATTAAGGTCTCCAATTATAACTAATATTAGGCAAAAACATGCAAAAACGGCGCGTTTAGAGATTCGATCGATTTCTCAAAAAAAACTTGAAAAACGTCAGTTTTGGGAAAATAAACCGTTTTTCAAACTTAGCAAAATAGTGGTCTCGAATCTAAGTAATATTAACCAAAACCTGGAAAATCGGCAGTTTTTAAGGTTTGATCCATTTCCTAAAAAAGATTGAAAAACGGGAGTATTTTGGATAATGCAAATATCTTCAAACTTATCCAATTAAGGTCTCCGATTATAAGTAATATTAAGCAAAAACAGCCAGTTTAGAGATTCAATCGATTTCTTAAAAAATGCATGAAAAAGGTCAGTTTTCGAAAAATAAACCGTTTTTCAAACTTAGCAAGTTATTGCTCTCGAATCTAAGTAATATTAACAAAAACCTGGAAAAACAGCCGTTTTTAAGGTTTGATCCATTTCCTAAGAAAGATTTAAAAACGGGAGTTTTTTGAATAAGGCAAATATCTTCAACTTATCAAATTAAGGTTTCCGATTATAAGTAATATTAGGCTAAAACATGCAAAAACAGCGTGTTTAGAGATTTGATCGATTTTTCAAAAAAACCCTAAAAAACGTCAGTTTTGGGAAAATAAACCGTTTTTCAAACTTAGGAAAATAGTGGTCTCGAATCTAAGTAATATTAACCAAAACCTGGAAAAACGGCAGTTTTTAAGGTTTGATCCATTTCCTAAAAAAGATTTAAAAACGGGAGTATTTTGGATAATGCAAATATCTTCAAACTTATCCAATTAAGGTCTCCGATTATAAGTAATATTAAGCAAAAACAGCCAGTTTAGAGATTCGATCGATTTCTTAAAAAATGCATGAAAAAGGTCAGTTTTCGAAAAATAAACCGTTTTTCAAACTTAGCAAGTTATTGCTTTCGAATCTAAGTAATATTAACAAAAACCTGGAAAAACAGCCGTTTTTAAGGTTTGATCCATTTTCTAAGAAAGATTTAAAAACGGGAGTTTTTTGAATAAGGCAAATATCTTCAACTTATCAAATTAAGGTTTCCGATTATAAGTAATATTAGGCTAAAACATGCAAAAACAGCGCGTTTAGAGATTTGATCGATTTTTCAAAAAACCCCTAAAAAACGTCAGTTTTGGGAAAATAAACCGTTTTTCAAACTTAGGAAAATAGTGGTCTCGAATCTAAGTAATATTAACCAAAACCTGGAAAAACGGCAGTTTTTAAGGTTTGATCCATTTCCTAAAAAAGATTTAAAAACGGGAGTATTGGATAATGCAAATATCTTCAAACTTATCCAATTAAGGTCTCCGATTATTAGTAATATTAAGCAAAAACATGCAAAAACGGCCAGTTTTGAGATTCGATTGATTTCTTAAAAAAAGCATGAAAAACGTCAGTTTTTGGAAAAAAAAACCGTTTTTCAAACTTAGCAAGTTATTGCTATCAAATCTAAGTAATATTAACTAAAACCTGGAAAAACAGCCGTTTTTAAGCTTTGATCTATTTCTTAAAAAAGATTGAAAAACGGGAGTTTTGGGGATAATGCAAATATCTATTAACTTATCAAATTAAGGTCTCTGATTATAAGTAATATTAAGCAAAAACATGCAAAAACGGCCAGTTTAGAGATTCGATCGATTTCTTAAAAAAGCATGAAAAACGTCAGTTTTGGGAAAATAAACCGTTTTTCAAACTTAGCAAAATAGTGCTCTCGATTCTAAGTAATATTAACCAAAACCTGGAAAAACGGCAGTTTTTAAGGTTTGATCCATTACCTAAAATAGATTAAAAACGGGAGTTTTTTAAATAATGCAAATATCTTCAACTTATCAAATTAAGGTCTCTGATTATAAGTAATATTAAGCAAAAACATGCAAAAACGGCCAGTTTTGAGATTCGATTGATTTCTTAAAAAAGCTTAAAAAACGTCAGTTTTGGGAAAATAAACCGTTTTTCAAACTTAGCAAGTTATTGCTTTAGAATCTAATTAATATTAACCAAAACCTAGAAAACGGCACGTTTTTAAGGTTTGATCTATTTCTTAAAAAAGATTGAAAAACGGGAGTTTTGGGGATAATGCAAATATCTTTAACTTATCAAATTAAGGTCTCTGATTATAAGTAATATCAAGCAAAAACATGCAAAATCGCCGCGTTTAGAGATTTGATCGATTTCTCAAAAAAAGCTTGAAAAACGTCAGTTGAGGGAAATTAAACCGTTTTTCAAATTAGCAAAATAGTGGTCTCGAATCTAAGTAATATTAACCAAAACCTGGAAAAACGGCAGTTTTTAAGGTTTGATCCATTTCCTAAAAAAGATTGAAAAACGGGAGTATTTTGGATAATGCAAATATCTTCAAACTTATCCAATTAAGGTCTCCGATTATTAATAATATTAAGCAAAAACATGCATTAACAGCCAGTTTAGAGATTCGATCGATTTCTTAAAAAATGCATGAAAAAGGTCAGTTTTCGAAAAAAAAACCGTTTTTAAAACTTAGCAAGTTATTGCTCTCGAATCTAAGTAATATTAACAAAAACCTGGAAAAACAGCCGTTTTTAAGGTTTGATCCATTTCCTAAGAAAGATTAACACCGGGAGTTTTTTGAATAAGGCAAATATCTTCAACTTATCAAATTAAGGTCTCCGATTATAACTAATATTAGGCTAAAACATGCAAAAACAGCGCGTTTAGAGATTTGATCGATTTTTCAAAAAAAGCTTAAAAAACGTCAGTTTTGGGAAAATAAAGCGTTTTTCAAACTTAGGAAAATAGTGGTCTCGAATCTAAGTAATATTAACCAAAACCTAGGAAAAACGGCAGTTTTTAAGGTTTGATCCATTTCCTAAAAAAGATTGAAAAACGGGTTTATTTTGGATAATGCAAATATCTTCAAACTTATCCAATTAAGGTCTCCGATTATTAATAATATTAAGCAAAAACATGCAAAAACGGCCAGTTTTGAGATTCGATTGATTTCTTAAAAAAAACATGAAAAACGTCAGTTTTGGAAAAAAAAAACGTTTTTCAAACTTAGCAAGTTATTGCTATCAAATCTAAGTAATATTAACCAAAACCTAGAAAAACAACCGTTTTTAAGGTTTGATCCATTTCCTAAGAAAGATTTAGACACGGGAGTTTTTTGAATAAGGCAAATATCTTCAACTTATCAAATTAAGGTCTCCGATTATAACTAATATTAGGCTAAAACATGCAAAAACAGCGCGTTTAGAGATTTGATCGATTTCTCAAAAAAAGCTTGAAAAACGTCAGTTGATGGAAAATAAACCGTTTTTAAAATTAGCAAAATAGTGGTCTCGAATCTAAGTAATATTAACCAAAACCTGGAAAAACGGCAGTTTTTAAGGTTTGATCCATTTCCTAAAAAAGATTGAAAAACGGGTTTATTTTGGATAATGCAAATATCTTCAAACTTATCCAATTAAGGTCTCCGATTATTAATAATATTAAGCAAAAACATGCAAAAACGGCCAGTTTTGAGATTCGATTGATTTCTTAAAAAAAACATGAAAAACGTCAGTTTTTGAAAAAAACCCCGTTTTTCAAACTTAGCAAGTTATTGCTCTCGAATCTAAGTAATATTAACAAAAACCTGGAAAAACAGCCGTTTTTAAGGTTTCATCCATTTCCTAAGAAAGATTTAAAAACGGGAGTTTTTTGAATAAGGCAAATATCTTCAACTTATCAAATTAAGGTCTCCGATTATAAGTAATATTAGGCTAAAACATGCAAAAACAGCGCGTTTAGAGATTTGATCGATTTTTCAAAAAAACCCTAAAAAACGTCAGTTTTGGGAAAATAAACCGTTTTTCAAACTTAGGAAAATAGTGGTCTCGAATCTAAGTAATATTAACCAAAACCTGGAAAAACGGCAGTTTTTAAGGTTTGATCCATTTCCTAAAAAAGATTTAAAAACGGAAATATTTGGATAATGCAAATATCTTCAAACTTATCCAATTAAGGTCTCCGATTATTAGTAATATTAAGCAAAAACATGCAAAAACGGCCAGTTTTGAGATTCGATTGATTTCTTAAAAAAAGCATGAAAAACGTCAGTTTTTGTAAAAAAAACCGTTTTTCAAACTTAGCAAGTTATTGCTATCAAATCTAAGTAATATTAACTAAAACCTGGAAAAACAGCCGTTTTTAAGCTTTGATCCATTTCTTAAAAAAGATTGAAAAACGGGAGTTTTTTGGATTATGCAAATATCTATCAACTTATCAAATTAAGGTCTCTGATTATAAGTAATATTAAGCAAAAACATGCAAAAACGGCCAGTTTAGAGATTCGACCTATTTCTTAAAAAAAGCATGAAAAACGTCAGTTTTGGGAAAATAAACCGTTTTTCAAACTTAGCAAAATAGTGCTCTCGAGTCTAAGTAATATTAACCAAAACCTGGAAAAACGGCAGTTTTTAAGGTTTGATCCATTACCTAAAATAGATTAAAAACGGGAGTTTTTTAAATAATGCAAATATCTTCAACTTATCAAATTAAGGTCTCTGATTATAAGTAATATTAAGCAAAAACATGCAAAAACGGCCAGTTTTGAGATTCGATTGATTTCTTAAAAAAAGCTTAAAAAACGTCAGTTTTGGGAAAATAAACCGTTTTTCAAACTTAGCAAGTTATTGCTTTAGAATCTAATTAATATTAACCAAAACCTAGAAAACGGCACGTTTTTAAGGTTTGATCTATTTCTTAAAAAAGATTGAAAAACGGGAGTTTTGGGGATAATGCAAATATCTTTAACTTATCAAATTAAGGTCTCTGATTATAAGTAATATTAAGCAAAAACATGCAAAATCGCCGCGTTTAGAGATTTGATCGATTTCTCAAAAAAAGCTTGAAAAACGTCAGTTGAGGGAAAATAAACCGTTTTTCAAATTAGCAAAATAGTGGTCTCGAATCTAAGTAATATTACCAAAACCTGGAAAAACGGCAGTTTTTAAGGTTTGATCCATTTCCTAAAAAATATTGAAAAACGGGAGTATTTTGGATAATGCAAATATCTTCAAACTTATCCAATTAAGGTCTCCGATTATTAATAATATTAAGCAAAAACATGCAAAAACGGCCAGTTTTGAGATTCGATTGATTTCTTAAAAAAAACATGAAAAACGTCAGTTTGGGAAAAAAAAACCGTTTTTCAAACTTAGCAAGTTATTGCTATCAAATCTAAGTAATATTAACCAAAACCTAGAAAAACAACCGTTTTTAAGGTTTGATCCCTTTCCTAAGAAAGATTTAAAAACGGGAGTTTTTTGAATAAGGCAAATATCTTTAACTTATCAAATTAAGGTCTCCAATTATAACTAATATTAGGCAAAAACATGCAAAAACGGCGCGTTTAGAGATTCGATCGATTTCTCAAAAAAAACTTGAAAAACGTCAGTTTTGGGAAAATAAACCGTTTTTCAAACTTTGCAAAATAGTGGTCTCGAATCTAAGTAATATTAACCAAAACCTGGAAAATCGGCAGTTTTTAAGGTTTGATCCATTTCCTAAAAAAGATTGAAAAACGGGAGTATTTTGGATAATGCAAATATCTTCAAACTTATCCAATTAAGGTCTCCGATTATAAGTAATATTAAGCAAAAACATGCAAAAACAGCCAGTTTAGAGATTCGATCGATTTCTTAAAAAATGCATGAAAAAGGTCAGTTTTCGAAAAATAAACCGTTTTTCAAACTTAGCAAGTTATTGCTCTCGAATCTAAGTAATATTAACAAAAACCTGGAAAAACAGCCGTTTTTAAGGTTTGATCCATTTCCTAAGAAAGATTTAAAAACGGGAGTTTTTTGAATAAGGCAAATATCTTCAACTTATCAAATTAAGGTCTCCGATTATAAGTAATATTAGGCTAAAACATGCAAAAACAGCGCGTTTAGAGATTTGATCGATTTTTCAAAAAAAAGCTTAAAAAACGTCAGTTTTGGGAAAATAAACCGTTTTTCAAACTTAGGAAAATAGTGGTCTCGAATCTAAGTAATATTAACCAAAACCTGGAAAAACGGCAGTTTTTAAGGTTTGATCCATTACCTAAAATAGATTAAAAACGGGAGTTTTTTAAATAATGCAAATATCTTCAACTTATCAAATTAAGGTCTCTGATTATAAGTAATATTAAGCAAAAACATGCAAAAACGGCCAGTTTTGAGATTCGATTGATTTCTTAAAAAAGCTTAAAAAACGTCAGTTTTGGGAAAATAAACCGTTTTTCAAACTTAGCAAGTTATTGCTTTAGAATCTAATTAATATTAACCAAAACCTAGAAAACGGCACGTTTTTAAGGTTTGATCTATTTCTTAAAAAAGATTGAAAAACGGGAGTTTTGGGGATAATGCAAATATCTTTAACTTATCAAATTAAGGTCTCTGATTATAAGTATGTAATATTAAGCAAAAACATGCAAAATCGCCGCGTTTAGAGATTTGATCGATTTCTCAAAAAAAGCTTGAAAAACGTCAGTTGAGGGAAAATAAACCGTTTTTCAAATTAGCAAAATAGTGGTCTCGAATCTAAGTAATATTAACCAAAACCTGGAAAAACGGCAGTTTTTAAGGTTTGATCCATTTCCTAAAAAAGATTGAAAAACGGGTTTATTTTGGATAATGCAAATATCTTCAAACTTATCCAAATAAGGTCTCCGATTATTAATAATATTAAGCAAAAACATGCAAAAACGGCCAGTTTTGAGATTCGATTGATTTCTTAAAAAAAACATGAAAAACGTCAGTTTTGGAAAAAAAAAACGTTTTTCAAACTTAGCAAGTTATTGCTATCAAATCTAAGTAATATTAACCAAAACCTAGAAAAACAACCGTTTTTAAGGTTTGATCCATTTCCTAAGAAAGATTTAAAAACGGGAGTTTTTTGAATAAGGCAAATATCTTCAACTTATCAAATTAAGGTCTCCAATTATGACTAATATTAGGCAAAAACATGCAAAAACGGCGCGTTTAGAGATTCGATTGATTTCTCAAAAAAAACTTGAAAAACGTCAGTTTTGGGAAAATAAACCGTTTTTCAAACTTAGCAAAATAGTGGTCTCGAATCTAAGTAATATTAACCAAAACCTGGAAAAACGGCAGTTTTTAAGGTTTGATCCATTACCTAAAATAGATTAAAAACGGGAGTTTTTTAAATAATGCAAATATCTTCAACTTATCAAATTAAGGTCTCTGATTATAAGTAATATTAAGCAAAAACATGCAAAAACGGCCAGTTTTGAGATTCGATTGATTTCTTAAAAAAGCTTAAAAAACGTCAGTTTTGGGTAAATAAACCGTTTTTCAAACTTAGCAAGTTATTGCTTTAGAATCTAATTAATATTAACCAAAACCTAGAAAACGGCACGTTTTTAAGGTTTGATCTATTTCTTAAAAAAGATTGAAAAACGGGAGTTTTGGGGATAATGCAAATATCTTTAACTTATCAAATTAAGGTCTCTGATTATAAGTAATATTAAGCAAAAACATGCAAAATCGCCGCGTTTAGAGATTTGATCGATTTCTCAAAAAAAGCTTGAAAAACGTCAGTTAAGGGAAAATAAACCGTTTTTAAAATTAGCAAAATAGTGGTGAGTTTTTTGAATAAGGCAAATATCTTCAACTTATCAAATTAAGGTCTCCGATTATAAGTAATATTAGGCTAAAACATGCAAAAACAGCGCGTTTAGAGATTTGATCGATTTTTCAAAAAAACCCTAAAAAACGTCAGTTTTGGGAAAATAAACCGTTTTTCAAACTTAGGAAAATAGTGGTCTCGAATCTAAGTAATATTAACCAAAACCTGGAAAAACGGCAGTTTTTAGGGTTTGATCCATTTCCTAAAAAAGATTTAAAAACGGGAGTATTTTGGATAATGCAAATATCTTCAAACTTATCCAATTAAGGTCTCCGATTATTAGTAATATTAAGCAAAAACATGCAAAAACGGCCAGTTTTGAGATTCGATTGATTTCTTAAAAAAAGCATGAAAAACGTCAGTTTTTGTAAAAAAAACCGTTTTTCAAACTTAGCAAGTTATTGCTATCAAATCTAAGTAATATTAACTAAAACCTGTAAAAACAGCCGTTTTTAAGCTTTGATCCATTTCTTAAAAAAGATTGAAAAACGGGAGTTTTTTGGATTATGCAAATATCTATCAACTTATCAAATTAAGGTCTCTGATTATAAGTAATATTAAGCAAAAACATGCAAAAACGGCCAGTTTAGAGATTCGATCGATTTCTTAAAAAATGCATGAAAAAGGTCAGTTTTCGAAAAATAAACCGTTTTTCAAACTTAGCAAGTTATTGCTCTCGAATCTAAGTAATATTAACAAAAACCTGGAAAAACAGC
The DNA here is from genome assembly GCA_963969495.1 of Ceratothoa steindachneri. Lineage (NCBI taxonomy): Eukaryota > Metazoa > Arthropoda > Malacostraca > Isopoda > Cymothoidae > Ceratothoa > Ceratothoa steindachneri. The sequence goes on from OZ018328.1 coordinate 115,377,978, forward strand.
CGTTTTTAAGGTTTGATCCATTTCCTAAGAAAGATTTAAAAACGGGAGTTTTTTGAATAAGGCAAATATCTTCAACTTATCAAATTAAGGTCTCCGATTATAAGTAATATTAGGCTAAAACGTGCAAAAACAGCGCGTTTAGAGATTTGATCGATTTTTCAAAAAAACCCTAAAAACGTCAGTTGAGGGAAATAAACCGTTTTTCAAACTTAGGAAAATAGTGGTCTAGAATCTAAGTAATATTAACCAAAACCTGGAAAAACGGCAGTTTTTAAGGTTTGATCCATTTCCTAAAAAAGATTTAAAAACGGGAGTATTTTGGATAATGCAAATATCTTCAAACTTATCCAATTAAGGTCTCCGATTATTAGTAATATTAAGCAAAAACATGCAAAAACGGCCAGTTTTGAGATTCGATTGATTTCTTAAAAAAAGCATGAAAACGTCAGTTTTTGTTAAAAAAACCGTTTTTCAAACTTAGCAAGTTATTGCTATCAAATCTAAGTAATATTAACTAAAACCTGTAAAACAGCCGTTTTTAAGCTTTGATCCATTTCTTAAAAAAGATTGAAAAACGGGAGTTTTTTGGATTATGCAAATATCTATCAACTTATCAAATTAAGGTCTCTGATTATAAGTAATATTAAGCAAAAACATGCAAAAACGGCCAGTTTAGAGATTCGATCGATTTCTTAAAAAAAGCATGAAAAACGTCAGTTTTGGGAAAATAAACCGTTTTTCAAACTTAGCAAAATAGTGCTCTCGATTCTAAGTAATATTAACCAAAACCGGGGAAAACGGCAGTTTTTAAGGTTTGATCCATTACCTAAAATAGATTAAAAAAGGGAGTTTTTTAAATAATGCAAATATCTTCAACTTATCAAATTAAGGTCTCATGATTATAAGTAATATTAAGCAAAAACATGCAAAAACGGCCAGTTTTGAGATACGATTGATTTCTTAAAAAAGCTTAAAAAAACGTCAGTTTTGGGAAAATAAACCGTTTTTCAAACTTAGCAAGTTATTGCTTTAGAATCTAATTAATATTAACCAAAACCTAGAAAACGGCACGTTTTTAAGGTTTGATCTATTTCTTTAAAAAAGATTGAAAAACGGGAGTTTTGGGGATAATGCAAATATCTTTAACTTATCAAATTAAGGTCTCTGATTATAAGTAATATTAAGCAAAAACATGCAAAATCGCCGCGTTTAGAGATTTGATCGATTTCTCAAAAAAAGCTTGAAAAACGTCAGTTGAGGGAAAATAAACCGTTTTTCAAATTAGCAAAATAGTGGTCTCGAATCTAAATAATATTAACCAAAACCTGGAAAAACGGCAGTTTTTAAGGTTTGATCCATTTCCTAAAAAAGATTGAAAAACGGGTTTATTTTGGATAATGCAAATATCTTCAAACTTATCCAATTAAGGTCTCCGATTATTAATAATATTAAGCAAAAACATGCAAAAACGGCCAGTTTTGAGATTCGATTTATTTCTTAAAAAAAACATGAAAAACGTCAGTTTTGGAAAAAAAAAACGTTTTTCAAACTTAGCAAGTTATTGCTATCAAATCTAAGTAATATTAACCAAAACCTAGAAAAACAACCGTTTTTAAGGTTTGATCCATTTCCTAAGAAAGATTTAAAAACGGGAGTTTTTTGAATAAGGCAAATATCTTCAACTTATCAAATTAAGGTCTCCAATTATAACTAATATTAGGCAAAAACATGCAAAAACGGCGCGTTTAGAGATTCGATCGATTTCTCAAAAAAAACTTGAAAAACGTCAGTTTTGGGAAAATAAACCGTTTTTCAAACTTAGCAAAATAGTGGTCTCGAATCTAAGTAATATTAACCAAAACCTGGAAAATCGGCAGTTTTTAAGGTTTGATCCATTTCCTAAAAAAGATTGAAAAACGGGAGTATTTTGGATAATGCAAATATCTTCAAACTTATCCAATTAAGGTCTCCGATTATAAGTAATATTAAGCAAAAACAGCCAGTTAGAGATTCAATCGATTTCTTAAAAAATGCATGAAAAAGGTCAGTTTTCGAAAAATAAACCGTTTTTCAAACTTAGCAAGTTATTGCTCTCGAATCTAAGTAATATTAACAAAAACCTAGAAAAACAACCGTTTTTAAGGTTTGATCCATTTCCTAAGAAAGATTTAAAAACGGGAGTTTTTTGAATAAGGCAAATATCTTCAACTTATCAAATTAAGGTCTCCAATTAAAACTAATATTAGGCAAAAACATGCAAAAACGGCGTGTTTAGAGATTCGATCGATTTCTCAAAAAAAACTTGAAAAACGTCAGTTTTGGGAAAATAAACCGTTTTTCAAACTTAGCAAAATAGTGGTCTCGAATCTAAGTAATATTAACCAAAACCTGGAAAATCGGCAGTTTTTAAGGTTTGATCCATTTCCTAAAAAAGATTGAAAAACGGGAGTATTTTGGATAATGCAAATATCTTCAAACTTATCCAATTAAGGTCTCCGATTATAAGTAATATTAAGCAAAAACATGCAAAAACAGCCAGTTTAGAGATTCGATCGATTTCTTAAAAAATGCATGAAAAAGGTCAGTTTTCGAAAAATAAACCGTTTTTCAAACTTAGCAAGTTATTGCTATCAAATCTAAGTAATATTACCTAAAACCTAGAAAAACAACCGTTTTTAAGGTTTGATCCATTACCTAAAATAGATTAAAAACCGGAGTTTTTTAAATAATGCAAATATCTTCAACTTATCAAATTAAGGTCTCTGATTATAAGTAATATTAAGCAAAAACATGCAAAAACGGCTAGTTTTGAGATTCGATTGATTTCTTAAAAAAAGATTAAAAATGTCAGTTTTGGGAAAATAAACCGTTTTTCAAACTTAGCAATTTATTGCTTTAGAATCTAATTAATATTAACCAAAACCTAGAAAACGGCACGTTTTTAAGGTTTGATCCATTACCTAAAATAGATTAAAAACGGGAGTTTTTTAAATAATGCAAATATCTTCAACTTATCAAATTAAGGTCTCTGATTATAAGTAATATTAAGCAAAAACATGCAAAAACGGCAATTTTGATATTCGATTGATTTCTTAAAAAAGCTTAAAAAACGTCAGTTTTGGGAAAATAAACCGTTTTTCAAACTTAGCAAGTTATTGCTTTAGAATCTAATTAATATTAACCAAAACCTAGAAAACGGCACGTTTTTAAGGTTTGATCTATTTCTTAAAAAAGATTGAAAAACGGGAGTTTTGGGGATAATGCAAATATCTTTAACTTATCAAATTAAGGTCTCTGATTATAAGTAATATTAAGCAAAAACATGCAAAATCGCCGCGTTTAGAGATTTGATCGATTTCTCAAAAAAAGCTTGAAAAACGTCAGTTAAGGGAAAATAAACCGTTTTTCAAATTAGCAAAATAGTGGTGAGTTTTTTTAATAAGGCAAATATCTTCAACTTATCAAATTAAGGTCTCCGATTATAAGTAATATTAGGCTAAAACATGCAAAAACAGCGCGTTTAGAGATTTGATCGATTTTTCAAAAAAACCCTAAAAAACGTCAGTTTTGGGAAAATAAACCGTTTTTCAAACTTAGGAAAATAGTGGTCTCGAATCTACGTAATATTAACCAAAACCTGGAAAAACGGCAGTTTTTAGGGTTTGATCCATTTCCTAAAAAAGATTTAAAAACGGGAGTATTTTGGATAATGCAAATATCTTCAAACTTATCCAATTAAGGTCTCCGATTATTAGTAATATTAAGCAAAAACATGCAAAAACGGCCAGTTTTGAGATTCGATTGATTTCTTAAAAAAAGCATGAAAAACGTCAGTTTTTGTAAAAAAAACCGTTTTTCAAACTTAGCAAGTTATTGCTATCAAATCTAAGTAATATTAACTAAAACCTGTAAAAACAGCCGTTTTTAAGCTTTGATCCATTTCTTAAAAAAGATTGAAAAACGGGAGTTTTTTGGATTATGCAAATATCTATCAACTTATCAAATTAAGGTCTCTGATTATAAGTAATATTAAGCAAAAACATGCAAAAACGGCCAGTTTAGAGATTCGATCGATTTCTTAAAAAAAGCATGAAAAACGTCAGTTTTGGGAAAATAAACCGTTTTTCAAACTTAGCAAAATAGTGCTCTCGATTCTAAGTAATATTAACCAAAACCTGGAAAAACGGCAGTTTTTAAGGTTTGATCCATTACCTAAAATAGATTAAAAACGGGAGTTTTTTAAATAATGCAAATATCTTCAACTTATCAAATTAAGGTCTCTGATTATAAGTAATATTAAGCAAAAACATGCAAAAACGGCCAGTTTTGAGATTCGATTGATTTCTTAAAAAAGCTTAAAAAACGTCAGTTTTGGGAAAATAAACCGTTTTTCAAACTTAGCAAGTTATTGCTTTAGAATCTAATTAATATTAACCAAAACCTAGAAAACGGCACGTTTTTAAGGTTTGATCTATTTCTTAAAAAAGATTGAAAAACGGGAGTTTTGGGGATAATGCAAATATCTTCAACTTATCAAATTAAGTCTCTGATTATAAGTAATATTAAGCAAAAACATGCAAAATCGCCGCGTTTAGAGATTTGATCGATTTCTCAAAAAAAGCTTGAAAAACGTCAGTTGAGGGAAAATAAACCGTTTTTCAAATTAGCAAAATAGTGGTCTCGAATCTAAGTAATATTAACCAAAACCTGGAAAAACGGCAGTTTTTAAGGTTTGATCCATTTCCTAAAAAAGATTGAAAAACGGGTTTATTTTGGATAATGCAAATATCTTCAAACTTATCCAATTAAGGTCTCCGATTATTAATAATATTAAGCAAAAACATGCAAAAACGGCCAGTTTTGAGATTCGATTGATTTCTTAAAAAAAAAATGAAAATCGTCTGTTTTGGAAAAAAAAACCGTTTTTCAAACTTAGCAAGTTATTGCTATCAAATCTAAGTAATATTAACCAAAACCTAGAAAAACAACCGTTTTTAAGGTTTGATCCATTTCCTAAGAAAGATTTAAAAACGGGAGTTTTTTGAATAAGGCAAATATCTTCAACTTATCAAATTAAGGTCTCCAATTATAACTAATATTAGGCAAAAACATGCAAAAACGGCGCGTTTAGAGATTCGATCGATTTCTCAAAAAAAACTTGAAAAACGTCAGTTTTGGGAAAATAAACCGTTTTTCAAACTTAGCAAAATAGTGGTCTCGAATCTAAGTAATATTAACCAAAACCTGGAAAATCGGCAGTTTTTAAGGTTTGATCCATTTCCTAAAAAAGATTGAAAAACGGGAGTATTTTGGATAATGCAAATATCTTCAAACTTATCCAATTAAGGTCTCCGATTATAAGTAATATTAAGCAAAAACAGCCAGTTTAGAGATTCGATCGATTTCTTAAAAAATGCATGAAAAAGTTCAGTTTTCGAAAAATAAACCGTTTTTCAAACTTAGCAAGTTATTGCTCTCGAATCTAAGTAATATTAACAAAAACCTGGAAAAACAGCCGTTTTTAAGGTTTGATCCATTTCCTAAGAAAGATTTAAAAACGGGAGTTTTTTGAATAAGGCAAATATCTTCAACTTATCAAATTAAGGTCTCAGATTATAAGTAATATTAGGCTAAAACATGCAAAAACAGCGCGTTTAGAGATTTGATCGATTTTTCAAAAAAACCCTAAAAAACGTCAGTTTTGGGAAAATAAACCGTTTTTCAAACTTAGGAAAATAGTGGTCTCGAATCTAAGTAATATTAACCAAAACCTGGAAAAACGGCAGTTTTTAAGGTTTGATCCATTTCCTAAGAAAGATTTAAAAACGGGAGTTTTTTGAATAAGGCAAATATCTTCAACTTATCAAATTAAGGTCTCCGATTATAAGTAATATTAGGCTAAAACATGCAAAAACAGCGCGTTTAGAGATTTGATTGATTTTTCAAAAAAAAGCTTAAAAAACGTCAGTTTTGGGAAAATAAACCGTTTTTCAAACTTAGGAAAATAGTGGTCTCGAATCTAAGTAATATTAACCAAAACCTGGAAAAACGGCAGTTTTTAAGGTTTGATCCATTACCTAAAATAGATTAAAAACGGGAGTTTTTTAAATAATGCAAATATCTTCAACTTATCAAATTAAGGTCTCTGATTATAAGTAATATTAAGCAAAAACATGCAAAAACGGCCAGTTTTGAGATTCGATTGATTTCTTAAAAAAGCTTAAAAAACGTCAGTTTTGGGAAAATAAACCGTTTTTCAAACTTAGCAAGTTATTGCTTTAGAATCTAATTAATATTAACCAAAACCTAGAAAACGGCACGTTTTTAAGGTTTGATCTATTTCTTAAAAAAGATTGAAAAACGGGAGTTTTGGGGATAATGCAAATATCTTTAACTTATCAAATTAAGGTCTCTGATTATAAGTATGTAATATTAAGCAAAAACATGCAAAATCGCCGCGTTTAGAGATTTGATCGATTTCTCAAAAAAAGCTTGAAAAACGTCAGTTGAGGGAAAATAAACCGTTTTTCAAATTAGCAAAATAGTGGTCTCGAATCTAAGTAATATTAACCAAAACCTGGAAAAACGGCAGTTTTTAAGGTTTGATCCATTTCCTAAAAAAGATTGAAAAACGGGTTTATTTTGGATAATGCAAATATCTTCAAACTTATCCAAATAAGGTCTCCGATTATTAATAATATTAAGCAAAAACATGCAAAAACGGCCAGTTTTGAGATTCGATTGATTTCTTAAAAAAAACATGAAAAACGTCAGTTTTGGAAAAAAAAAACGTTTTTCAAACTTAGCAAGTTATTGCTATCAAATCTAAGTAATATTAACCAAAACCTAGAAAAACAACCGTTTTTAAGGTTTGATCCATTTCCTAAGAAAGATTTAAAAACGGGAGTTTTTTGAATAAGGCAAATATCTTCAACTTATCAAATTAAGGTCTCCAATTATGACTAATATTAGGCAAAAACATGCAAAAACGGCGCGTTTAGAGATTCGATCGATTTCTCAAAAAAAACTTGAAAAACGTCAGTTTTGGGAAAATAAACCGTTTTTCAAACTTAGCAAAATAGTGGTCTCGAATCTAAGTAATATTAACCAAAACCTGGAAAATCGGCAGTTTTTAAGGATTGATCCATTTCCTAAAAAAGATTGAAAAACGGGAGTATTTTGGATAATGCAAATATCTTCAAACTTATCCAATTAAGGTCTCCGATTATAAGTAATATTAAGCAAAAACAGCCAGTTTAGAGATTCGATCGATTTCTTAAAAAATGCATGAAAAAGGTCAGTTTTCGAAAAATAAACCGTTTTTCAAACTTAGCAAGTTATTGCTCTCGAATCTAAGTAATATTAACAAAAACCTGGAAAAACAGCCGTTTTTAAGGTTTGATCCATTTCCTAAGAAAGATTTAAAAACGGGAGTTTTTTGAATAAGGCAAATATCTTCAACTTATCAAATTAAGGTCTCCGATTATAAGTAATATTAGGCTAAAACATGCAAAAACAGCGCGTTTAGAGATTTGATCGATTTTTCAAAAAAACCCTAAAAAACGTCAGTTTTGGGAAAATAAACCGTTTTTCAAACTTAGGAAAATAGTGGTCTCGAATCTAAGTAATATTAACCAAAACCTGGAAAAACGGCAGTTTTTAGGGTTTGATCCATTTCCTAAAAAAGATTTAAAAACGGGAGTATTTTGGATAATGCAAATATCTTCAAACTTATCCAATTAAGGTCTCCGATTATTAGTAATATTAAGCAAAAACATGCAAAAACGGCCAGTTTTGAGATTCGATTGATTTCTTAAAAAAAGCATGAAAAACGTCAGTTTTTGTAAAAAAAACCGTTTTTCAAACTTAGCAAGTTATTGCTATCAAATCTAAGTAATATTAACTAAAACCTGTAAAAACAGCCGTTTTTAAGCTTTGATCCATTTCTTAAAAAAGATTGAAAAACGGGAGTTTTCTGGATTATGCAAATATCTATCAACTTATCAAATTAAGGTCTCTGATTATAAGTAATATTAAGCAAAAACATGCAAAAACGGCCAGTTTAGAGATTCGATCGATTTCTTAAAAAATGCATGAAAAAGGTCAGTTTTCGAAAAATAAACCGTTTTTCAAACTTAGCAAGTTATTGCTCTCGAATCTAAGTAATATTAACAAAAACCTGGAAAAACAGCCGTTTTTAAGGTTTGATCCATTTCCTAAGAAAGATTTAAAAACGGGAGTTTTTTGAATAAGGCAAATATCTTCAACTTATCAAATTAAGGTCTCCGATTATAAGTAATATTAGGCTAAAACATGCAAAAACAGCGCGTTTAGAGATTTGATCGATTTTTCAAAAAAACCCTAAAAAACGTCAGTTGAGGGAAAATAAACCGTTTTTCAAACTTAGGAAAATAGTGGTCTCGAATCTAAGTAATATTAACCAAAACCTAGAAAACGGCACGTTTTTAAGGTTTGATCTATTTCTTAAAAAAGATTGAAAAACGGGAGTTTTGGGGATAATGCAAATATCTTTAACTTATCAAATTAAGGTCTCTGATTATAAGTAATATTAAGCAAAAACATGCAAAATCGCCGCGTTTAGAGATTTGATCGATTTCTCAAAAAAAGCTTGAAAAACGTCAGTTGAGGGAAAATAAACCGTTTTTCAAATTAGCAAAATAGTGGTCTCGAATCTAAATAATATTAACCAAAACCTGGAAAAACGGCAGTTTTTAAGGTTTGATCCATTTCCTAAAAAAGATTGAAAAACGGGTTTATTTTGGATAATGCAAATATCTTCAAACTTATCCAATTAAGGTCTCCGATTATTAGTAATATTAAGCAAAAACATGCAAAAACGGCCAGTTTTGAGATTCGATTGATTTCTTAAAAAAAGCATGAAAAACGTCAGTTTTTGTAAAAAAAACCGTTTTTCAAACTTAGCAAGTTATTGCTATCAAATCTAAGTAATATTAACTAAAACCTGTAAAAACAGCCGTTTTTAAGCTTTGATCCATTTCTTAAAAAAGATTGAAAAACGGGAGTTTTTTGGATTATGCAAATATCTATCAACTTATCAAATTAAGGTCTCTGATTATAAGTAATATTAAGCAAAAACATGCAAAAACGGCCAGTTTAGAGATTCGATCGATTTCTTAAAAAAAGCATGAAAAACGTCAGTTTTGGGAAAATAAACCGTTTTTCAAACTTAGCAAAATAGTGGTCTCGAATCTAAGTAATATTAACCAAAACCTGGAAAATCGGCAGTTTTTAAGGTTTGATCCATTTCCTAAAAAAGATTGAAAAACGGGAGTATTTTGGATAATGCAAATATCTTCAAACTTATCCAATTAAGGTCTCCGATTATAAGTAATATTAAGCAAAAACAGCCAGTTTAGAGATTCAATCGATTTCTTAAAAAATGCATGAAAAAGGTCAGTTTTCGAAAAATAAACCGTTTTTCAAACTTAGCAAGTTATTGCTCTCGAATCTAAGTAATATTAACAAAAACCTAGAAAAACAACCGTTTTTAAGGTTTGATCCATTTCCTAAGAAAGATTTAAAAACGGGAGTTTTTTGAATAAGGCAAATATCTTCAACTTATCAAATTAAGGTCACCAATTATAACTAATATTAGGCAAAAACATGCAAAAACGGCGTGTTTAGAGATTCGATCGATTTCTCAAAAAAAACTTGAAAAACGTCAGTTTTGGGAAAATAAACCGTTTTTCAAACTTAGCAAAATAGTGGTCTCGAATCTAAGTAATATTAACCAAAACCTGGAAAATCGGCAGTTTTTAAGGTTTGATCCATTTCCTAAAAAAGATTGAAAAACGGGAGTATTTTGGATAATGCAAATATCTTCAAACTTATCCAATTAAGGTCTCCGATTATAAGTAATATTAAGCAAAAACATGCAAAAACAGCCAGTTTAGAGATTCGATCGATTTCTTAAAAAATGCATGAAAAAGGTCAGTTTTCGAAAAATAAACCGTTTTTCAAACTTAGCAAGTTATTGCTATCAAATCTAAGTAATATTACCTAAAACCTAGAAAAACAACCGTTTTTAAGGTTTGATCCATTACCTAAAATAGATTAAAAACCGGAGTTTTTTAAATAATGCAAATATCTTCAACTTATCAAATTAAGGTCTCTGATTATAAGTAATATTAAGCAAAAACATGCAAAAACGGCTAGTTTTGAGATTCGATTGATTTCTTAAAAAAAGATTAAAAATGTCAGTTTTGGGAAAATAAACCGTTTTTCAAACTTAGCAAGTTATTGCTTTAGAATCTAATTAATATTAACCAAAACCTAGAAAACGGCACGTTTTTAAGGTTTGATCCATTACCTAAAATAGATTAAAAACGGGAGTTTTTTAAATAATGCAAATATCTTCAACTTATCAAATTAAGGTCTCTGATTATAAGTAATATTAAGCAAAAACATGCAAAAACGGCAATTTTGATATTCGATTGATTTCTTTAAAAAGCTTAAAAAACGTCAGTTTTGGGAAAATAAACCGTTTTTCAAACTTAGCAAGTTATTGCTTTAGAATCTAATTAATATTAACCAAAACCAAGAAAACGGCACGTTTTTAAGGTTTGATCTATTTCTTAAAAAAGATTGAAAAACGGGAGTTTTGGGGATAATGCAAATATCTTTAACTTATCAAATTAAGGTCTCTGATTATAAGTAATATTAAGCAAAAACATGCAAAATCGCCGCGTTTAGAGATTTGATCGATTTCTCAAAAAAAGCTTGAAAAACGTCAGTTAAGGGAAAATAAACCGTTTTTCAAATTAGCAAAATAGTGGTGAGTTTTTTGAATAAGGCAAATATCTTCAACTTATCAAATTAAGGTCTCCGATTATAAGTAATATTAGGCTAAAACATGCAAAAACAGCGCGTTTAGAGATTTGATCGATTTTTCAAAAAAACCCTAAAAAACGTCAGTTTTGGGAAAATAAACCGTTTTTCAAACTTAGGAAAATAGTGGTCTCGAATCTACGTAATATTAACCAAAACCTGGAAAAACGGCAGTTTTTAGGGTTTGATCCATTTCCTAAAAAAGATTTAAAAACGGGAGTATTTTGGATAATGCAAATATCTTCAAACTTATCCAATTAAGGTCTCCGATTATTAGTAATATTAAGCAAAAACATGCAAAAACGGCCAGTTTTGAGATTCGATTGATTTCTTAAAAAAAGCATGAAAAACGTCAGTTTTTGTAAAAAAAAACGTTTTTCAAACTTAGCAAGTTATTGCTATCAAATCTAAGTAATATTAACTAAAACCTGTAAAAACAGCCGTTTTTAAGCTTTGATCCATTTCTTAAAAAAGATTGAAAAACGGGAGTTTTTTGGATTATGCAAATATCTATCAACTTATCAAATTAAGGTCTCTGATTATAAGTAATATTAAGCAAAAACATGCAAAAACGGCCAGTTTAGAGATTCGATCGATTTCTTAAAAAAAGCATGAAAAACGTCAGTTTTGGGAAAATAAACCGTTTTTCAAACTTAGGAAAATAGTGGTCTCGAATCTAAGTAATATTAACCAAAACCTGGAAAAACGGCAGTTTTTAAGGTTTGATCCATTACCTAAAATAGATTAAAAACGGGAGTTTTTTAAATAATGCAAATATCTTCAACTTATCAAATTAAGGTCTCTGATTATAAGTAATATTAAGCAAAAACATGCAAAAACGGCCAGTTTTGAGATTCGATTGATTTCTTAAAAAAGCTTAAAAAACGTCAGTTTTGGGAAAATAAACCGTTTTTCAAACTTAGCAAGTTATTGCTTTAGAATCTAATTAATATTAACCAAAACCTAGAAAACGGCACGTTTTTAAGGTTTGATCTATTTCTTAAAAAAGATTGAAAAACGGGAGTTTTGGGGATAATGCAAATATCTTTAACTTATCAAATTAAGGTCTCTGATTATAAGTATGTAATATTAAGCAAAATCATGCAAAATCGCCGCGTTTAGAGATTTGATCGATTTCTCAAAAAAAGCTTGAAAAACGTCAGTTGAGGGAAAATAAACCGTTTTTCAAATTAGCAAAATAGTGGTCTCGAATCTAAGTAATATTAACCAAAACCTGGAAAAACGGCAGTTTTTAAGGTTTGATCCATTTCCTAAAAAAGATTGAAAAACGGGTTTATTTTGGATAATGCAAATATCTTCAAACTTATCCAAATAAGGTCTCCGATTATTAATAATATTAAGCAAAAACATGCAAAAACGGCCAGTTTTGAGATTCGATTGATTTCTTAAAAAAAACATGAAAAACGTCAGTTTTGGAAAAAAAAAACGTTTTTCAAACTTAGCAAGTTATTGCTATCAAATCTAAGTAATATTAACCAAAACCTAGAAAAACAACCGTTTTTAAGGTTTGATCCATTTCCTAAGAAAGATTTAAAAACGGGAGTTTTTTGAATAAGGCAAATATCTTCAACTTATCAAATTAAGGTCTCCAATTATGACTAATATTAGGCAAAAACATGCAAAAACGGCGCGTTTAGAGATTCGATCGATTTCTCAAAAAAAACTTGAAAAACGTCAGTTTTGGGAAAATAAACCGTTTTTCAAACTTAGCAAAATAGTGGTCTCGAATCTAAGTAATATTAACCAAAACCTGGAAAATCGGCAGTTTTTAAGGTTTGATCCATTTCCTAAAAAAGATTGAAAAACGGGAGTATTTTGGATAATGCAAATATCTTCAAACTTATCCAATTAAGGTCTCCGATTATAAGTAATATTAAGCAAAAACAGCCAGTTTAGAGATTCGATCGATTTCTTAAAAAATGCATGAAAAAGGTCAGTTTTCGAAAAATAAACCGTTTTTCAAACTTAGCAAGTTATTGCTCTCGAATCTAAGTAATATTAACAAAATCCTGGAAAAACAGCCGTTTTTAAGGTTTGATCCATTTCCTAAGAAAGATTTAAAAACGGGAGTTTTTTGAATAAGGCAAATATCTTCAACTTATCAAATTAAGGTCTCCGATTATAAGTAATATTAGGCTAAAACATGCAAAAACAGCGCGTTTAGAGATTTGATCGATTTTTCAAAAAAACCCTAAAAAACGTCAGTTTTGGGAAAATAAACCGTTTTTCAAACTTAGGAAAATAGTGGTCTCGAATCTAAGTAATATTAACCAAAACCTGGAAAAACGGCAGTTTTTAGGGTTTGATCCATTTCCTAAAAAAGATTTAAAAACGGGAGTATTTTGGATAATGCAAATATCTTCAAACTTATCCAATTAAGGTCTCCGATTATTAGTAATATTAAGCAAAAACATGCAAAAACGGCCAGTTTTGAGATTCGATTGATTTCTTAAAAAAAGCATGAAAAACGTCAGTTTTTGTAAAAAAAACCGTTTTTCAAACTTAGCAAGTTATTGCTATCAAATCTAAGTAATATTAACTAAAACCTGTAAAAACAGCCGTTTTTAAGCTTTGATCCATTTCTTAAAAAAGATTGAAAAACGGGAGTTTTTTGGATTATGCAAATATCTATCAACTTATCAAATTAAGGTCTCTGATTATAAGTAATATTAAGCAAAAACATGCAAAAACGGCCAGTTTAGAGATTCGATCGATTTCTTAAAAAATGCATGAAAAAGGTCAGTTTTCGAAAAATAAACCGTTTTTCAAACTTAGCAAGTTATTGCTCTCGAATCTAAGTAATATTAACAAAAACCTGGAAAAACAGCCGTTTTTAAGGTTTGATCCATTTCCTAAGAAAGATTTAAAAACGGGAGTTTTTTGAATAAGGCAAATATCTTCAACTTATCAAATTAAGGTCTCCGATTATAAGTAATATTAGGCTAAAACATGCAAAAACAGCGCGTTTAGAGATTTGATCGATTTTTCAAAAAAACCCTAAAAAACGTCAGTTGAGGGAAAATAAACCGTTTTTCAAACTTAGGAAAATAGTGGTCTCGAATCTACGTAATATTAACCAAAACCTGGAAAAACGGCAGTTTTTAGGGTTTGATCCATTTCCTAAAAAAGATTTAAAAACGGGAGTATTTTGGATAATGCAAATATCTTCAAACTTATCCAATTAAGGTCTCCGATTATTAGTAATATTAAGCAAAAACATGCAAAAACGGCCAGTTTTGAGATTCGATTGATTTCTTAAAAAAAGCATGAAAAACGTCAGTTTTTGTAAAAAAAAACGTTTTTCAAACTTAGCAAGTTATTGCTATCAAATCTAAGTAATATTAACTAAAACCTGTAAAAACAGCCGTTTTTAAGCTTTGATCCATTTCTTAAAAAAGATTGAAAAACGGGAGTTTTTTGGATTATGCAAATATCTATCAACTTATCAAATTAAGGTCTCTGATTATAAGTAATATTAAGCAAAAACATGCAAAAACGGCCAGTTTAGAGATTCGATCGATTTTTTAAAAAAAGCATGAAAAACGTCAGTTTTGGGAAAATAAACCGTTTTTCAAACTTAGGAAAATAGTGGTCTCGAATCTAAGTAATATTAACCAAAACCTGGAAAAACGGCAGTTTTTAAGGTTTGATCCATTACCTAAAATAGATTAAAAACGGGAGTTTTTTAAATAATGCAAATATCTTCAACTTATCAAATTAAGGTCTCTGATTATAAGTAATATTAAGCAAAAACATGCAAAAACGGCCAGTTTTGAGATTCGATTGATTTCTTAAAAAAGCTTAAAAAACGTCAGTTTTGGGAAAATAAACCGTTTTTCAAACTTAGCAAGTTATTGCTTTAGAATCTAATTAATATTAACCAAAACCTAGAAAACGGCACGTTTTTAAGGTTTGATCTATTTCTTAAAAAAGATTGAAAAACGGGAGTTTTGGGGATAATGCAAATATCTTTAACTTATCAAATTAAGGTCTCTGATTATAAGTATGTAATATTAAGCAAAATCATGCAAAATCGCCGCGTTTAGAGATTTGATCGATTTCTCAAAAAAAGCTTGAAAAACGTCAGTTGAGGGAAAATAAACCGTTTTTCAAATTAGCAAAATAGTGGTCTCGAATCTAAGTAATATTAACCAAAACCTGGAAAAACGGCAGTTTTTAAGGTTTGATCCATTTCCTAAAAAAGATTGAAAAACGGGTTTATTTTGGATAATGCAAATATCTTCAAACTTATCCAAATAAGGTCTCCGATTATTAATAATATTAAGCAAAAACATGCAAAAACGGCCAGTTTTGAGATTCGATTGATTTCTTAAAAAAAACATGAAAAACGTCAGTTTTGGAAAAAAAAAACGTTTTTCAAACTTAGCAAGTTATTGCTATCAAATCTAAGTAATATTAACCAAAACCTAGAAAAACAACCGTTTTTAAGGTTTGATCCATTTCCTAAGAAAGATTTAAAAACGGGAGTTTTTTGAATAAGGCAAATATCTTCAACTTATCAAATTAAGGTCTCCAATTATGACTAATATTAGGCAAAAACATGCAAAAACGGCGCGTTTAGAGATTCGATCGATTTCTCAAAAAAAACTTGAAAAACGTCAGTTTTGGGAAAATAAACCGTTTTTCAAACTTAGCAAAATAGTGGTCTCGAATCTAAGTAATATTAACCAAAACCTGGAAAATCGGCAGTTTTTAAGGTTTGATCCATTTCCTAAAAAAGATTGAAAAACGGGAGTATTTTGGATAATGCAAATATCTTCAAACTTATCCAATTAAGGTCTCCGATTATAAGTAATATTAAGCAAAAACAGCCAGTTTAGAGATTCGATCGATTTCTTAAAAAATGCATGAAAAAGGTCAGTTTTCGAAAAATAAACCGTTTTTCAAACTTAGCAAGTTATTGCTCTCGAATCTAAGTAATATTAACAAAATCCTGGAAAAACAGCCGTTTTTAAGGTTTGATCCATTTCCTAAGAAAGATTTAAAAACGGGAGTTTTTTGAATAAGGCAAATATCTTCAACTTATCAAATTAAGGTCTCCGATTATAAGTAATATTAGGCTAAAACATGCAAAAACAGCGCGTTTAGAGATTTGATCGATTTTTCAAAAAAACCCTAAAAAACGTCAGTTTTGGGAAAATAAACCGTTTTTCAAACTTAGGAAAATAGTGGTCTCGAATCTAAGTAATATTAACCAAAACCTGGAAAAACGGCAGTTTTTAGGGTTTGATCCATTTCCTAAAAAAGATTTAAAAACGGGAGTATTTTGGATAATGCAAATATCTTCAAACTTATCCAATTAAGGTCTCCGATTATTAGTAATATTAAGCAAAAACATGCAAAAACGGCCAGTTTTGAGATTCGATTGATTTCTTAAAAAAAGCATGAAAAACGTCAGTTTTTGTAAAAAAAACCGTTTTTCAAACTTAGCAAGTTATTGCTATCAAATCTAAGTAATATTAACTAAAACCTGTAAAAACAGCCGTTTTTAAGCTTTGATCCATTTCTTAAAAAAGATTGAAAAACGGGAGTTTTTTGGATTATGCAAATATCTATCAACTTATCAAATTAAGGTCTCTGATTATAAGTAATATTAAGCAAAAACATGCAAAAACGGCCAGTTTAGAGATTCGATCGATTTCTTAAAAAATGCATGAAAAAGGTCAGTTTTCGAAAAATAAACCGTTTTTCAAACTTAGCAAGTTATTGCTCTCGAATCTAAGTAATATTAACAAAAACCTGGAAAAACAGCCGTTTTTAAGGTTTGATCCATTTCCTAAGAAAGATTTAAAAACGGGAGTTTTTTGAATAAGGCAAATATCTTCAACTTATCAAATTAAGGTCTCCGATTATAAGTAATATTAGGCTAAAACATGCAAAAACAGCGCGTTTAGAGATTTGATCGATTTTTCAAAAAAACCCTAAAAAACGTCAGTTGAGGGAAAATAAACCGTTTTTCAAACTTAGGAAAATAGTGGTCTAGAATCTAAGTAATATTAACCAAAACCTGGAAAAACGGCAGTTTTTAAGGTTTGATCCATTTCCTAAAAAAGATTTAAAAACGGGAGTATTTTGGATAATGCAAATATCTTCAAACTTATCCAATTAAGGTCTCCGATTATTAGTAATATTAAGCAAAAACATGCAAAAACGGCCAGTTTTGAGATTCGATTGATTTCTTAAAAAAAGCATGAAAAACGTCAGTTTTTGTAAAAAAAACCGTTTTTCAAACTTAGCAAGTTATTGCTATCAAATCTAAGTAATATTAACTAAAACCTGTAAAAACAGCCGTTTTTAAGCTTTGATCCATTTCTTAAAAAAGATTGAAAAACGGGAGTTTTTTGGATTATGCAAATATCTATCAACTTATCAAATTAAGGTCTCTGATTATAAGTAATATTAAGCAAAAACATGCAAAAACGGCCAGTTTAGAGATTCGATCGATTTCTTAAAAAAAGCATGAAAAACGTCAGTTTTGGGAAAATAAACCGTTTTTCAAACTTAGCAAAATAGTGCTCTCGATTCTAAGTAATATTAACCAAAACCGGGGAAAACGGCAGTTTTTAAGGTTTGATCCATTACCTAAAATAGATTAAAAAAGGGAGTTTTTTAAATAATGCAAATATCTTCAACTTATCAAATTAAGGTCTCTGATTATAAGTAATATTAAGCAAAAACATGCAAAAACGGCCAGTTTTGAGATACGATTGATTTCTTAAAAAAGCTTAAAAAAACGTCAGTTTTGGGAAAATAAACCGTTTTTCAAAATTAGCAAGTTATTGCTTTAGAATCTAATTAATATTAACCAAAACCTAGAAAACGGCACGTTTTTAAGGTTTGATCTATTTCCTAAGAAAGATTTAAAAACGGGAGTTTTTTGAATAAGGCAAATATCTTCAACTTATCAAATTAAGGTCTCCGATTATAAGTAATATTAGGCTAAAACATGCAAAAACAGCGCGTTTAGAGATTAGATCGATTTTTCAAAAAAAGCTTAAAAAACGTCAGTTTTGGGAAAATAAACAGTTTTTCAAACTTAGCAAGTTATTGCTTTAGAATCTAATTAATATTAACCAAAACCTAGAAAACGGCACGTTTTTAAGGTTTGATCTATTTCTTAAAAAAGATTGAAAAACGGGAGTTTTGGGGATAATGCAAATATCTTTAACTTATCAAATTAAGGTCTCTGATTATAAGTAATATTAAGCAAAAACATGCAAAATCGCTACGTTTAGAGATTTGATCGATTTCTCAAAAAAAAGCTTGAAAAACGTCAGTTTTGGGAAAATAAACCGTTTTTCAAATTAGCAAAATAGTGCTCTCGAATCTAAGTAATATTAACCAAAACCTGGAAAATCGGCAGTTTTTAAGGTTTGATCCATTTCCTAAAAAAGATTGAAAAATGGGAGTATTTTGGATAATGCAAATATCTTCAAACCTATCCAATTAAGGTCTCCGATTATAAGTAATATTAAGCAAAAACATGCATTAACAGCCAGTTTAGAGATTCGATCGATTTCTTAAAAAATGCATGAAAAACTTCAGTTTCCGAAAAATAAACCGTTTTTAAAACTTAGCAAGTTATTGCTCTCGAATCTAAGTAATATTAACAAAAACCTGGAAAAACAGCCGTTTTTAAGGTTTGATCCATTTCCTAAGAAAGATTTAAAAACGGGAGTTTTTTGAATAAGGCAAATATCTTCAACTTCTTAAATTAAGGTCTCCGATTATAAGTAATATTAGGCTAAAACATGCAAAAACAGCGCGTTTAGAGATTTGATCGATTTTTCAAAAAAACCCTAAAAAACGTCAGTTTTTGGAAAATAAACCGTTTTTCAAACTTAGGAAAATAGTGGTCTCGAATCTAAGCAATATTAACCAAAACCTGGAAAAACGGCAGTTTTTAAGGTTTGATCCATTTCCTAAAAAAGATTTAAAAACGGAAGTATTTTGGATAATGCAAATATCTTCAAACTTATCCAATTAAGGTCTCCGATTATTAGTAATATTAAGCAAAAACATGCAAAAACACCAGTTTTGAGATTCGATTGATTTCTTAAAAAAAGCATGAAAAACGTCAGTTTTTGTAAAAAAAACCGTTTTTCAAACTTAGCAAGTTATTACTATCAAATCTAAGTAATATTAACTAAAACCTGGAAAAACAGCCGTTTTTAAGCTTTGATCCATTTCTTAAAAAAGATTGAAAAACGGGAGTTTTTTGGATTATGCAAATATCTATCAACTAATCAAATTAAGGTCTCTGATTATAAGTAATATTAAGCAAAAACATGCAAAAACGGCCAGTTTAGAGATTCGACCTATTTCTTAAAAAAAGCATGAAAAACGTCAGTTTTGGGAAAATAAACCGTTTTTCAAACTTAGCAAAATAGTGCTCTCGAGTCTAAGTAATATTAACCAAAACCTGGAAAAACGGCAGTTTTTAAGGTTTGATCCATTACCTAAAATAGATTAAAAACGGGAGTTTTTTAAATAATGCAAATATCTTCAACTTATCAAATTAAGGTCTCTGATTATAAGTAATATTAAGCAAAAACATGCAAAAACGGCCAGTTTTGAGATTCGATTGATTTCTTAAAAAAAGCTTAAAAAACGTCAGTTTTGGGAAAATAAACCGTTTTTCAAACTTAGCAAGTTATTGCTTTAGAATCTAATTAATATTAACCAAAACCTAGAAAACGGCACGTTTTTAAGGTTTGATCTATTTCTTAAAAAAGATTGAAAAACGGGAGTTTTGGGGATAATGCAAATATCTTTAACTTATCAAATTAAGGTCTCTGATTATAAGTAATATTAAGCAAAAACATGCAAAATCGCCGCGTTTAGAGATTTGATCGATTTCTCAAAAAAAGCTTGAAAAACGTCAGTTGAGGGAAAATAAACCGTTTTTCAAATTAGCAAAATAGTGGTCTCGAATCTAAGTAATATTACCAAAACCTAGAAAAACAACCGTTTTTAAGGTTTGATCCATTTCCTAAAAAAGATTGAAAAACGGGAGTATTTTGGATAATGCAAATATCTTCAAACTTATCCAATTAAGGTCTCCGATTTTCAGTAATATTAAGCAAAAACATGCAAAAACAGCCAGTTTAGAGATTCGATCGATTTCTTAAAAAATGCATGAAAAAGGTCAGTTTTCGAAAAATAAACCGTTTTTCAAACTTAGCAAGTTATTGCTATCAAATCTAAGTAATATTACCTAAAACCTAGAAAAACAACCGTTTTTAAGGTTTGATCCATTACCTAAAATAGATTAAAAACCGGAGTTTTTTAAATAATGCAAATATCTTCAACTTATCAAATTAAGGTCTCTGATTATAATTAATATTAAGCAAAAACATGCAAAAACGGCTAGTTTTGAGATTCGATTGATTTCTTAAAAAAAGATTAAAAAAGTCAGTTTTGGGAAAATAAACCGTTTTTCAAACTTAGCAAGTTATTGCTTTAGAATCTAATTAATATTAACCAAAACCTAGAAAACGGCACGTTTTTAAGGTTTGATTTTTTTCTTAAAAAAGATTGAAAAACGGGAGTTTTGGGGATAATGCAAATATCTCTTACTTATCAAATTAAGGTCTCTCATTATAAGTAATATTAAGCAAAAACATGCAAAATCGGCGCGTTTAGAGATTTGATCGATTTCTCAAAAAAAGCTTGAAAAACCTCAGTTTTGGGAAAATAAACCGTTTTTCAAACTTAGCAAAATAGTGCTCTCGAATCTAAGTAATATTAACTAAAACGTGGAAAAACGGCAGTTTTTAAGGTTTGATCCTTTTCCTAAAAAAGATTGAAAAACGGGAGTATTTTGGATAATGCAAATATCTTCAAACTTATCCAATTAAGGTCTCCGATTATAAGTAATATTAATCAAAAACATGCCTAAACGGCCAGTTTTGAGATTCGATTGATTTCTTAAAAATCAGTCAGTTTTTGGAAAAAAAAACGTTTTTCAAACTTAGCAAGTTATTGCTATCAAATCTAAGTAATATTAACCAAAACCTAGAAAAACAACCGTTTTTAAGGTTTGATCCATTTCCTAAGAAAGATTTAAAAACGGGAGTTTTTTGAATAAGGCAAATATCTTCAACTTATCAAATTAAGGTCTCCGATTATAAGTAATATTAGGCTAAAACATGCAAAAACAGCGCGTTTAGAGATTAGATCGATTTTTCAAAAAAAGCTTAAAAAACGTCAGTTTTGGGAAAATAAACAGTTTTTCAAACTTAGCAAGTTATTGCTTTAGAATCTAATTAATATTAACCAAAACCTAGAAAACGGCACGTTTTTAAGGTTTGATCTATTTCTTAAAAAAGATTGAAAAACGGGAGTTTTGGGGATAATGCAAATATCTTTAACTTATCAAATTAAGGTCTCTGATTATAAGTAATATTAAGCAAAAACATGCAAAATCGCTACGTTTAGAGATTTGATCGATTTCTCAAAAAAAAGCTTGAAAAACGTCAGTTTTGGGAAAATAAACCGTTTTTCAAATTAGCAAAATAGTGCTCTCGAATCTAAGTAATATTAACCAAAACCTGGAAAATCGGCAGTTTTTAAGGTTTGATCCATTTCCTAAAAAAGATTGAAAAATGGGAGTATTTTGGATAATGCAAATATCTTCAAACTTATCCAATTAAGGTCTCCGTTTATAAGTAATATTAAGCAAAAACATGCATTAACAGCCAGTTTAGAGATTCGATCGATTTCTTAAAAAATGCATGAAAAACTTCAGTTTTCGAAAAATAAACCGTTTTTAAAACTTAGCAAGTTATTGCTCTCGAATCTAAGTAATATTAACAAAAACCTGGAAAAACAGCCGTTTTTAAGGTTTGATCCATTTCCTAAGAAAGATTTAAAAACGGGAGTTTTTTGAATAAGGCAAATATCTTCAACTTATCAAATTAAGGTCTCCGATTATAAGTAATATTAGGCTAAAACATGCAAAAACAGCGCGTTTAGAGATTTGATCGATTTTTCAAAAAAACCCTAAAAAACGTCAGTTTTTGAAAAATAAACCGTTTTTCAAACTTAGGAAAATAGTGGTCTCGAATCTAAGTAATATTAACCAAAACCTGGAAAAACGGCAGTTTTTAAGGTTTGATCCATTTCCTAAAAAAGATTTAAAAACGGAAGTATTTTGGATAATGCAAATATCTTCAAACTTATCCAATTAAGGTCTCCGATTATTAGTAATATTAAGCAAAAACATGCAAAAACGGCCAGTTTTGAGATTCGATTGATTTCTTAAAAAAAGCATGAAAAACGTCAGTTTTTGTAAAAAAAACCGTTTTTCAAACTTAGCAAGTTATTGCTATCAAATCTAAGTAATATTAACTAAAACCTGGAAAAACAGCCGTTTTTAAGCTTTGATCCATTTCTTAAAAAAGATTGAAAAACGGGAGTTTTTTGGATTATGCAAATATCTATCAACTAATCAAATTAAGGTCTCTGATTATAAGTAATATTAAGCAAAAACATGCAAAAACGGCCAGTTTAGAGATTCGACCTATTTCTTAAAAAAAGCATGAAAAACGTCAGTTTTGGGAAAATAAACCGTTTTTCAAACTTAGCAAAATAGTGCTCTCGAGTCTAAGTAATATTAACCAAAACCTGGAAAAACGGCAGTTTTTAAGGTTTGATCCATTACCTAAAATAGATTAAAAACGGGAGTTTTTTAAATAATGCAAATATCTTCAACTTATCAAATTAAGGTCTCTGATTATAAGTAATATTAAGCAAAAACATGCAAAAACGGCCAGTTTTGAGATTCGATTGATTTCTTAAAAAAAGCTTAAAAAACGTCAGTTTTGGGAAAATAAACCGTTTTTCAAACTTAGCAAGTTATTGCTTTAGAATCTAATTAATATTTACCAAAACCTAGAAAACGGCACGTTTTTAAGGTTTGATCTATTTCTTAAAAAAGATTGAAAAACGGGAGTTTTGGGGATAATGCAAATATCTTTAACTTATCAAATTAAGGTCTCTGATTATAAGTAATATTAAGCAAAAACATGCAAAATCGCCGCGTTTAGAGATTTGATCGATTTCTCAAAAAAAGCTTGAAAAACGTCAGTTGAGGGAAAATAAACCGTTTTTCAAATTAGCAAAATAGTGGTCTCGAATCTAAGTAATATTACCAAAACCTGGAAAAACGGCAGTTTTTAAGGTTTGATCCATTTCCTAAAAAAGATTGAAAAACGGGTTTATTTTGGATAATGCAAATATCTTCAAACTTATCCAAATAAGGTCTCCGATTATTAATAATATTAAGCAAAAACATGCAAAAACGGCCAGTTTTGAGATTCGATTGATTTCTTAAAAAAAACATGAAAAACGTCAGTTTTGGAAAAAAAAACGTTTTTCAAACTTAGCAAGTTATTGCTATCAAATCTAAGTAATATTAACCAAAACCTAGAAAAACAACCGTTTTTAAGGTTTGATCCATTTCCTAAGAAAGATTTAAAAACGGGAGTTTTTTGAATAAGGCAAATATCTTCAACTTATCAAATTAAGGTCTCCAATTATGACTAATATTAGGCAAAAACATGCAAAAACGGCGCGTTTAGAGATTCGATCGATTTCTCAAAAAAAACTTGAAAAACGTCAGTTTTGGGAAAATAAACCGTTTTTCAAACTTAGCAAAATAGTGGTCTCGAATCTAAGTAATATTAACCAAAACCTAGAAAAACAACCGTTTTTAAGGTTTGATCCATTTCCTAAAAAAGATTGAAAAACGGGAGTATTTTGGATAATGCAAATATCTTCAAACTTATCCAATTAAGGTCTCCGATTATAAGTAATATTAAGCAAAAACATGCAAAAACAGCCAGTTTAGAGATTCGATCGATTTCTTAAAAAATGCATGAAAAAGGTCAGTTTTCGAAAAATAAACCGTTTTTCAAACTTAGCAAGTTATTGCTATCAAATCTAAGTAATATTACCTAAAACCTAGAAAAACAACCGTTTTTAAGGTTTGATCCATTACCTAAAATAGATTAAAAACCGGAGTTTTTTAAATAATGCAAATATCTTCAACTTATCAAATTAAGGTCTCTGATTATAAGTAATATTAAGCAAAAACATGCAAAAACGGCTAGTTTTGAGATTCGATTGATTTCTTAAAAAAAGATTAAAAATGTCAGTTTTGGGAAAATAAACCGTTTTTCAAACTTAGCAAGTTATTGCTTTAGAATCTAATTAATATTAACCAAAACCTAGAAAACGGCACGTTTTTAAGGTTTGATTTTTTTCTTAAAAAAGATTGAAAAACGGGAGTTTTGGGGATAATGCAAATATCTCTTACTTATCAAATTAAGGTCTCTCATTATAAGTAATATTAAGCAAAAACATGCAAAATCGGCGCGTGTAGAGATTTGATCGATTTCTCAAAAAAAGCTTGAAAAACCTCAGTTTTGGGAAAATAAACCGTTTTTCAAACTTAGCAAAATAGTGCTCTCGAATCTAAGTAATATTAACCAAAACGTGGAAAAACGGCAGTTTTTAAGGTTTGATCCTTTTCCTAAAAAAGATTGAAAAACGGGAGTATTTTGGATAATGCAAATATCTTCAAACTTATCCAATTAAGGTCTCCGATTATAAGTAATATTAAGCAAAAACATGCAAAAACGGCCAGTTTTGAGATTCGATTGATTTCTTAAAAATCAGTCAGTTTTTGGAAAAAAAAACGTTTTTCAAACTTAGCAAGTTATTGCTATCAAATCTAAGTAATATTAACCAAAACCTAGAAAAACAACCGTTTTTAAGGTTTGATCCATTTCCTAAGAAAGATTTAAAAACGGGAGTTTTTTGAATAAGGCAAATATCTTCAACTTATCAAATTAAGGTCTCCGATTATAAGTAATATTAGGCTAAAACATGCAAAAACAGCGCGTTTAGAGATTAGATCGATTTTTCAAAAAAAGCTTAAAAAACGTCAGTTTTGGGAAAATAAACAGTTTTTCAAACTTAGCAAGTTATTGCTTTAGAATCTAATTAATATTAACCAAAACCTAGAAAACGGCACGTTTTTAAGGTTTGATCTATTTCTTAAAAAAGATTGAAAAACGGGAGTTTTGGGGATAATGCAAATATCTTTAACTTATCAAATTAAGGTCTCTGATTATAAGTAATATTAAGCAAAAACATGCAAAATCGCTACGTTTAGAGATTTGATCGATTTCTCAAAAAAAAGCTTGAAAAACGTCAGTTTTGGGAAAATAAACCGTTTTTCAAATTAGCAAAATAGTGCTCTCGAATCTAAGTAATATTAACCAAAACCTGGAAAATCGGCAGTTTTTAAGGTTTGATCCATTTCCTAAAAAAGATTGAAAAATGGGAGTATTTTGGATAATGCAAATATCTTCAAACTTATCCAATTAAGGTCTCCGATTATAAGTAATATTAAGCAAAAACATGCATTAACAGCCAGTTTAGAGATTCGATCGATTTCTTAAAAAATGCATGAAAAACTTCAGTTTTCGAAAAATAAACCGTTTTTAAAACTTAGCAAGTTATTGCTCTCGAATCTAAGTAATATTAACAAAAACCTGGAAAAACAGCCGTTTTTAAGGTTTGATCCATTTCCTAAGAAAGATTTAAAAACGGGAGTTTTTTGAATAAGGCAAATATCTTCAACTTATCAAATTAAGGTCTCCGATTATAAGTAATATTAGGCTAAAACATGCAAAAACAAGGCGTTTAGAGATTTGATCGATTTTTCAAAAAAACCCTAAAAAACGTCAGTTTTTGGAAAATAAACCGTTTTTCAAACTTAGGAAAATAGTGGTCTCGAATCTAAGTAATATTAACCAAAACCTGGAAAAACGGCAGTTTTTAAGGTTTGATCCATTTCCTAAAAAAGATTTAAAAACGGAAGTATTTTGGATAATGCAAATATCTTCAAACTTATCCAATTAAGGTCTCCGATTATTAGTAATATTAAGCAAAAACATGCAAAAACGGCCAGTTTTGAGATTCGATTGATTTCTTAAAAAAAGCATGAAAAACGTCAGTTTTTGTAAAAAAAACCGTTTTTCAAACTTAGCAAGTTATTGCTATCAAATCTAAGTAATATTAACTAAAACCTGGAAAAACAGCCGTTTTTAAGCTTTGATCCATTTCTTAAAAAAGATTGAAAAACGGGAGTTTTTTGGATTATGCAAATATCTATCAACTAATGAAATTAAGGTCTCTGATTATAAGTAATATTAAGCAAAAACATGCAAAAACGGCCAGTTTAGAGATTCGACCTATTTCTTAAAAAAAGCATGAAAAACGTCAGTTTTGGGAAAATAAACCGTTTTTCAAACTTAGCAAAATAGTGCTCTCGAGTCTAAGTAATATTAACCAAAACCTGGAAAAACGGCAGTTTTTAAGGTTTGATCCATTACCTAAAATAGATTAAAAACGGGAGTTTTTTAAATAATGCAAATATCTTCAACTTATCAAATTAAGGTCTCTGATTATAAGTAATATTAAGCAAAAACATGCAAAAACGGCCAGTTTTGAGATTCGATTGATTTCTTAAAAAAAGCTTAAAAAACGTCAGTTTTGGGAAAATAAACCGTTTTTCAAACTTAGCAAGTTATTGCTTTAGAATCTAATTAATATTAACCAAAACCTAGAAAACGGCACGTTTTTAAGGTTTGATCTATTTCTTAAAAAAGATTGAAAAACGGGAGTTTTGGGGATAATGCAAATATCTTTAACTTATCAAATTAAGGTCTCTGATTATAAGTAATATTAAGCAAAAACATGCAAAATCGCCGCGTTTAGAGATTTGATCGATTTCTCAAAAAAAGCTTGAAAAACGTCAGTTGAGGGAAAATAAACCGTTTTTCAAATTAGCAAAATAGTGGTCTCGAATCTAAGTAATATTACCAAAACCTGGAAAAACGGCAGTTTTTAAGGTTTGATCCATTTCCTAAAAAATATTGAAAAACGGGAGTATTTTGGATAATGCAAATATCTTCAAACTTATCCAATTAAGGTCTCCGATTATTAATAATATTAAGCAAAAACATGCAAAAACGGCCAGTTTTGAGATTCGATTGATTTCTTAAAAAAAACATGAAAAACGTCAGTTTGGGAAAAAAAACCGTTTTTCAAACTTAGCAAGTTATTGCTATCAAATCTAAGTAATATTAACCAAAACCTAGAAAAACAACCGTTTTTAAGGTTTGATCCCTTTCCTAAGAAAGATTTAAAAACGGGAGTTTTTTGAATAAGGCAAATATCTTCAACTTATCAAATTAAGGTCTCCAATTATAACTAATATTAGGCAAAAACATGCAAAAACGGCGCGTTTAGAGATTCGATCGATTTCTCAAAAAAAACTTGAAAAACGTCAGTTTTGGGAAAATAAACCGTTTTTCAAACTTTGCAAAATAGTGGTCTCGAATCTAAGTAATATTAACCAAAACCTGGAAAATCGGCAGTTTTTAAGGTTTGATCCATTTCCTAAAAAAGATTGAAAAACGGGAGTATTTTGGATAATGCAAATATCTTCAAACTTATCCAATTAAGGTCTCCGATTATAAGTAATATTAAGCAAAAACATGCAAAAACAGCCAGTTTAGAGATTCGATCGATTTCTTAAAAAATGCATGAAAAAGGTCAGTTTTCGAAAAATAAACCGTTTTTCAAACTTAGCAAGTTATTGCTCTCGAATCTAAGTAATATTAACAAAAACCTGGAAAAACAGCCGTTTTTAAGGTTTGATCCATTTCCTAAGAAAGATTTAAAAACGGGAGTTTTTTGAATAAGGCAAATATCTTCAACTTATCAAATTAAGGTCTCCGATTATAAGTAATATTAGGCTAAAACATGCAAAAACAGCGCGTTTAGAGATTTGATCGATTTTTCAAAAAAAGCTTAAAAAACGTCAGTTTTGGGAAAATAAACCGTTTTTTAAACTTAGGAAAATAGTGGTCTCGAATCTAAGTAATATTAACCAAAACCTGGAAAAACGGCAGTTTTTAAGGTTTGATCCATTTCCTAAAAAAAATTGAAAAACGGGAGTATTTTGGATAACGCAAATATCTTCAAACTTATCCAATTAAGGTCTCCGATTATAAGTAATATTAAGCAAAAACATGCAAAAACGGCCACTTTTGAGATTCGATTGATTTCTTAAAAAAAGCATGAAAAACGTCAGTTTTTGGAAAAAAAACCGTTTTTCAAACTTAGCAAGTTATTGCTTTAGAATCTAATTAATATTAACCAAAACCTAGAAAACGGCACGTTTTTAAGGTTTGATCTATTTCTTAAAAAAGATTGAAAAACGGGAGTTTTGGGGATAATGCAAATATCTTTAACTTATCAAATTAAGGTCTCTGATTATAAGTAATATTAAGCAAAAACATGCAAAATCGCCGCGTTTAGAGATTTGATCGATTTCTCAAAAAAAAGCTTGAAAAATGTCAGTTGAGGGAAAATAAACCGTTTTTCAAATTAGCAAAATAGTGGTCTCGAATCTAAGTAATATTGACCAAAACCTGGAAAAACGGCAGTTTTTAAGGTTTGATCCATTTCCTAAAAAAGATTGAAAAACGGGTTTATTTTGGATAATGCAAATATCTTCAAACTTATCCAATTAAGGTCTCCGATTATTAATAATATTAAGCAAAAACATGCAAAAACGGCCAGTTTTGAGATTCGATTGATTTCTTAAAAAAAAACATGAAAAACGTCAGTTTTGGAAAAAAAACCGTTTTTCAAACTTAGCAAGTTATTGCTATCAAATCTAAGTAATATTAACCAAAACCTTAGAAAAACAACCGTTTTTAAGGTTTGATCCATTTCCTAAGAAAGATTTAAAAACGGGAGTTTTTTAAATAAGGCAAATATCTTCAACTTATCAAATTAAGGTCTCCAATTATAACTAATATTAGGCAAAAACATGCAAAAACGGCGCGTTTAGAGATTCGATCGATTTCTCAAAAAAAACTTGAAAAACGTCAGTTTTGGGAAAATATACCGTTTTTCAAACTTAGCAAAATAGTGGTCTCGAATCTAAGTAATATTAACCAAAACCTGGAAAATCGGCAGTTTTTAAGGTTTGATCCATTTCCTAAAAAAGATTGAAAAACGGGAGTATTTTGGATAATGCAAATATCTTCAAACTTATCCAATTAAGGTCTCCGATTATAAGTAATATTAAGCAAAAACAGCCAGTTTAGAGATTCGATCGATTTCTTAAAAAATGCATGAAAAAGGTCAGTTTTCGAAAAATAAACCGTTTTTCAAACTTAGCAAGTTATTGCTCTCGAATCTAAGTAATATTAACAAAAACCTGGAAAAACAGCCGTTTTTAAGGTTTGATCCATTTCCTAAGAAAGATTTAAAAACGGGAGTTTTTTGAATAAGGCAAATATCTTCAACTTATCAAATTAAGGTCTCCGATTATAAGTAATATTAGGCTAAAACATGCAAAAACAGCGCGTTTAGAGATTTGATCGATTTTTCAAAATAAAGCTTAAAAAACGTCAGTTTTGGGAAAATAAACCGTTTTTTAAACTTAGGAAAATAGTGGTCTCGAATCTAAGTAATATTAACCAAAACCTGGAAAAACGGCAGTTTTTAAGGTTTGATCCATTTCCTAAAAAAAATTGAAAAACGGGAGTATTTTGGATAATGCAAATATCTTCAAACTTATCCAATTAAGGTCTCCGATTATAAGTAATATTAAGCAAAAACATGCAAAAACGGCCACTTTTGAGATTCGATTGATTTCTTAAAAAAAGCATGAAAAACGTCAGTTTTTGGAAAAAAAACCGTTTTTCAAACTTAGCAAGTTATTGCTATCAAATCTAAGTAATATTAACCAAAACCTAGAAAAACAACCGTTTTTAAGGTTTGATCCATTTCCTAAGAAAGATTTAAAAACGGGAGTTTTTTGAATAAGGCAAATATCTTCAACTTATCAAATTAAGGTCTCGAATTATAACTAATATTAGGCAAAAACATGCAAAAACGGCCAGTTTAGAGATTCGATCGATTTCTTAAAAAAAGCTTGAAAAAAGTCAGTTTTGGGAAAATAAACCGTTTTTTAAACTTAGCAATATAGTGGTCTCGAATC
Source organism: Ceratothoa steindachneri (assembly GCA_963969495.1). Lineage (NCBI taxonomy): Eukaryota > Metazoa > Arthropoda > Malacostraca > Isopoda > Cymothoidae > Ceratothoa > Ceratothoa steindachneri. The sequence goes on from OZ018328.1 coordinate 115,407,985, forward strand.
TAAGTAATATTAACCAAAACCTGGAAAAACAGCCGTTTTTAAGGTCTGATCCATTTCTTAAAAAAGATTGAAAAACGCGAGTTTTTTGGATTATGCAAATATCTATCAACTTATCAAATTAAGGTCTCTGATTATAAGTAATATTAAGCAAAAACATGCAAAAACGGCCAGTTTTGAGATTCGATTGATTTCTTAAAAAAGCTTAAAAAACGTCAGTTTTGGGAAAATAAACCGTTTTTCAAACTTAGCAAGTTATTGCTTTAGAATCTAATTAATATTAACCAAAACCTAGAAAACGGCACGTTTTTAAGGTTTGATCTATTTCTTAAAAAAGATTGAAAAACGGGAGTTTTGGGGATAATGCAAATATCTTTAACTTATCAAATTAAGGTCTCTGATTATAAGTAATATTAGGCAAAAACATGCAAAATCGCCGCGTTTAGAGATTTGATCGATTTCTCAAAAAAAAGCTTGAAAAATGTCAGTTGAGGGAAAATAAACCGTTTTTCAAATTAGCAAAATAGTGGTCTCGAATCTAAGTAATATTAACCAAAACCTGGAAAAACGGCAGTTTTTAAGGTTTGATCCATTTCCTAAAAAAGATTGAAAAACGGGTTTATTTTGGATAATGCAAATATCTTCAAACTTATCCAATTAAGGTCTCCGATTATTAATAATATTAAGCAAAAACATGCAAAAACGGCCAGTTTTGAGATTCGATTGATTTCTTAAAAAAAACATGAAAAACGTCAGTTTTGGAAAAAAAACCGTTTTTCAAACTTAGCAAGTTATTGCTATCAAATCTAAGTAATATTAACCAAAACCTAGAAAAACAACCGTTTTTAAAGTTTGATCCATTTCCTAAGAAAGATTTAAAAACGGGAGTTTTTTGAATAAGGCAAATATCTTCAACTTATCAAATTAAGGTCTCCAATTATAACTAATATTAGGCAAAAACATGCAAAAACGGCGCGTTTAGAGATTCGATCGATTTCTCAAAAAAAACTTGAAAAACGTCAGTTTTGGGAAAATAAACCGTTTTTCAAACTTAGCAAAATAGTGGTCTCGAATCTAAGTAATATTAACCAAAACCTGGAAAATCGGCAGTTTTTAAGGTTTGATCCATTTCCTAAAAAAGATTGAAAAACGGGAGTATTTTGGATAATGCAAATATCTTCAAACTTATCCAATTAAGGTCTCCGATTATAAGTAATATTAAGCCAAAACAGCCAGTTTAGAGATTCGATCGATTTCTTAAAAAATGCATGAAAAAGGTCAGTTTTCGAAAAATAAACCGTTTTTCAAACTGAGCAAGTTATTGCTCTCGAATCTAAGTAATATTAACAAAAACCTGGAAAACAGCCGTTTTTAAGGTTTGATCCATTTCCTAAGAAAGATTTAAAAACGTGAGTTTTTTGAATAAGGCAAATATCTTTAACTTATCAAATTAAGGTCTCCGATTATAAGTAATATTAGGCTAAAACATGCAGAAACAGCGCGTTTAGAGATTTGATCGATTTTTCAAAAAAAACCCTAAAAAACGTCAGTTTTGGGAAAATAAACCGTTTTTCAAACTTAGGAAAATAGTGGTCTCGAATCTAAGTAATATTAACCAAAACCTGGAAAAACGGCAGTTTTTAAGGTTTGATCCATTTCCTAAAAAAAATTGAAAAACGGGAGTATTTTGGATAATGCAAATATCTTCAAACTTATCCAATTAAGGTCTCCGATTATAAGTAATATTAAGCAAAAACATGCAAAAACGGCCAGTTTTGAGATTCGATTGATTTCTTAAAAAAAGCATGAAAAACGTCAGTTTTTGTAAAAAAAACCGTTTTTCAAACTTAGCAAGTTATTGCTATCAAATCTAAGTAATATTAACCAAAACCTAGAAAAACAACCGTTTTTAAGGTTTGATCCATTTCCTAAGAAAGATTTAAAAACGGGAGTTTTTTGAATAAGGCAAATATCTTCAACTTATCAAATTAGGGTCTCCAATTATAACTAATATTAGGCAAAAACATGCAAAAACGGACAGTTTAGAGATTCGATCGATTTCTTAAAAAAAGCTTGAAAAAAGTCAGTTTTGGGAAAATAAACCGTTTTTCAAACTTAGCAATATAGTGCTCTCGAATCTAAGTAATATTAACCAAAACCTAGAAAAACAGCCGTTTTTAAGGTTTGATCCATTTCTTAAAAAAGATTGAAAAACGCGAGTTTTTTGGATTATGCAAATATCTATCAACTTATCAAATTAAGGTCTCTGATTATTAGTAATATTAAGCAAAAACATGCAAAAACGGCCAGTTTTGAGATTCGATTGATTTCTTAAAAAAAGCATGAAAAACGTCAGTTTTTGTAAAAAAAACCGTTTTTCAAACTTAGCAAGTTATTGCTATCAAATCTAAGTAATATTAACTAAAACCTGGAAAAACAGCCGTTTTTAAGCTTTGATCCATTTCTTAAAAAAGATTGAAAAACGGGAGTTTTTTGGATTATGCAAATATCTATCAACTTATCAAATTAAGGTCTCTGATTATAAGTAATATTAAGCAAAAACATGCAAAAACGGCCAGTTTAGAGATTCGACCTATTTCTTAAAAACGTGAGTTTTGGGAAAATAAACCGTTTTTCAAACTTAGCAAAATAGTGCTCTCGAGTCTAAGTAATATTAACCAAAACCTGGAAAAACGGCAGTTTTTAAGGTTTGATCCATTACCTAAAATAGATTAAAAACGGGAGTTTTTTAAATAATGCAAATATCTTCAACTTATCAAATTAAGGTCTCTGATTATAAGTAATATTAAGCAAAAACATGCAAAAACGGCCAGTTTTGAGATTCGATTGATTTCTTAAAAAAAGCTTAAAAAACGTCAGTTTTGGGAAAATAAACCGCTTTTCAAACTTAGCAAGTTATTGCTTTAGAATCTAATTAATATTAACCAAAACCTAGAAAACGGCACGTTTTTAAGGTTTGATCTATTTCTTAAAAAAGATTGAAAAACGGGAGTTTTGGGGATAATGCAAATATCTTTAACTTATCAAATTAAGGTCTCTGATTATAAGTAATATTAAGCAAAAACATGCAAAATCGCCGCGTTTAGAGATTTGATCGATTTCTCAAAAAAAGCTTGAAAAACGTCAGTTGAGGGAAAATAAACCGTTTTTCAAATTAGCAAAATAGTGGTCTCGAATCTAAGTAATATTACCAAAACCTGGAAAAACGGCAGTTTTTAAGGTTTGATCCATTTCCTAAAAAATATTGAAAAACGGGAGTATTTTGGATAATGCAAATATCTTCAAACTTATCCAATTAAGGTCTCCGATTATTAATAATATTAAGCAAAAACATGCAAAAACGGCCAGTTTTGAGATTCGATTGATTTCTTAAAAAAAACATGAAAAACGTCAGTTTGGGAAAAAAAACCGTTTTTCAAACTTAGCAAGTTATTGCTATCAAATCTAAGTAATATTAACCAAAACCTAGAAAAACAACCGTTTTTAAGGTTTGATCCCTTTCCTAAGAAAGATTTAAAAACGGGAGTTTTTTGAATAAGGCAAATATCTTCAACTTATCAAATTAAGGTCTCCAATTATAACTAATATTAGGCAAAAACATGCAAAAACGGCGCGTTTAGAGATTCGATCGATTTCTCAAAAAAAACTTGAAAAACGTCAGTTTTGGGAAAATAAACCGTTTTTCAAACTTTGCAAAATAGTGGTCTCGAATCTAAGTAATATTAACCAAAACCTGGAAAATCGGCAGTTTTTAAGGTTTGATCCATTTCCTAAAAAAAATTGAAAAACGGGAGTATTTTGGATAATGCAAATATGTTCAAACTTATCCAATTAAGGTCTCCGATTATAAGTAATATTAAGCAAAAACATGCAAAAACGGCCACTTTTGAGATTCGATTGATTTCTTAAAAAAAGCATGAAAAACGTCAGTTTTTGGAAAAAAAACCGTTTTTCAAACTTAGCAAGTTATTGCTATCAAATCTAAGTAATATTAACCAAAACCTAGAAAAACAACCGTTTTTAAGGTTTGATCCATTTCCTAAGAAAGATTTAAAAACGGGAGTTTTTTGAATAAGGCAAATATCTTCAACTTATCAAATTAAGGTCTCGAATTATAACTAATATTAGGCAAAAACATGCAAAAACGGCCAGTTTAGAGATTCGATCGATTTCTTAAAAAAAGCTTGAAAAAAGTCAGTTTTGGGAAAATAAACCGTTTTTTAAACTTAGCAATATAGTGGTCTCGAATCTAAGTAATATTAACCAAAACCTGGAAAAACAGCCGTTTTTAAGGTTTGATCCATTTCTTAAAAAAGATTGAAAAACGCGAGTTTTTTGGATTATGCAAATATCTATCAACTTATCAAATTAAGGTCTCTGATTATAAGTAATATTAAGCAAAAACATGCAAAAACGGCCAGTTTTGAGATTCGATTGATTTCTTAAAAAAGCTTAAAAAACGTCAGTTTTGGGAAAATAAACCGTTTTTCAAACTTAGCAAGTTATTGCTTTAGAATCTAATTAATATTAACCAAAACCTAGAAAACGGCACGTTTTTAAGGTTTGATCTATTTCTTAAAAAAGATTGAAAAACGGGAGTTTTGGGGATAATGCAAATATCTTTAACTTATCAAATTAAGGTCTCTGATTATAAGTAATATTAGGCAAAAACATGCAAAATCGCCGCGTTTAGAGATTTGATCGATTTCTCAAAAAAAAGCTTGAAAAATGTCAGTTGAGGGAAAATAAACCGTTTTTCAAATTAGCAAAATAGTGGTCTCGAATCTAAGTAATATTAACCAAAACCTGGAAAAACGGCAGTTTTTAAGGTTTGATCCATTTCCTAAAAAAGATTGAAAAACGGGTTTATTTTGGATAATGCAAATATCTTCAAACTTATCCAATTAAGGTCTCCGATTATTAATAATATTAAGCAAAAACATGCAAAAACGGCCAGTTTTGAGATTCGATTGATTTCTTAAAAAAAACATGAAAAACGTCAGTTTTGGAAAAAAAACCGTTTTTCAAACTTAGCAAGTTATTGCTATCAAATCTAAGTAATATTAACCAAAACCTAGAAAAACAACCGTTTTTAAAGTTTGATCCATTTCCTAAGAAAGATTTAAAAACGGGAGTTTTTTGAATAAGGCAAATATCTTCAACTTATCAAATTAAGGTCTCCAATTATAACTAATATTAGGCAAAAACATGCAAAAACGGCGCGTTTAGAGATTCGATCGATTTCTCAAAAAAAACTTGAAAAACGTCAGTTTTGGGAAAATAAACCGTTTTTCAAACTTAGCAAAATAGTGGTCTCGAATCTAAGTAATATTAACCAAAACCTGGAAAATCGGCAGTTTTTAAGGTTTGATCCATTTCCTAAAAAAGATTGAAAAACGGGAGTATTTTGGATAATGCAAATATCTTCAAACTTATCCAATTAAGGTCTCCGATTATAAGTAATATTAAGCCAAAACAGCCAGTTTAGAGATTCGATCGATTTCTTAAAAAATGCATGAAAAAGGTCAGTTTTCGAAAAATAAACCGTTTTTCAAACTGAGCAAGTTATTGCTCTCGAATCTAAGTAATATTAACAAAAACCTGGAAAACAGCCGTTTTTAAGGTTTGATCCATTTCCTAAGAAAGATTTAAAAACGTGAGTTTTTTGAATAAGGCAAATATCTTTAACTTATCAAATTAAGGTCTCCGATTATAAGTAATATTAGGCTAAAACATGCAGAAACAGCGCGTTTAGAGATTTGATCGATTTTTCAAAAAAAACCCTAAAAAACGTCAGTTTTGGGAAAATAAACCGTTTTTCAAACTTAGGAAAATAGTGGTCTCGAATCTAAGTAATATTAACCAAAACCTGGAAAATCGGCAGTTTTTAAGGTTTGATCCATTTCCTAAAAAAGATTGAAAAACGGGAGTATTTTGGATAATGCAAATATCTTCAAACTTATCCAATTAAGGTCTCCGATTATAAGTAATATTAAGCCAAAACAGCCAGTTTAGAGATTCGATCGATTTCTTAAAAAATGCATGAAAAAGGTCAGTTTTCGAAAAATAAACCGTTTTTCAAACTTAGCAAGTTATTGCTCTCGAATCTAAGTAATATTAACAAAAACCTGGAAAACAGCCGTTTTTAAGGTTTGATCCATTTCCTAAGAAAGATTTAAAAACGGGAGTTTTTTGAATAAGGCAAATATCTTTAACTTATCAAATTAAGGTCTCCGATTATAAGTAATATTAGGCTAAAACATGCAGAAACAGCGCGTTTAGAGATTTGATCGATTTTTCAAAAAAACCCTAAAAAACGTCAGTTTTGGGAAAATAAACCGTTTTTCAAACTTAGGAAAATAGTGGTCTCGAATCTAAGTAATATTAACCAAAACCTGGAAAAACGGCAGTTTTTAAGGTTTGATCCATTTCCTAAAAAAAATTGAAAAACGGGAGTATTTTGGATAATGCAAATATCTTCAAACTTATCCAATTAAGGTCTCCGATTATTAGTAATATTAAGCAAAAACATGCAAAAACGGCCAGTTTTGAGATTCGATTGATTTCTTAAAAAAAGCATGAAAAACGTCAGTTTTTGTAAAAAAAACCGTTTTTCAAACTTAGCAAGTTATTGCTATCAAATCTAAGTAATATTAACTAAAACCTGTAAAAACAGCCCTTTTTAAGCTTTGATCCATTTCTTAAAAAAGATTGAAAAACGGGAGTTTTTTGGATTATGCAAATATCTATCAACTTATCAAATTAAGGTCTCTGATTATAAGTAATATTAAGCAAAAACATGCAAAAACGGCCAGTTTAGAGATTCGATCGATTTCTTAAAAAAAGCAAGAAAAACGTCAGTTTTTGGAAAATAAACCGTTTTTCAAACATAGCAAAATAGTGCTCTCGATTCTAAGTAATATTAACCAAAACCTGGAAAAACGGCAGTTTTTAAGGTTTGATCCATTACCTAAAATAGATTAAAAACGGGAGTTTTTTAAATAATGCAAATATCTTCAACTTATCAAATTAAGGTCTCTGATTATAAGTAATATTAAGCAAAAACATGCAAAAACGGCCAGTTTTGAGATTCGATTGATTTCTTAAAAAACCCTAAAAAACGTCAGTTTTGGGAAAATAAACCGTTTTTCAAACTTAGGAAAATAGTGGTCTCGAATCTAAGTAATATTAACCAAAACCTGGAAAAACGGCAGTTTTTAAGGTTTGATCCATTTCCTAAAAAAAATTGAAAAACGGGAGTATTTTGGATAATGCAAATATCTTCAAACTTATCCAATTAAGGTCTCCGATTATAAGTAATATTAAGCAAAAACATGCAAAAACGGCCAGTTTTGAGATTCGATTGATTTCTTAAAAAAAGCATGAAAAACGTCAGTTTTTGTAAAAAAAACCGTTTTTCAAACTTAGCAAGTTATTGCTATCAAATCTAAGTAATATTAACCAAAACCTAGAAAAACAACCGTTTTTAAGGTTTGATCCATTTCCTAAGAAAGATTTAAAAACGGGAGTTTTTTGAATAAGGCAAATATCTTCAACTTATAAAATTAAGGTCTCCAATTATAACTAATATTAGGCAAAAACATGCAAAAACTGCGCGTTTAGAGATTCGATCGATTTCTCAAAAAAAACTTGAAAAACGTCAGTTTTGGGAAAATAAACCGTTTATCAAACTTAGCAAAATAGTGGTCTCGAATCTAAGTAATATTAACCAAAACCTGGAAAATCGGCAGTTTTTAAGGTTTGATCCATTTCCTAAAAAAGATTGAAAAACGGGAGTATTTTGGATAATGCAAATATCTTCAAACTTATCCAATTAAGGTCTCCGATTATAAGTAATATTAAGCAAAAACAGCCAGTTTAGAGATTCAATCGATTTCTTAAAAAATGCATGAAAAAGGTCAGTTTTCGAAAAATAAACCGTTTTTCAAACTTAGCAAGTTATTGCTCTCGAATCTAAGTAATATTAACAAAAACCTAGAAAAACAACCGTTTTTAAGGTTTGATCCATTTCCTAAGAAAGATTTAAAAACGGGAGTTTTTTGAATAAGGCAAATATCTTCAACTTATCAAATTAAGGTCTCCATTTATAACTAATATTAGGCAAAAACATGCAAAAACGGCGTGTTTAGAGATTCGATCGATTTCTCAAAAAAAACTTGAAAAACGTCAGTTTTGGGAAAATAAACCGTTTTTCAAACTTAGCAAAATAGTGGTCTCGAATCTAAGTAATATTAACCAAAACCTGGAAAATCGGCAGTTTTTAAGGTTTGATCCATTTCCTAAAAAAGATTGAAAAACGGGAGTATTTTGGATAATGCTAATATCTTCAAACTTATCCAATTAAGGTCTCCGATTATAAGTAATATTAAGCAAAAACATGCAAAAACAGCCAGTTTAGAGATTCGATCGATTTCTTAAAAAATGCATGAAAAAGGTCAGTTTTCGAAAAATAAACCGTTTTTCAAACTTAGCAAGTTATTGCTATCAAATCTAAGTAATATTACCTAAAACCTAGAAAAACAACCGTTTTTAAGGTTTGATCCATTACCTAAAATAGATTAAAAACCGGAGTTTTTTAAATAATGCAAATATCTTCAACTTATCAAATTAAGGTCTCTGATTATAAGTAATATTAAGCAAAAACATGCAAAAACGGCTAGTTTTGAGATTCGATTGATTTCTTAAAAAAAGATTAAAAATGTCAGTTTTGGGAAAATAAACCGTTTTTCAAACTTAGCAAGTTATTGCTTTAGAATCTAATTAATATTAACCAAAACCTAGAAAACGGCACGTTTTTAAGGTTTGATCCATTACCTAAAATAGTTATTGCTAGCAAATCTAAGTAATATTAACCAAAACCTAGAAAAACAACCGTTTTTAAGGTTTGATCCATTTCCTAAGAAAGATTTAAAAACGGGAGTTTTTTGAATAAGGCAAATATCTTCAACTTATCAAATTAAGGTCTCCAATTATAACTAATATTAGGCAAAAACATGCAAAAACGGCGCGTTTAGAGATTCGATCGATTTCTCAAAAAAAACTTGAAGAACGTCAGTTTTGGGAAAATAAACCGTTTTTCAAACTTAGCAAAATAGTGGTCTCGAATCTAAGTAATATTAACCAAAACCTGGAAAATCGGCAGTTTTTAAGGTTTGATCCATTTCCTAAAAAAGATTGAAAAACGGGAGTATTTTGGATAATGCAAATATCTTCAAACTTATCCAATTAAGGTCTCCGATTATAAGTAATATTAAGCAAAAACAGCCAGTTTAGAGATTCGATCGATTTCTTAAAAAATGCATGAAAAAGGTCAGTTTTCGAAAAATAAACCGTTTTTCAAACTTAGCAAAATAGTGCTCTCGAATCTAAGTAATATTAACAAAAACCTGGAAAAACAGCCGTTTTTAAGGTTTGATCCATTTCCTAAGAAAGATTTAAAAACGGGAGTTTTTTGAATAAGGCAAATCTTTTCAACTTATCAAATTAAGGTCTCCGATTATAAGTAATATTAGGCTAAAACATGCAAAAACAGCGCGTTTAGAGATTTGATCGATTTTTCAAAAAAACCCTAAAAAACGTCAGTATTGGGAAAATAAACCGTTTTTCAAACTTAGGAAAATAGTGGTCTCGAATCTAAGTAATATTAACCAAAACCTGGAAAAACGGCAGTTTTTAAGGTTTGATCCATTTCCTAAAAAAGATTTAAAAACGGGAGTATTTTGGATAATGCAAATATCTTCAAACTTATCCAATTAAGGTCTCCGATTATTAGTAATATTAAGCAAAAACATGCAAAAACGGCCAGTTTTGAGATTCGATTGATTTCTTAAAAAAAGCATGAAAAACGTCAGTTTTTGTAAAAAAAACCGTTTTTCAAACTTAGCAAGTTATTGCTATCAAATCTAAGTAATATTAACTAAAACCTGTAAAAACAGCCCTTTTTAAGCTTTGATCCATTTCTTAAAAAAGATTGAAAAACGGGAGTTTTTTGGATTATGCAAATATCTATCAACTTATCAAATTAAGGTCTCTGATTATAAGTAATATTAAGCAAAAACATGCAAAAACGGCCAGTTTAGAGATTCGATCGATTTCTTAAAAAAAGCAAGAAAAACGTCAGTTTTTGGAAAATAAACCGTTTTTCAAACATAGCAAAATAGTGCTCTCGATTCTAAGTAATATTAACCAAAACCTGGAAAATCGGCAGTTTTTAAGGTTTGATCCATTTCCTAAAAAAGATTGAAAAACGGGAGTATTTTGGATAATGCAAATATCTTCAAACTTATCCAATTAAGGTCTCCGATTATAAGTAATATTAAGCAAAAACAGCCAGTTTAGAGATTCAATCGATTTCTTAAAAAATGCATGAAAAAGGTCAGTTTTCGAAAAATAAACCGTTTTTCAAACTTAGCAAGTTATTGCTCTCGAATCTAAGTAATATTAACAAAAACCTAGAAAAACAACCGTTTTTAAGGTTTGATCCATTTCCTAAGAAAGATTTAAAAACGGGAGTTTTTTGAATAAGGCAAATATCTTCAACTTATCAAATTAAGGTCTCCAATTATAACTAATATTAGGCAAAAACATGCAAAAACGGCGTGTTTAGAGATTCGATCGATTTCTCAAAAAAAACTTGAAAAACGTCAGTTTTGGGAAAATAAACCGTTTTTCAAACTTAGCAAAATAGTGGTCTCGAATCTAAGTAATATTAACCAAAACCTGGAAAATCGGCAGTTTTTAAGGTTTGATCCATTTCCTAAAAAAGATTGAAAAACGGGAGTATTTTGGATAATGCTAATATCTTCAAACTTATCCAATTAAGGTCTCCGATTATAAGTAATATTAAGCAAAAACATGCAAAAACAGCCAGTTTAGAGATTCGATCGATTTCTTAAAAAATGCATGAAAAAGGTCAGTTTTCGAAAAATAAACCGTTTTTCAAACTTAGCAAGTTATTGCTATCAAATCTAAGTAATATTACCTAAAACCTAGAAAAACAACCGTTTTTAAGGTTTGATCCATTACCTAAAATAGATTAAAAACCGGAGTTTTTTAAATAATGCAAATATCTTCAACTTATCAAATTAAGGTCTCTGATTATAAGTAATATTAAGCAAAAACATGCAAAAACGGCTAGTTTTGAGATTCGATTGATTTCTTAAAAAAAGATTAAAAATGTCAGTTTTGGGAAAATAAACCGTTTTTCAAACTTAGCAAGTTATTGCTTTAGAATCTAATTAATATTAACCAAAACCTAGAAAACGGCACGTTTTTAAGGTTTGATCCATTACCTAAAATAGTTATTGCTAGCAAATCTAAGTAATATTAACCAAAACCTAGAAAAACAACCGTTTTTAAGGTTTGATCCATTTCCTAAGAAAGATTAAAAAAAGGGAGTTTTTTGAATAAGGCAAATATCTTCAACTTATCAAATTAAGGTCTCCAATTATAACTAATATTAGGCAAAAACATGCAAAAACGGCGCGTTTAGAGATTCGATCGATTTCTCAAAAAAAACTTGAAGAACGTCAGTTTTGGGAAAATAAACCGTTTTTCAAACTTAGCAAAATAGTGGTCTCGAATCTAAGTAATATTAACCAAAACCTGGAAAATCGGCAGTTTTTAAGGTTTGATCCATTTCCTAAAAAAGATTGAAAAACGGGAGTATTTTGGATAATGCAAATATCTTCAAACTTATCCAATTAAGGTCTCCGATTATAAGTAATATTAAGCAAAAACAGCCAGTTTAGAGATTCGATCGATTTCTTAAAAAATGCATGAAAAAGGTCAGTTTTCGAAAAATAAACCGTTTTTCAAACTTAGCAAAATAGTGCTCTCGAATCTAAGTAATATTAACAAAAACCTGGAAAAACAGCCGTTTTTAAGGTTTGATCCATTTCCTAAGAAAGATTTAAAAACGGGAGTTTTTTGAAAAAGGCAAATCTTTTCAACTTATCAAATTAAGGTCTCCGATTATAAGTAATATTAGGCTAAAACATGCAAAAACAGCGCGTTTAGAGATTTGATCGATTTTTCAAAAAAACCCTAAAAAACGTCAGTATTGGGAAAATAAACCGTTTTTCAAACTTAGGAAAATAGTGGTCTCGAATCTAAGTAATATTAACCAAAACCTGGAAAAACGGCAGTTTTTAAGGTTTGATCCATTTCCTAAAAAAGATTTAAAAACGGGAGTATTTTGGATAATGCAAATATCTTCAAACTTATCCAATTAAGGTCTCCGATTATTAGTAATATTAAGCAAAAACATGCAAAAACGGCCAGATTTGAGATTCGATTGATTTCTTAAAAAAAGCATGAAAAACGTCAGTTTTTGTAAAAAAAACCGTTTTTCAAACTTAGCAAGTTATTGCTATCAAATCTAAGTAATATTAACTAAAACCTGTAAAAACAGCCCTTTTTAAGCTTTGATCCATTTCTTAAAAAAGATTGAAAAACGGGAGTTTTTTGGATTATGCAAATATCTATCAACTTATCAAATTAAGGTCTCTGATTATAAGTAATATTAAGCAAAAACATGCAAAAACGGCCAGTTTAGAGATTCGATCGATTTCTTAAAAAAAGCAAGAAAAACGTCAGTTTTTGGAAAATAAACCGTTTTTCAAACATAGCAAAATAGTGCTCTCGATTCTAAGTAATATTAACCAAAACCTGGAAAATCGGCAGTTTTTAAGGTTTGATCCATTTCCTAAAAAAGATTGAAAAACGGGAGTATTTTGGATAATGCAAATATCTTCAAACTTATCCAATTAAGGTCTCCGATTATAAGTAATATTAAGCAAAAACAGCCAGTTTAGAGATTCAATCGATTTCTTAAAAAATGCATGAAAAAGGTCAGTTTTCGAAAAATAAACCGTTTTTCAAACTTAGCAAAATAGTGCTCTCGAATCTAAGTAATATTAACAAAAACCTGGAAAAACAGCCGTTTTTAAGGTTTGATCCATTTCCTAAGAAAGATTTAAAAACGGGAGTTTTTTGAATAAGGCAAATCTTTTCAACTTATCAAATTAAGGTCTCCGATTATAAGTAATATTAGGCTAAAACATGCAAAAACAGCGCGTTTAGAGATTTGATCGATTTTTCAAAAAAACCCTAAAAAACGTCAGTATTGGGAAAATAAACCGTTTTTCAAACTTAGGAAAATAGTGGTCTCGAATCTAAGTAATATTAACCAAAACCTGGAAAAACGGCAGTTTTTAAGGTTTGATCCATTTCCTAAAAAAGATTTAAAAACGGGAGTATTTTGGATAATGCAAATATCTTCAAACTTATCCAATTAAGGTCTCCGATTATTAGTAATATTAAGCAAAAACATGCAAAAACGGCCAGTTTTGAGATTCGATTGATTTCTTAAAAAAAGCATGAAAAACGTCAGTTTTTGTAAAAAAAACCGTTTTTCAAACTTAGCAAGTTATTGCTATCAAATCTAAGTAATATTAACTAAAACCTGTAAAAACAGCCCTTTTTAAGCTTTGATCCATTTCTTAAAAAAGATTGAAAAACGGGAGTTTTTTGGATTATGCAAATATCTATCAACTTATCAAATTAAGGTCTCTGATTATAAGTAATATTAAGCAAAAACATGCAAAAACGGCCAGTTTAGAGATTCGATCGATTTCTTAAAAAAAGCAAGAAAAACGTCAGTTTTTGGAAAATAAACCGTTTTTCAAACATAGCAAAATAGTGCTCTCGATTCTAAGTAATATTAACCAAAACCTGGAAAATCGGCAGTTTTTAAGGTTTGATCCATTTCCTAAAAAAGATTGAAAAACGGGAGTATTTTGGATAATGCAAATATCTTCAAACTTATCCAATTAAGGTCTCCGATTATAAGTAATATTAAGCAAAAACAGCCAGTTTAGAGATTCAATCGATTTCTTAAAAAATGCATGAAAAAGGTCAGTTTTCGAAAAATAAACCGTTTTTCAAACTTAGCAAGTTATTGCTCTCGAATCTAAGTAATATTAACAAAAACCTAGAAAAACAACCGTTTTTAAGGTTTGATCCATTTCCTAAGAAAGATTTAAAAACGGGAGTTTTTTGAATAAGGCAAATATCTTCAACTTATCAAATTAAGGTCTCCAATTATAACTAATATTAGGCAAAAACATGCAAAAACGGCGTGTTTAGAGATTCGATCGATTTCTCAAAAAAAACTTGAAAAACGTCAGTTTTGGGAAAATAAACCGTTTTTCAAACTTAGCAAAATAGTGGTCTCGAATCTAAGTAATATTAACCAAAACCTGGAAAATCGGCAGTTTTTAAGGTTTGATCCATTTCCTAAAAAAGATTGAAAAACGGGAGTATTTTGGATAATGCTAATATCTTCAAACTTATCCAATTAAGGTCTCCGATTATAAGTAATATTAAGCAAAAACATGCAAAAACAGCCAGTTTAGAGATTCGATCGATTTCTTAAAAAATGCATGAAAAAGGTCAGTTTTCGAAAAATAAACCGTTTTTCAAACTTAGCAAGTTATTGCTATCAAATCTAAGTAATATTACCTAAAACCTAGAAAAACAACCGTTTTTAAGGTTTGATCCATTACCTAAAATAGATTAAAAACCGGAGTTTTTTAAATAATGCAAATATCTTCAACTTATCAAATTAAGGTCTCTGATTATAAGTAATATTAAGCAAAAACATGCAAAAACGGCTAGTTTTGAGATTCGATTGATTTCTTAAAAAAAGATTAAAAATGTCAGTTTTGGGAAAATAAACCGTTTTTCAAACTTAGCAAGTTATTGCTTTAGAATCTAATTAATATTAACCAAAACCTAGAAAACGGCACGTTTTTAAGGTTTGATCCATTACCTAAAATAGTTATTGCTAGCAAATCTAAGTAATATTAACCAAAACCTAGAAAAACAACCGTTTTTAAGGTTTGATCCATTTCCTAAGAAAGATTTAAAAACGGGAGTTTTTTGAATAAGGCAAATATCTTCAACTTATCAAATTAAGGTCTCCAATTATAACTAATATTAGGCAAAAACATGCAAAAACGGCGCGTTTAGAGATTCGATCGATTTCTCAAAAAAAACTTGAAGAACGTCAGTTTTGGGAAAATAAACCGTTTTTCAAACTTAGCAAAATAGTGGTCTCGAATCTAAGTAATATTAACCAAAACCTGGAAAATCGGCAGTTTTTAAGGTTTGATCCATTTCCTAAAAAAGATTGAAAAACGGGAGTATTTTGGATAATGCAAATATCTTCAAACTTATCCAATTAAGGTCTCCGATTATAAGTAATATTAAGCAAAAACAGCCAGTTTAGAGATTCGATCGATTTCTTAAAAAATGCATGAAAAAGGTCAGTTTTCGAAAAATAAACCGTTTTTCAAACTTAGCAAAATAGTGCTCTCGAATCTAAGTAATATTAACAAAAACCTGGAAAAACAGCCGTTTTTAAGGTTTGATCCATTTCCTAAGAAAGATTTAAAAACGGGAGTTTTTTGAATAAGGCAAATCTTTTCAACTTATCAAATTAAGGTCTCCGATTATAAGTAATATTAGGCTAAAACATGCAAAAACAGCGCGTTTAGAGATTTGATCGATTTTTCAAAAAAACCCTAAAAAACGTCAGTATTGGGAAAATAAACCGTTTTTCAAACTTAGGAAAATAGTGGTCTCGAATCTAAGTAATATTAACCAAAACCTGGAAAAACGGCAGTTTTTAAGGTTTGATCCATTTCCTAAAAAAGATTTAAAAACGGGAGTATTTTGGATAATGCAAATATCTTCAAACTTATCCAATTAAGGTCTCCGATTATTAGTAATATTAAGCAAAAACATGCAAAAACGGCCAGTTTTGAGATTCGATTGATTTCTTAAAAAAAGCATGAAAAACGTCAGTTTGTGTAAAAAAAACCGTTTTTCAAACTTAGCAAGTTATTGCTATCAAATCTAAGTAATATTAACTAAAACCTGTAAAAACAGCCCTTTTTAAGCTTTGATCCATTTCTTAAAAAAGATTGAAAAACGGGAGTTTTTTGGATTATGCAAATATCTATCAACTTATCAAATTAAGGTCTCTGATTATAAGTAATATTAAGCAAAAACATGCAAAAACGGCCAGTTTAGAGATTCGATCGATTTCTTAAAAAAAGCAAGAAAAACGTCAGTTTTTGGAAAATAAACCGTTTTTCAAACATAGCAAAATAGTGCTCTCGATTCTAAGTAATATTAACCAAAACCTGGAAAAACGGCAGTTTTTAAGGTTTGATCCATTACCTAAAATAGATTAAAAACGGGAGTTTTTTAAATAATGCAAATATCTTCAACTTATCAAATTAAGGTCTCTGATTATATGTAATATTAAGCAAAAACATGCAAAAACGGCCAGTTTTGAGATTCGATTGATTTCTTAAAAAAGCTTAAAAAACGTCAGTTTTGGGAAAATAAACCGTTTTTCAAACTTAGCAAGTTATTGCTTTAGAATCTAATTAATATTAACCAAAACCTAGAAAACGGCACGTTTTTAAGGTTTGATCTATTTCTTAAAAAAGATTGAAAAACGGGAGTTTTGGGGATAATGCAAATATCTTTAACTTATCAAATTAAGGTCTCTGATTATAAGTAATATTAAGCAAAAACATGCAAAATCGCCGCGTTTAGAGATTTGATCGATTTCTCAAAAAAAGCTTGAAAAACGTCAGTTGAGGGAAAATAAACCGTTTTTCAAATTAGCAAAATAGTGGTCTCGAATCTAAGTAATATTAACCAAAACCTGGAAAAACGGCAGTTTTTAAGGTTTGATCCATTTCCTAAAAAAGATTGAAAAACGGGTTTATTTTGGATAATGCAAATATCTTCAAACTTATCCAAATAAGGTCTCCGATTATTAATAATATTAAGCAAAAACATGCAAAAACGGCCAGTTTTGAGATTCGATTGATTTCTTAAAAAAAACATGAAAAACGTCAGTTTTGGAAAAAAAAACGTTTTTCAAACTTAGCAAGTTATTGCTATCAAATCTAAGTAATATTAACCAAAACCTAGAAAAACAACCGTTTTTAAGGTTTGATCCATTTCCTAAGAAAGATTTAAAAACGGGAGTTTTTTGAATAAGGCAAATATCTTCAACTTATTAAATTAAGGTCTCCAATTATAACTAATATTAGGCAAAAATATGCAAAAACGGCGCGTTTAGAGATTCGATCGATTTCTCAAAAAAAACTTGAAAAACGTCAGTTTTGGGAAAATAAACCGTTTTTCAAACTTAGCAAAATAGTGGTCTCGAATCTAAGTAATATTAACCAAAACCTGGAAAATCGGCAGTTTTTAAGGTTTGATCCATTTCCTAAAAAAGATTGAAAAACGGGAGTATTTTGGATAATGCAAATATCTTCAAACTTATCCAATTAAGGTCTCCGATTATAAGTAATATTAAGCAAAAACATGCAAAAACAGCCAGTTTAGAGATTCGATCGATTTCTTAAAAAATGCATGAAAAAGGTCAGTTTTCGAAAAATAAACCGTTTTTCAAACTTAGCAAAATAGTGCTCTCGAATCTAAGTAATATTAACAAAAACCTGGAAAAACAGCCGTTTTTAAGGTTTGATCCATTTCCTAAGAAAGATTTAAAAACGGGAGTTTTTTGAATAAGGCAAATCTTTTCAACTTATCAAATTAAGGTCTCCGATTATAAGTAATATTAGGCTAAAACATGCAAAAACAGCGCGTTTAGAGATTTGATCGATTTTTCAAAAAAACCCTAAAAAACGTCAGTATTGGGAAAATAAACCGTTTTTCAAACTTAGGAAAATAGTGGTCTCGAATCTAAGTAATATTAACCAAAACCTGGAAAAACGGCAGTTTTTAAGGTTTGATCCATTTCCTAAAAAAGATTTAAAAACGGGAGTATTTTGGATAATGCAAATATCTTCAAACTTATCCAATTAAGGTCTCCGATTATTAGTAATATTAAGCAAAAACATGCAAAAACGGCCAGTTTTGAGATTCGATTGATTTCTTAAAAAAAGCATGAAAAACGTCAGTTTTTGTAAAAAAAACCGTTTTTCAAACTTAGCAAGTTATTGCTATCAAATCTAAGTAATATTAACTAAAACCTGTAAAAACAGCCCTTTTTAAGCTTTGATCCATTTCTTAAAAAAGATTGAAAAACGGGAGTTTTTTGGATTATGCAAATATCTATCAACTTATCAAATTAAGGTCTCTGATTATAAGTAATATTAAGCAAAAACATGCAAAAACGGCCAGTTTAGAGATTCGATCGATTTCTTAAAAAAAGCAAGAAAAACGTCAGTTTTTGGAAAATAAACCGTTTTTCAAACATAGCAAAATAGTGCTCTCGATTCTAAGTAATATTAACCAAAACCTGGAAAATCGGCAGTTTTTAAGGTTTGATCCATTTCCTAAAAAAGATTGAAAAACGGGAGTATTTTGGATAATGCAAATATCTTCAAACTTATCCAATTAAGGTCTCCGATTATAAGTAATATTAAGCAAAAACAGCCAGTTTAGAGATTCAATCGATTTCTTAAAAAATGCATGAAAAAGGTCAGTTTTCGAAAAATAAACCGTTTTTCAAACTTAGCAAGTTATTGCTCTCGAATCTAAGTAATATTAACAAAAACCTAGAAAAACAACCGTTTTTAAGGTTTGATCCATTTCCTAAGAAAGATTTAAAAACGGGAGTTTTTTGAATAAGGCAAATATCTTCAACTTATCAAATTAAGGTCTCCAATTATAACTAATATTAGGCAAAAACATGCAAAAACGGCGTGTTTAGAGATTCGATCGATTTCTCAAAAAAAACTTGAAAAACGTCAGTTTTGGGAAAATAAACCGTTTTTCAAACTTAGCAAAATAGTGGTCTCGAATCTAAGTAATATTAACCAAAACCTGGAAAATCGGCAGTTTTTAAGGTTTGATCCATTTCCTAAAAAAGATTGAAAAACGGGAGTATTTTGGATAATGCTAATATCTTCAAACTTATCCAATTAAGGTCTCCGATTATAAGTAATATTAAGCAAAAACATGCAAAAACAGCCAGTTTAGAGATTCGATCGATTTCTTAAAAAATGCATGAAAAAGGTCAGTTTTCGAAAAATAAACCGTTTTTCAAACTTAGCAAGTTATTGCTATCAAATCTAAGTAATATTACCTAAAACCTAGAAAAACAACCGTTTTTAAGGTTTGATCCATTACCTAAAATAGATTAAAAACCGGAGTTTTTTAAATAATGCAAATATCTTCAACTTATCAAATTAAGGTCTCTGATTATAAGTAATATTAAGCAAAAACATGCAAAAACGGCTAGTTTTGAGATTCGATTGATTTCTTAAAAAAAGATTAAAAATGTCAGTTTTGGGAAAATAAACCGTTTTTCAAACTTAGCAAGTTATTGCTTTAGAATCTAATTAATATTAACCAAAACCTAGAAAACGGCACGTTTTTAAGGTTTGATCCATTACCTAAAATAGTTATTGCTAGCAAATCTAAGTAATATTAACCAAAACCTAGAAAAACAACCGTTTTTAAGGTTTGATCCATTTCCTAAGAAAGATTTAAAAACGGGAGTTTTTTGAATAAGGCAAATATCTTCAACTTATCAAATTAAGGTCTCCAATTATAACTAATATTAGGCAAAAACATGCAAAAACGGCGCGTTTAGAGATTCGATCGATTTCTCAAAAAAAACTTGAAGAACGTCAGTTTTGGGAAAATAAACCGTTTTTCAAACTTAGCAAAATAGTGGTCTCGAATCTAAGTAATATTAACCAAAACCTGGAAAATCGGCAGTTTTTAAGGTTTGATCCATTTCCTAAAAAAGATTGAAAAACGGGAGTATTTTGGATAATGCAAATATCTTCAAACTTATCCAATTAAGGTCTCCGATTATAAGTAATATTAAGCAAAAACAGCCAGTTTAGAGATTCGATCGATTTCTTAAAAAATGCATGAAAAAGGTCAGTTTTCGAAAAATAAACCGTTTTTCAAACTTAGCAAAATAGTGCTCTCGAATCTAAGTAATATTAACAAAAACCTGGAAAAACAGCCGTTTTTAAGGTTTGATCCATTTCCTAAGAAAGATTTAAAAACGGGAGTTTTTTGAATAAGGCAAATCTTTTCAACTTATCAAATTAAGGTCTCCGATTATAAGTAATATTAGGCTAAAACATGCAAAAACAGCGCGTTTAGAGATTTGATCGATTTTTCAAAAAAACCCTAAAAAACGTCAGTATTGGGAAAATAAACCGTTTTTCAAACTTAGGAAAATAGTGGTCTCGAATCTAAGTAATATTAACCAAAACCTGGAAAAACGGCAGTTTTTAAGGTTTGATCCATTTCCTAAAAAAGATTTAAAAACGGGAGTATTTTGGATAATGCAAATATCTTCAAACTTATCCAATTAAGGTCTCCGATTATTAGTAATATTAAGCAAAAACATGCAAAAACGGCCAGTTTTGAGATTCGATTGATTTCTTAAAAAAAGCATGAAAAACGTCAGTTTGTGTAAAAAAAACCGTTTTTCAAACTTAGCAAGTTATTGCTATCAAATCTAAGTAATATTAACTAAAACCTGTAAAAACAGCCCTTTTTAAGCTTTGATCCATTTCTTAAAAAAGATTGAAAAACGGGAGTTTTTTGGATTATGCAAATATCTATCAACTTATCAAATTAAGGTCTCTGATTATAAGTAATATTAAGCAAAAACATGCAAAAACGGCCAGTTTAGAGATTCGATCGATTTCTTAAAAAAAGCAAGAAAAACGTCAGTTTTTGGAAAATAAACCGTTTTTCAAACATAGCAAAATAGTGCTCTCGATTCTAAGTAATATTAACCAAAACCTGGAAAAACGGCAGTTTTTAAGGTTTGATCCATTACCTAAAATAGATTAAAAACGGGAGTTTTTTAAATAATGCAAATATCTTCAACTTATCAAATTAAGGTCTCTGATTATATGTAATATTAAGCAAAAACATGCAAAAAC
This sequence comes from Ceratothoa steindachneri, assembly GCA_963969495.1. Classification (NCBI taxonomy): domain Eukaryota; kingdom Metazoa; phylum Arthropoda; class Malacostraca; order Isopoda; family Cymothoidae; genus Ceratothoa; species Ceratothoa steindachneri. Next base: position 115,428,999 of record OZ018328.1, read on the forward strand.
GGCCAGTTTTGAGATTCGATTGATTTCTTAAAAAAGCTTAAAAAACGTCAGTTTTGGGAAAATAAACCGTTTTTCAAACTTAGCAAGTTATTGCTTTAGAATCTAATTAATATTAACCAAAACCTAGAAAACGGCACGTTTTTAAGGTTTGATCTATTTCTTAAAAAAGATTGAAAAACGGGAGTTTTGGGGATAATGCAAATATCTTTAACTTATCAAATTAAGGTCTCTGATTATAAGTAATATTAAGCAAAAACATGCAAAATCGCCGCGTTTAGAGATTTGATCGATTTCTCAAAAAAAGCTTGAAAAACGTCAGTTGAGGGAAAATAAACCGTTTTTCAAATTAGCAAAATAGTGGTCTCGAATCTAAGTAATATTAACCAAAACCTGGAAAAACGGCAGTTTTTAAGGTTTGATCCATTTCCTAAAAAAGATTGAAAAACGGGTTTATTTTGGATAATGCAAATATCTTCAAACTTATCCAAATAAGGTCTCCGATTATTAATAATATTAAGCAAAAACATGCAAAAACGGCCAGTTTTGAGATTCGATTGATTTCTTAAAAAAAACATGAAAAACGTCAGTTTTGGAAAAAAAAAACGTTTTTCAAACTTAGCAAGTTATTGCTATCAAATCTAAGTAATATTAACCAAAACCTAGAAAAACAACCGTTTTTAAGGTTTGATCCATTTCCTAAGAAAGATTTAAAAACGGGAGTTTTTTGAATAAGGCAAATATCTTCAACTTATTAAATTAAGGTCTCCAATTATAACTAATATTAGGCAAAAATATGCAAAAACGGCGCGTTTAGAGATTCGATCGATTTCTCAAAAAAAACTTGAAAAACGTCAGTTTTGGGAAAATAAACCGTTTTTCAAACTTAGCAAAATAGTGGTCTCGAATCTAAGTAATATTAACCAAAACCTGGAAAATCGGCAGTTTTTAAGGTTTGATCCATTTCCTAAAAAAGATTGAAAAACGGGAGTATTTTGGATAATGCAAATATCTTCAAACTTATCCAATTAAGGTCTCCGATTATAAGTAATATTAAGCAAAAACATGCAAAAACAGCCAGTTTAGAGATTCGATCGATTTCTTAAAAAATGCATGAAAAAGGTCAGTTTTCGAAAAATAAACCGTTTTTCAAACTTAGCAAAATAGTGCTCTCGAATCTAAGTAATATTAACAAAAACCTGGAAAAACAGCCGTTTTTAAGGTTTGATCCATTTCATAAGAAAGATTTAAAAACGGGAGTTTTTTGAATAAGGCAAATATCTTCAACTTATCATATTAAGGTCTCCGATTATAAGTAATATTAGGCTAAAACATGCAAAAACAGCGCGTTTAGAGATTTGATCGATTTTTCAAAAAAACCCTAAAAAACGTCAGTTTTGGGAAAATAAACCGTTTTTCAAACTTAGGAAAATAGTGGTCTCGAATCTAAGTAATATTAACCAAAACCTGGAAAAACGGCAGTTTTTCCAGGTTTTAGTTAATATTACTTAGATTTGATAGCAATAACTTGCTAAGTTTGAAAAACGGTTTTTTTTCCAAAAACTGACGTTTTTCATGCTTTTTTTAAGAAATCAATCGAATCTCAAAAGTGGCCGTTTTTGCATGTTTTTGCTTAATATTACTTATAATCGGAGACCTTAATTGGATAAGTTTGAAGATATTTGCATTATCCAAAATACCCCCGTTTTTCAATTTTTTTTAGGAAATGGATCAAACCTTAAAAACTGCCGTTTTTCCAGGTTTTGGTTAATATTACTTAGATTCGAGACCACTATTTTCCTAAGTTTGAAAAACGGTTTATTTTCCCAAAACTGACGTTTTTTAAGCTTTTTTTGAAAAATCGATCAAATCTCTAAACGCGCTGTTTTTGCATGTTTTAGCCTAATATTACTTATAATCGGAGACCTTAATTTGATAAGTTGAAGATATTTGCCTTATTCAAAAAACTCCCGTTTTTAAATCTTTCTTAGGAAATGGATCAAACTTTAAAAACGGTTGTTTTTCTAGGTTTTGGTTAATATTACTTAGATTTGATAGCAATAACTTGCTAAGTTTGAAAAACGGTTTTTTTTCCAAAACTGACGTTTTTCATGTTTTTTTTAAGAAATCAATCGAATCTCAAAACTGGCCGTTTTTGCATGTTTTTGCTTAATATTATTAATAATCGGAGACCTTAATTGGATAAGTTTGAAGATATTTGCATTATCCAAAATAAACCCGTTTTTCAATCTTTTTTAGGAAATGGATCAAACCTTAAAAACTGCCGTTTTTCCAGGTTTTAGTTAATATTACTTAGATTCGAGACCACTATTTCGCTAATTTGAAAAACGGTTTATTTTCCCTCAACTGACATTTTTCAAGCTTTTTTTTGAGAAATCGATCAAATCTCTAAACGCGGCGATTTTGCATGTTTTTGCTTAATATTACTTATAATCAGAGACCTTAATTTGATAAGTTAAAGATATTTGCATTATCCCCAAAACTCCCGTTTTTCAATCTTTTTTAAGAAATAGATCAAACCTTAAAAACGTGCCGTTTTCTAGGTTTTGGTTAATATTAATTAGATTCTAAAGCAATAACTTGCTAAGTTTGAAAAACGGTTTATTTTCCCAAAACTGACGTTTTTTAAGCTTTTTTAAGAAATCAATCGAATCTCAAAACTGGCCGTTTTTGCATGTTTTTGCTTAATATTACTTATAAAACTGGCCGTTTTTGCATGTTTTTGCTTAATATTACTAATAATCGGAGACCTTAATTGGATAAGTTTGAAGATATTTGCATTATCCAAAATACTCCCATTTTTCAATCTTTTTTAGGAAATGGATCAAACCTTAAAAACTGCCGATTTTCCAGGTTTTGGTTAATATTACTTAGATTCGAGAGCACTATTTTGCTAATTTGAAAAACAGTTTATTTTCCCAAAACTGACGTTTTTCAAGCTTTTTTTTGAGAAATCGATCAAATCTCTAAACGTGGCGATTTTGCATGTTTTTGCTTAATATTACTTATAATCAGAGACCTTAATTTGATAAGTTAAAGATATTTGCATTATCCCCAAAACTCCCGTTTTTCAATCTTTTTTAAGAAATAGATCAAACCTTAAAAACGTGCCGTTTTCTAGGTTTTGGTTAATATTAATTAGATTCTAAAGCAATAACTTGCTAAGTTTGAAAAACTGTTTATTTTCCCAAAACTGACGTTTTTTAAGCTTTTTTTAAGAAATCGATCGAATCTCAAAACTTGCCGTTTTTGCATGTTTTTGCTTAATATTACTTATAATCAGAGACCTTAATTTGATAAGTTGAAGATATTTGCATTATTTAAAAAACTCCCGTTTTTAATCTATTTTAGGTAATGGATCAAACCTTAAAAACTGCCGTTTTTCCAGGTTTTGTTTAATATTACTTAGAATCGAGAGCACTATTTTGCTATGTTTGAAAAACGGTTTATTTTCCCAAAACTGACGTTTTTCATGCTTTTTTTAAGAAATCGATCGAATCTCTAAACTGGCCGTTTTTGCATGTTTTTGCTTAATATTACTTATAATCAGAGACCTTAATTTGATAAGTTGATAGATATGTGCAGTTTTTAAGGTTTGATCCATTTCCTAAAAAAGATTGAAAAACGGGAGTATTTTGAATAATGCAAATATCTTCAAACTTATCCAATTAAGGTGTCCGATTATTAATAATATTAAGCAAAAACATGCATTAACAGCCAGTTTAGAGATTCGATCGATTTCTTAAAAAATGCATGAAAAAGGTCAGTTTTCGAAAAATAAACCGTTTTTAAAACTTAGCAAGTTATTGCTTTAGAATCTAATTAATATTAACCAAAACCTAGAAAACGGCACGTTTTTAAGGTTTGATCTATTTCTTAAAAAAGATTGAAAAACGGGAGTTTTGGGGATAATGCAAATATCTTTAACTTATCAAATTAAGGTCTCTGATTATAAGTAATATTAAGCAAAAACATGCAAAATCGCCGCGTTTAGAGATTTGATCGATTTCTCAAAAAAAGCTTGAAAAACGTCAGTTGAGGAAAAATAAACCGTTTTTCAAATTAGCAAAATAGTGGTCTCGAATCTAAGTAATATTACCAAAACCTGGAAAAACGGCAGTTTTTAAGGTTTGATCCATTTCCTAAAAAATATTGAAAAACGGAAGTATTTTGGATTATGCAAATATCTTCAAACTTATCCAATTAAGGTCTCCGATTATTAATAATATTAAGCAAAAACATGCAAAAACGGCCAGTTTTGAGATTCGATTGATTTCTTAAAAAAAACATGAAAAACGTCAGTTTGGGAAAAAAAAAACGTTTTTCAAACTTAGCAAGTTATTGCTATCAAATCTAAGTAATATTAACCAAAACCTAGAAAAACAACCGTTTTTAAGGTTTGATCCCTTTCCTAAGAAAGATTTAAAAACGGGAGTTTTTTGAATAAGGCAAATATCTTCAACTTATCAAATTAAGGTCTCCAATTATAACTAATATTAGGCAAAAACATGCAAAAACGGCGCGTTTAGAGATTCGATCGATTTCTCAAAAAAAACTTGAAAAACGTCAGTTTTGGGAAAATAAACCGTTTTTCAAACTTTGCAAAATAGTGGTCTCGAATCTAAGTAATATTCATCAAAACCTGGAAAATCGGCAGTTTTTAAGGTTTGATCCATTTCCTAAAAAAGATTGAAAAACGGGAGTATTTTGGATAATGCAAATATCTTCAAACTTATCCAATTAAGGTCTCCGATTATAAGTAATATTAAGCAAAAACATGCAAAAACAGCCAGTTTAGAGATTCGATCGATTTCTTAAAAAATGCATGAAAAAGGTCAGTTTTCGAAAAATAAACCGTTTTTCAAACTTAGCAAGTTATTGCTCTCGAATCTAAGTAATATTAACAAAAACCTGGAAAAACAGCCGTTTTTAAGGTTTGATCCATTTCCTAAGAAAGATTTAAAAACGGGAGTTTTTTGAATAAGGCAAATATCTTCAACTTATCAAATTAAGGTCTCCGATTATAAGTAATATTAGGCTAAAACATGCAAAAACAGCGCGTTTAGAGATTTGATCGATTTTTCAAAAAAAAGCTTAAAAAACGTCAGTTTTGGGAAAATAAACCGTTTTTCAAACTTAGGAAAATAGTGGTCTCGAATCAAAGTAATATTAACCAAAACCTGGAAAAACGGCAGTTTTTAAGGTTTGATCCATTACCTAAAATAGATTAAAAACGGGAGTTTTTTAAATAATGCAAATATCTTCAACTTATCAAATTAAGGTCTCTGATTATAAGTAATATTAAGCAAAAACATGCAAAAACGGCCAGTTTTGAGATTCGATTGATTTCTTAAAAAAGCTTAAAAAACGTCAGTTTTGGGAAAATAAACCGTTTTTCATACTTAGCAAGTTATTGCTTTAGAATCTAATTAATATTAACAAAAACCTAGAAAAACAACCGTTTTTAAGGTTTGATCCATTTCCTAAGAAAGATTTAAAAACGGGAGTTTTTTGAATAAGGCAAATATCTTCAACTTATCAAATTAAGGTCTCCAATTATAACTAATATTAGGCAAAAACATGCAAAAACGGCGCGTTTAGAGTTCGATCGATTTCTCAAAAAAAACTTGAAAAACGTCAGTTGAGGGAAATTAAACCGTTTTTCAAATTAGCAAAATAGTGGTCTCGAATCTAAGTAATATTAACCAAAACCTGTTAAATCGGCAGTTTTTAAGGTTTGATCCATTTCCTAAAAAAGATTGAAAAACGGGAGTATTTTGGATAATGCAAATATCTTCAAACTTATCCAATTAAGGTCTCCGATTATTAATAATATTAAGCAAAAACATGCAAAAACAGCCAGTTTAGAGATTCGATCGATTTCTTAAAAAATGCATGAAAAAGGTCAGTTTTCGAAAAATAAACCGTTTTTCAAACTTAGCAAAATAGTGCTCTCGAGTCTAAGTAATATTAACCAAAACCTGGAAAAACGGCAGTTTTTAAGGTTTGATCCATTACCTAAAATAGATTAAAAACGGGAGTTTTTTAAATAATGCAAATATCTTCAACTTATCAAATTAAGGTCTCTGATTATAAGTAATATTAAGCAAAAACATGCAAAAACGGCCAGTTTTGAGATTCGATTGATTTCTTAAAAAAAGCTTAAAAAACGTCAGTTTTGGGAAAATAAACCGTTTTTCAAACTTAGCAAGTTATTGCTTTAGAATCTAATTAATATTAACCAAAACCTAGAAAACGGCACGTTTTTAAGGTTTGATCTATTTCTTAAAAAAGATTGAAAAACGGGAGTTTTGGGGATAATGCAAATATCTTTAACTTATCAAATTAAGGTCTCTGATTATAAGTAATATTAAGCAAAAACATGCAAAATCGCCGCGTTTAGAGATTTGATCGATTTCTCAAAAAAAGCTTGAAAAACGTCAGTTGAGGGAAAATAAACCGTTTTTCAAATTAGCAAAATAGTGGTCTCGAATCTAAGTAATATTACCAAAACCTGGAAAAACGGCAGTTTTTAAGGATTGATCCATTTCCTAAAAAATATTGAAAAACAGGAGTATTTTGGATAATGCAAATATCTTCAAACTTATCCAATTAAGGTCTCCGATTATAAGTAATATTAAGCAAAAACATGCAAAAACAGCCAGTTTAGAGATTCGATCGATTTCTTAAAAAATGCATGAAAAAGGTCAGTTTTCGAAAAATAAACCGTTTTTCAAACTTAGCAAGTTATTGCTCTCGAATCTAAGTAATATTAACAAAAACCTGGAAAAACAGCCGTTTTTAAGGTTTGATCCATTTCCTAAGAAAGATTTAAAAACGGGAGTTTTTTGAATAAGGCAAATATCTTCAACTTATCAAATTAAGGTCTCCGATTATAAGTAATATTAGGCTAAAACATGCAAAAACAGCGCGTTTAGAGATTTGATCGATTTTTCAAAAAAAAGCATGAAAAACGTCAGTTTTGGGAAAATAAACCGTTTTTCAAACTTAGGAAAATAGTGGTCTCGAATCTAAGTAATATTAACCAAAACCTGGAAAAACGGCAGTTTTTAAGGTTTGATCCATTACCTAAAATAGATTAAAAACGGGAGTTTTTTAAATAATGCAAATATCTTCAACTTATCAAATTAAGGTCTCTGATTATAAGTAATATTAAGCAAAAACATGCAAAAACGGCCAGTTTTGAGATTCGATTGATTTCTTAAAAAAGCTTAAAAAACGTCAGTTTTGGGAAAATAAACAGTTTTTCAAACTTAGCAAGTTATTGCTTTCAAATCTAAGTAATATTAACGAAACCTAGAAAAACAACCGTTTTTAAGGTTTGATCCCTTTCCTAAGAAAGATTTAAAAACGGGAGTTTTTTGAATAAGGCAAATATCTTCGACTTATCAAATTAAGGTCTCCAATTATAACTAATATTAGGCAAAAACATGCAAAAACGGCGCGTTTAGAGATTCGATCGATTTCTCAAAAAAAACTTGAAAAACGTCAGTTTTGGGAAAATAAACCGTTTTTCAAACTTTGCAAAATAGTGGTCTCGAATCTAAGTAATATTAACCAAAACCTGGAAAATCGGCAGTTTTTAAGGTTTGATCCATTTCCTAAAAAAGATTGAAAAACGGGAGTATTTTGGATAATGCAAATATCTTCAAACTTATCCAATTAAGGTCTCTGATTATAAGTAATATTAAGCAAAAACATGCAAAAACAGCCAGTTTAGAGATTCGATCGATTTCTTAAAAAATGCATGAAAAAGGTCAGTTTTCGAAAAATAAACCGGCAAATTAAGGTCTCTGATTATAAGTAATATTAAGCAAAAACATGCAAAAACGGCCAGTTTAGAGATTCGATCGATTTCTTAGAAAAGCATGAAAAACGTCAGTTTTGGGAAAATAAACCGTTTTTCAAACTTAGCAAAATAGTGCTCTCGATTCTAAGTAATATTAACCAAAACCTGGAAAAACGGCAGTTTTTAAGGTTTGATCCATTACCTACAATAGATTAAAAACGGGAGTTTTTTAAATAATGCAAATATCTTCAACTTATCAAATTAAGGTCTCTGATTATAAGTAATATTAAGCAAAAACATGCAAAAACGGCCAGTTTTGAGATTCGATGGATTTCTTAAAAAAGCTTAAAAAACGTCAGTTTTGGGAAAATAAACCGTTTTTCAAACTTAGCAAGTTATTGCTTTAGAATCTAATTAATATTAACCAAAACCTAGAAAACGGCACGTTTTTAAGGTTTGATCTATTTCTTAAAAAAGATCGAAAAACGGGAGTTTTGGGGATAATGCAAATATCTTTAACTTATCAAATTAAGGTCTCTGATTATAAGAAATATTAAGCAAAAACATGCAAAATCGCCGCGTTTAGAGATTTGATCGATTTCTCAAAAAAAGCTTGAAAAACGTCAGTTGAGGGAAAAAAAACCGTTTTTCAAATTAGCAAAATAGTGGTCTCGAATCTAAGTAATATTAACCAAAACCTAGGAAAAACGGCAGTTTTTAAGGTTTGATCCATTTCCTAAAAAAGATTGAAAAACGGGTTTATTTTGGATAATGCAAATATCTTCAAACTTATCCAATTAAGGTCTCCGATTATAAGTAATATTAAGCAAAAACAGCCAGTTTAGAGATTCGATCGATTTCTTAAAAAATGCATGAAAAAGGTCAGTTTTCGAAAAATAAACCGTTTTTAAAACTTAGCAAGTTATTGCTCTCGAATCTAAGTAATATTAACCAAAACCTGGAAAAACAGCCGTTTTTAAGGTTTGATCCATTTCCTAAGAAAGATTTAAAAACGGGAGTTTTTTGAATAAGGCAAATATCTTCAACTTATCAAATTAAGGTCTCCGATTATAGGTAATATTAGGCTAAAACATGCAAAAACAGCGCGTTTAGAGATTTGATCGATTTTTCAAAAAAAGCTTAAAAAACGTCAGTTTTGGGAAAATAAACCGTTTTTCAAACTTAGGAAAATAGTGGTCTCGAATCTAAGTAATATTAACCAAAACCTGGAAAAACGGCAGTTTTTAAGGTTTGATCCATTTCCTAAAAAAAATTGAAAAACGGGAGTATTTTGGATAATGCAAATATCTTCAAACTTATCCAATTAAGGTCTCCGATTATAAGTAATATTAAGCAAAAACATGCAAAAACGGCCACTTTTGAGATTCGATTGATTTCTTAAAAAAAGCATGAAAAACGTCAGTTTTTGGAAAAAAAAACGTTTTTCAAACTTAGCAAGTTATTGCTATCAAATCTAAGTAATATTAACCAAAGCCTAGAAAAACAACCGTTTTTAAGGTTTGATCCATTTCCTAAGAAAGATTTAAAAACGGGGAGTTTTTTGAATAAGGCAAATATCTTCAACTTATCAAATTAAGGTCTCCAATTATAACTAATATTAGGCAAAAACATGCAAAAACGGCCAGTTTAGAGATTCGATAGATTTCTTAAAAAAAGCTTGAAAAAAGTCAGTTTTGGGAAATAAACCGTTTTTCAAACTTAGCAATATAGTGCTCTCGAATCTAAGTAATATTAACCAAAACCTGGAAAAACAGCCGTTTTTAAGGTTTGATCCATTTCTTAAAAAAGATTGAAAAACGCGAGTTTTTTGGATTATGCAAATATCTATCAACTTATCAAATTAAGGTCTCTGATTATAAGTAATATTTAGCAAAAACATGCAAAAACGGCCAGTTTTGAGATTCGATTGATTTCTTAAAAAAGCTTAAAAAACGTCAGTTTTGGGAAAATAAACCGTTTTTCAAACTTAGCAAGTTATTGCTTTAGAATCTAATTAATATTAACCAAAACCTAGAAAACGGCACGTTTTTAAGGTTTGATCTATTTCTTAAAAAAGATTGAAAAACGGGAGTTTTGGGGATAATGCAAATATCTTTAACTTATCAAATTAAGGTCTCTGATTATAAGTAATATTAAGCAAAAACATGCAAAATCGCCGCGTTTAGAGATTTAATCGATTTCTCAAAAAAAGCTTAAAAAACGTCAGTTGAGGGAAAATAAACCGTTTTTCAAATTAGCAAAATAGTGGTCTCGAATCTAAGTAATATTAACCAAAACCTGGAAAAAACGGCAGTTTTTAAGGTTTGATCCATTTCCTAAAAAAGATTGAAAAACGGGAGTATTTTGGATAATGCAAATATCTTCAAACTTATCCAATTAAGGTCTCCGATTATTAATAATATTAAGCAAAAACATGCAAAAACGGCCAGTTTTGAGATTCGATTGATTTCTTAAAAAAAACATGAAAAACGTCAGTTTTGGAAAAAAAACCGTTTTACAAACTTAGCAAGTTATTGCTATCAAATCTAAGTAATATTAACCAAAACCTGGAAAAACAACCGTTTTTAAGGTTTGATCCATTTCCTAAGAAAGATTTAAAAACGGGAGTTTTTTGAATAAGGCAAATATCTTCAACTTATAAAATTAAGGTCTCCAATTATAACTAATATTAGACAAAAACATGCAAAAACGGCGCGTTTAGAGATTCGATCGATTTCTCAAAAAAAACTTGAAAAACGTCAGTTTTGGGAAAATAAACCGTTTTTCAAACTTAGCAAAATAGTGGTCTCGAATCTAAGTAATATTAACCAAAACCTGGAAAATCGGCAGTTTTTAAGGTTTGATCCATTTCCTAAAAAAGATTGAAAAACGGGAGTATTTTGGATAATGCAAATATCTTCAAACTTATCCAATTAAGGTCTCCGATTATTAATAATATTAAGCAAAAACATGCAAAAACGGCCAGTTTTGAGATTCGATTGATTTCTTAAAAAAAACATGAAAAACGTCAGTTTTGGAAAAAATACCGTTTTACAAACTTAGCAAGTTATTGCTATCAAATCTAAGTAATATTAACCAAAACCTGGAAAAACAACCGTTTTTAAGGTTTGATCCATTTCCTAAGAAAGATTTAAAAACGGGAGTTTTTTGAATAAGGCAAATATCTTCAACTTATAAAATTAAGGTCTCCAATTATAACTAATATTAGACAAAAACATGCAAAAACGGCGCGTTTAGAGATTCGATCGATTTCTCAAAAAAAACTTGAAAAACGTCAGTTTTGGGAAAATAAACCGTTTTTCAAACTTAGCAAAATAGTGGTCTCGAATCTAAGTAATATTAACCAAAACCTGGAAAATCGGCAGTTTTTAAGGTTTGATCCATTTCCTAAAAAAGATTGAAAAATGGGAGTATTTTGGATAATGCAAATATCTTCAAACTTATCCAATTAAGGTCTCCGATTATAAGTAATATTAAGCAAAAACATGCAAAAACAGCCAGTTTAGAGATTCGATCGATTTCTTAAAAAATGCATGAAAAAGGTCAGTTTTCGAAAAATAAACCGTTTTTCAAACTTAGCAAGTTATTGCTTTCGAATCTAAGTAATATTAACAAAAACCTAGAAAAACAACCGTTTTTAAGGTTTGATCCATTTCCTAAGAAAGATTTATATTACGGGAGTTTTTTGAATAAGGCAAATATCTTCAACTTATCAAATTAAGGTCTCCAATTATAACTAATATTAGGCAAAAACATGCAAAAACGGCGCGTTTAGAGATTCGATCGATTTCTCAAAAAAAAAATTGAAAAACGTCAGTTTTGGGAAAATAAACCGTTTTTCAAACTTAGGAAAATAGTGGTCTCGAATCTAAGTAATATTAACCAAAACCTGGAAAAACGGCAGTTTTTAAGGTTTGATCCATTTCCTAAAAAAGATTTAAAAACGGGAGTATTTTGGATAATGCAAATATCTTCAAACTTATCCAATTAAGGTCTCCAATTATTAGTAATATTAAGCAAAAACATGCAAAAACGGCTAGTTTTGAGGTTCGATTGATTTCTTAAAAAAAGCATGAAAAACGTCAGTTTTTGTAAAAAAAACCGTTTTTCAAACTTAGCAAGTTATTGCTATCAAATCTAAGTAATATTAACTAAAACCTGGAAAAACAGCCGTTTTTAAGCTTTGATCCATTTCTTAAAAAAGATTGAAAAACGGGAGTTTTTTGGATTATGCAAATATCTATCAACTTATCAAATTAAGGTCTCTGATTATAAGTAATATTAAGCAAAAACATGCATAAACGGCCAGTTTAGAGATTCGATCGATTTCTTAAAAATCATGAAAAACGTCAGTTTTGGGAAAATAAACCGTTTTTCAAACTTAGCAAAATAGTGCTCTCGAGTCTAAGTAATATTAACCAAAACCTGGAAAAACGGCAGTTTTTAAGGTTTGATCCATTAGCTAAAATACATTAAAAACGGAAGTTTTTTAAATAATGCAAATATCTTCAACTTATCAAATTAAGGTCTCTGATTATAAGTAATATTAAGCAAAAACATGCAAAAACGGCCAGTTTTGAGATTCGATTGATTTCTTAAAAAAGCTTAAAAAACGTCAGTTTTGGGAAAATAAACCGTTTTTCAAACTTAGCAAGTTATTGCTTTAGAATCTAATTAATATTAACCAAAACCTAGAAAACGGCGCGTTTTTAAGGTTTGATCTATTTCTTAAAAAAGATTGAAAAACGGGAGTTTTGGGGATAATGCAAATATCTCTAACTTATCAAATTAAGGTCTCTGATTATAAGTAATATTAAGCAAAAACATGCAAAATCGCCGCGTTTAGAGATTTAATCGATTTCTCAAAAAAAGCTTGAAAAACGTCAGTTGAGGGAAAATAAACCGTTTTTCAAATTAGCAGAATAGTGGTCTCGAATCTAAGTAATATTAACCAAAACCTGGAAAAACGGCAGTTTTTAAGGTTTGATCCATTTCCTAAAAAAGATTGAAAAACGGGAGTATTTTGGATAATGCAAATATCTTCAAACTTATCCAATTAAGGTCTCCGATTATTAATAATATTAAGCAAAAACATGCAAAAACGGCCAGTTTTGAGATTCGATTGATTTCTTAAAAAAAACATGAAAAACGTCAGTTTTGGAAAAAAAAAACCGTTTTACAAACTT